>OY856413.1:453409878-453464878 GCA_963693085.1 Alisma plantago-aquatica | reverse complement strand
CCACCAAACGTGAACAAACGAAGTAGGTGAATTTGATCTACGTGGAACCAAATAAAAGTTGAGCAGTTTCAATTCGTATCATTCCATTCCCTGTTTTAAAACTATCGAGTGAGTTGGTATTAAGCACAACAAAATTAGGCCTAAGACACATTCTTTTTCGCCTCATGAAATAGAAGTAAAACCGTAAAAGACTGTAATAGCAATGATTCCTGGACTGGTATATTTGCAATGCGAAGCTCAATAAAAAAAAATACACTTGATAATGCCAATGCAACGCTCTGCAGACAGTTTCAGACAACAAAAGTAGGACCTTTAAAATTACTGTATTTGTGTATGTATAACTAAGAAACCACCTTTCAAAGGCAGGAATACAACTCAGTAGAGTTTTATTATCCCTGACAATGTGACAGGAGGAACGATTTCAACACGTTTGGCCTTACCCTCACAAAGTAGCTCCGGTAATTTATTGGCTTCTTTTGGAGGAAGCTTTCCCGTCCATAAAGTGATATGGGGCCAAACATTCTTTGAGACAATGCTCTCTCCATCATCATTTGGGACCAAGTGGACTCCTAATGCAGCCAGATCATCAGAACAAATCAATTCTTTTACTTCTATTTGAACCGATCTGTTAACTGAACTCAGGTAGCTCTGCACGGCGTCAATGCCATGTTCTTGTTTATGTGCAAGTGTGACGTGGGCTCTCTTGATTTTACTCTTTACTTTCTTTCCTCGAAGTAACAAGTTGGCCTCTGAATTTCTGTATAGCTGTTTAGAATATATCAACAAAAGAGATAGTCGTTTAATAATGCTACCATTCATAGTAATGTTTACTACAACAAGAGATTGCTGCTTACATTAGGTAGACATGCTTGGATGTCACTAAGAGAGATATTAATAGCTGCAAAAGTTACTGTACTTGATGTCACATTCCTTTGAACTTTTGCTAAAATACTTGTCAACTGCTGCAATACATTGCTGGCAACATATTCAGCTGGAACCTGAAACATCCAAAGTTGATGAATGGATCTACTTGTACCAAACAAAAATATTTTCCATGGACTAAAATTCAATTAGTGATTCAAATTTGTTAAAAAACAATGTTATAGGGATCTACCTGTACTGAACAAAAATATGGTCCATGGTCAAAAAGAACTTCACGCAGTTCCTTTTCCCAGCCCACCCATTCAGTTGTTTTCAATTCTTTAGGTAGATCTGATTTGGACCTACGAATCACCAAAACAGAAGTGATGAAACAAGTGCCTTAGTTGAAGACGAGTTAATAATTGTGTTAAGTTGCTGGTGTGTTCGTTGATATAGATTCACACCTATAAACATTCTAATGAACAAACATGAGTACCGAACATGTGAAGAATATTTTAGCTTTTTGTCGGTAGGTTCATTATATGTCAGAAAGACAAAGAGAGCACCTTTTCTAAGAAGGGATTGCCTCTTTTCGTGTACAAGTTGCCTACTTCCATTACAGGTCATGGTGAAAGTGACCATAAATATATACCCTAGAGGTCTACAGAGCTAATTTAACTTTCAACGACCTGCAATGAAATGCTCCATTGTAGCCCATTAATGGCAGTCCCCCCCCCATATAGGACAGCCGTGATGGAACCATAAGCAAGGGTAAGAGATGGGCGAGGAACGTAGGTTTGTAAGAGTTGTATCTTTTTGGAATCAGTCATAGGTTGCGTAGCACAAGAGCTGACAATTCAGTGTTATGCTAGGCAATAACAGGGGGGCCTGAATTACTATATTGGTAGCAATGTGAGTAGAATCATTGGTAGTAACTGGTTGATAGCCATGGGGATTAAAGAAAAAACCTGGATCAGATGGTCATATTCCTCCTTTGAGAGAAATATGGTTGATTTCTCAAAACTTTGTCTGAGATGTGTGGTGTCCTGACTATATGTAGGAGAGGAGGCAATTACAGGAAGCGAACTAAACCCTTATGGACCAAGGAAAACAGACCTTGTACATAATAGACTAATTAGCATAACACTTTCAAGAATTACTGACATGCCCAGGGTGTAAACTCAACACTAAAAATAGAACCTCATAGGTAGAGAGAAAGCCAATTAGCCATATGACATGGTTGAAATTTACATATGACCACGAGTAATTCTTAGAAGTTTGGTCAGAGAATATAAAGCATCAAGTTCAAATATAATTTTTTTAAATATCTATCTTAATTACCACTTTAGCCGACTTTTACAACATAGAGAGTACATGCCAATCCCTTTTTCCAACATTGACTTCACAGCATTAGGTAATGCTTTCCTACAAGAAAAAGGAAGAAGGTCAATATACTATCTTGCAGTCAATAGAATTGCGCTATGACTACAAAAATGACATACAGCTACTCTAACTACAAGAGAACAACATAATCATATGAAGATATTACCTCAAGATCAAGTGAGTACTAAAAAGATAACTGCTTGTACGACCAACTTAAGGTGACCTAATTCATCGCTAATTCTACTAAAAAATTGCTTTTGAGATAGCATTTGTTATAGTCCAAACACATTAACCGCAAGTTTCTCTTTTTCAGCCAATAGATATAATAGAGAAGTTGCACAATATCTTCAATTTTGGGGCATATTGGAGAATGCTTCCTAAAGACAATTCAAATTTTATTCAACTAGAAGCCCATTTTCTTACTCTAAAGTATTAGTCTAGACCCTTTCTCGACATTTTTTGACCTTCAAAGTTTCATCCATTAATAAGAATGATATCACCCTTGTCATAAGTGGCAAACAAAAATCTACTTATGAAGGGTTAGACTCTCTAAGACTGATATGACCCATCCTAACATCTCTGTTACAGTAGTAGTAGTCAACATTCAACGGATTAATCACATTGAGGTCAATTTCCAATTTGTCAGGGGGCCAATCAAAGCAAAGAAGATTATTGCTCTCAGCGTGAAGACAAAAACAGACGATTAACATGTTCATCAAACCGCTTATGCATTCTCTTTTCTAGTATATGTGTAACAAGATGGGACTATATAATTTGTACTCTCCAGCTTGAGCGGGAGTAATAGATATAACTCATATATTGCTATTGGACATAGTGGACCAAACATAAATTAACTTAGTATATACCTGCAGTACCATCATACCCTTATAGACTCACTATGTAAGGGAGAGAATTGTATACTAATAGAGATTAACATAATACTCTTTACCAACTGACAAACTCTAACACTCCTCAAGCTGGGCATAGATAATCATGCCTAGCTTGTCAACTACAGTAGAAAGGACCCTCCTTCCCAGTGGTTGACACAATTTAACAACTTGTTCTTCATATCGGTGCAAAAGAAGAGAAAATCGTCTTGGCCTATATAGATGCACACTTAAAGTGAATCAATCTTGACGTGCTTTATGCCAAGTCAGCCTCCAATAAAGGTGCATAACCAATATGTGGATTTTATCAATCTTAGTGCTAGCATAATTAGAATCGAAGTAATCTTTAATATTATAGCATTCGTTCTTACGGTAACACCATCCTTTTCGTGGACAACACTTGAGATACATGAGAATTCGGTAGACTACATTGTAGTGGCATTGTTGTAGCTTGTCTAGAAAACTGCTAATCAAGGCGATAATAACGCCAATATGTGTGTGAGTTATAGATAGATAATAAGCATACCAATTGTTTTTGTATATCTCTTGTTGTCAAGAAATGGAATGAGGAGTCATCATCCCAAGGAACATTAGCATTGAGCGGTGTGTTTACAAGTTTGATGTTGAGAGTACGGGTGTCACTAAGGAGGTCTAGGACATACTATCATAAGCTCATAGCAGAGGTGGTACATGCTACTTCAATCTCCAAATTTAATCAAATTGCCTAGATCTTTAATGACAAAGTGCTTGACACATTACTGCATTGTTTTGTGGAGGCCAATAAAATTACTCCCACAGGATTATATCATCAATACATACAACAAGACTACAATCGGAGAAATCTTTACAACATAGATTCACATGACATCTGTAAGAGCCTGTTTCGAGAAAAGTATGGCTTAGTTTTTCAAACCAAGAGCGAGGACTTTGCTTTAGACCATGTAGGGCTTAATAAATCAAGGAGGTTGCTCCACAAAGTTCAGTTTCCTCTAAGTCCCTGTATAAAACCTTGTTAACATCCAACTAATTGAGAGGCCATTAGATTGACAACTACAATAAAAGAATACAAACAGATTAAGACATGCAAAAGTGTACCAAAGTAATCCACTTCATAGGTTTTAGTGCAGTAGTTAGTGACAAGCCTGGCTTTAAGGCATTCAGTCATACCATCTGGATGACACTTTATGGAAAATACCCAACAAAAACCCATAGGAGCACAGTTGGAGTAGGATTGTGAAACCTGACCTCATCTAGCCAGTTGAATTGGTTGACACACCACCCAGCAGTGTAGCAGGTGGGCAGGGGTGGCAATCGGATTTGGGTTGAGCGGGTTTTATTTCGGGTCATTTCGGGTCAAACACTTTTTGAGTAGACCCTAAACTTGCAAAAGATGGATTTTCGGGTCGAAACCCTTGACCCTAACCCCACCCGCAAATAATTTCGGGTCTATCGGGTCTGACCTGTAAATCCAACACCAAGACAACAGTTTTAAAAAAAATGCTATGATTTGTCTAGTCATTGATAATTCCCAAGTGCAATTAACAAATTTCATTGTGATAAACTTACAATGTGATTGAGAAACACACATAAAGCCTATTGTAGTTTGTTCGAGACTTTTAAACACAAATTCCTAATATAATTAGTATAATAAATCATACAAATCAATACAAAACCATGTAGAATTGCCAAAATAAACTTCATGATTGATGGATTAGTAAATTAATGGGCCATCAGGTGTCTTAAAATATAGTATTTGCAATTTTATTTGAAAATATGATTTTGAATTTCAGGTCAATCAGGTCAATTCGGGTCTAAAGTCCAAACCCGGACCCGACCCTAAATTAATTTCGGGTTCTTCAGGTTTGGGTCAATTTCGGGTCGAGTCGAAAAATCTTAGACCCTAAACTTGCTTAAAATTTTGGGTTCGGGTCGGGTCTTGTTTTTCCAGCCCTACAGGTGGGGTGGGGTTGAAACCCATTGTTAGAATATAGCCTATTTAGTTAATAGGTTATTAGTCTATTGTCTACATGGCCCTGTTGCCCATGGGCCATTAGGGTCTGTCAGCTTCCTTTGTACTTCCTTGTAATAGCCTCCTCTCCTATATAAGGACATGGTTGTACATATCAATAGAACACAACAAAAAAATTGTATGCACTTCTTCACATGGTATCAGAGCAATAGCCCTGAGGAGACAACCCTAGCCGTCGCCCATCCTTCCCTCTCCTATCGGCCTTCCTTCCAGACCTAGCCGTCGACCGTCCCTTCTCTCCTAGAGAGAGCAACCGGGGGACAACCCGCCTGCGGGCGGCTGCCGCCTCCTTCCATGGCTTAGGCCGACCGCCCGCCAGGCACATCACAACCTCCATGGTCGCATCTTCTTCCCCTTTCACATAGATTTTATCTATGAGCCGAAGCCATTCTTCCCGACAACCATCTATCCTTTTCATTGTTTGAGTCTTTGGACAACGTCATCCTTCCCGTCCAAATCTATCCTTCGTCGTCGTCACCTTCCCCGAGATCCATTCGTCAAGCAGCTCCAGCCGCCGCTATTGAAGAAGCCACACTAAGTAGATCAACCTTCCGCTCCAGCAACCCTTGCCACCATCTTCACTGCCTTGTTTCCCTGCCATCTCTGCGTCCATTCGCCGCGCCAAGCCATCAAAGCACGTCCATCACTCCATCACTACACCACCTCTTTGGAACTTAAGCAACGCTTCTTCCTGTCCGGATCCGACCGTGGTCAAGCAAGGAGCCATCACTGTTCATGATCAAAGGAGTACAAAAGACGATGCTAATTCCCGTCAACCCATGGTGCTAATTTCCGGGTACTTGTCTCCTTGACGGCGCAAATTCCCGTTGAGATCGTGCATCAGCCGCCACCAACACAGTGTGTTGTCCAAACAACACGACGTTTCACGCTCCAGAAATCATCTTCATGGCGCAGAGTTTCGTCCAGAACGCAAAAGAAAGAGTGTGCTACTCAAAACACACGGCATGTTCGATTCCAGAACTCTTCCTAATAGCAACATACATGACATGTCTTCCTCGAACACGGCGTGTCGACGGACATCAGAGTTACGCCTCCAACTTTAGACACGACGTGCCCACTTGGAACACGGCGTGTCGACGGAGGTTCATCTTACGCCTCTGACATCCGACATGACATGTTTCAAGGAGTTAGTTATTTTGAGAGAAGGAGTACACGTTGTGTCAGCAATCTTACATGGCGTGTCCTTAGAAGCCTGCCTCTCACCCCCGACAAGTACACGGTGTCTAGATCTAAACACGTCGTGTCAGAAGCAGTCAACACGCTTTCAGTTCCAATTTGTCGTCCTCCAAATGTCTATCTCTCTTCCAATACTTATGATAATCGGATCCACCCCCTCATTTGTCGGCCTAAGGGCCGGACAAATGTCCTTTTTAGGTTAAGGAAAGATCCATTTATTTTCTCTATGCAGATCTTAATCAAGTTGTTTTTGCATATTGATTCCGATTATCGATTTTCATGCCGAGAAACCTTCCGACAGTGCCACTTCTCCCCCTACCGAACACAATTCTGGTAGTGTATCTCCTTTTTTTACCGATGCTTCCATTCCGGTAGTCTATTTTTTGTTCTTCTCTCCATACTACACCTCATTTGACCCTTTCCGTTTCCCACTCATCCATCCATCATGTGTGCGTCTTTCCATGTGCCGGTGGGGTCATATTCCACATCATCTACTCACTCTCGTCGGATGTGGTGTGCGGGGGGGATAGAGGAGAGAGAGGGGAGGGTATGAGGAGAACATGAGAGAGAGGATATGAGGAGAGAGACATGAGATGAGATGATATATTTTAGGCATTCTTCATGAAGCTTCATGAACTTTAGCACATCTGCCTTTCCTGATGTCTTTGTGACGCGTCATTCCCACTTAGCATCACATTACTTTTCAGGCAACATTGAGGGATCTCACAGTTGCAGCGTTGACACTAAGAGTTTCACGTTCATACCACATTATGTATGTCAGGATAAGAGCTTGCTACGCATATTCTGACCTCTAGTCCCTTTGGTGTTGATGACGTTCCTGTTGATCATCCATGTTGGGTTGATGGTGTTCTAGATAGTTGCTTCTTCATCTTCGAAGCTCTTCATCTTCAATCCTGTGCAAAAATTGTATCTGCAAGGATTCATCTAGAGTGAGCTTCACCGAGCTACTTCATCACGTCTTCTCCGAGTTGCATCTACTACTTTTACGTGTTGA
Source organism: Alisma plantago-aquatica (assembly GCA_963693085.1). NCBI lineage: Eukaryota > Viridiplantae > Streptophyta > Magnoliopsida > Alismatales > Alismataceae > Alisma > Alisma plantago-aquatica. Next base: position 453,457,506 of record OY856413.1, on the reverse strand, counting down.
GACAACACCTCAACACCTCGCCAAGCATGTTCATGCCACATTATGCACGTCGATGGTCTTCTGCGCTAATTCCACTTGGCTACACTTCTCAGACAATTCAGAGACATCTCCAATACCTCGACACTGTGCCTCCACATTCATGCCACGTTATGTACGTTGGATGTGTTAGAGTGCACTTATTCCACTCCACATTCCTCTCCAATGAAGATGGCATAGTCGTGGTATTTATCATTGTCTGCTTTAGGTATTCTTCATTCCAGATGCACTTTAAGAGAAAGACCTTCAAAGCTCGAGCTTCTCCAACCTACATAACACATCTCAAAGAGGCGTCATCATATCTTTTTAGTTAGGAAGTATTGTTTAAGCGGGAGCAATATGTTTTGTATGGGGAGTGACATATCTATCTTTGATTTATCATTTATTTCTTGTCGTTCAATTGAGTCATGTAACTCCAAGCTTTGACATGCTTTCACCCATGCTCCAGCTTGAGGGGGAGTCTTAGAATATAGCCTATTTAGTTAAAAGGTTATTAGTCTATCGTCTACATGGGCATGTTGCCAATGGCCCATTAAGGTTAGTCTGCTTCCTTTGTGCTTACTTGTAATAGCCTCCTCCCCTATATAAGGACACGAGTGTACATATCAATAGAACACAACAACATAATCGTATACACTTCTTCACACCCATTTTTGGCTGAAACCTGACGTTGACCTGGTGATCTGACCCTCACATCAAGGACTTAACTGAGTCTAACTTATTTTATTATTCCCTCCCTAAATAGTCATGTGACTAACATTTAACCCATAGTTATCAGAACCGAACCGAACCGGCCGGTTCAACCGGGAACCAGTGCCTATACCGTTTCGGTTTGGCCCCAAACCCGGAAATCCCTTTAAACCGGTCAAGAACCGGTGAACCGGTCAGGTTTTTACTAAACCGGCCGTGTCTGACTGACCAATGATTTGTTGTATTTGTTGCTGAATTTTGTTGTTGATGTAGCCATGCAGGTACATGCTATACCCTCCTCTCTTTTCCCTATTCCTCCTCTTCCTTATCTTCCTCCTTATCCTCGTTTTCATGTTATTTTCATAGTTTGCTATAGCATTTGCTTCTGTTTTTGTTGCTACTTGTTGCTGCCTTCTTTTGTTATATTGATCCTCTTGCAATTGCTCTGGTACCTCTCTTCTTCTTCATTTAGTCCCCTAGTAATTTCCATATAGTTAAAATATTCTACCTACCTTTTCTCATTCTTTAACATATTCCCACCGTCCTGCTAGGTCAGTGACTATACAAAAGCCTAGTGCTACTGTCTATATTTATATTCCTATAAGGTTTCCAATATCCTTATGCCAATTATACTGTGGTATTTCCTCATGTTAATGAAAGTTTATTGATTACTTGATAATTTGACAATGGAAAGGCACTTTCAAATTGAATTATTGTCATTCCCATGCTAGTTTTTGATACACTCCCTAGTTTTGCTTACTTTTTCCTTGGCTTTTCATATATTACAAAGTTATAAAAATAATTCATGGTGTCATGCTGACGTCACCAGTTGAACCAGTGAACCGAGAACCAGAAGCCTCACCAGTTCACTCACCGGTTCGGTTCTCACAACCTTGATTTAACCCCTTTCCACTTAATCCCAATATTCCATATGTAGAAACATTCCCTTATAAATTAACTTTAACTTGTTTTGAGCATTGAAAAATCATTAGTTTTCTTGTTTACAATAGACGTTTGATTCATATCTTACTATTTCATCATTGGTCGTCTCATGCTTTAATATAGTAGATCAGATACATGTACATACAAACTATATGTATATACACACATACATATACACTTGTGCATATATAAATATATCACATATTGGTGTCATTTTGACGTCACTAGGCCAATCTGATCGACCCGACGGTTGAGCCACAGACCTGAAACTCAAAAGCTTCATCGATTCAACTTTCATGCTGAGTTTGAAAGTCTTGGCCAGGAGGGAATCTACCAGGTCCAAATATGTCGTCCGTACCAAAGAATAAGATACCGACTGGTATACCAATATCGATGGCATCGGTTCACACAAACCTGTCGTTGAGATTGCAATTATCGATAAACCGATGGGTTTACTGGTAAAGCCGCCCGAATCGGCAAATGTCGGGGGTACCGCTGCAAAATGTCCCACTTAAGGGCGATATAGGCGGTATGCCGCCCCGACATACCGGTATTTGCAAACCCGTGTCTGCTGGTGGAGTGAAGAAAGTTGGTGATTTTAGGCGATTTCTTTCCTTGGAGCTCAAATCAGCCCTAATCAAGGCATGTTTTCTTAATTTCTTTCATTCTCATCATTTCCAACCCCTCCCATCTCTATTTCCTTCTATTTTCACCATAAAAGTTCTCCAAAATTCTCTAAATACACCCAAATTCTAGATCCACTCCAAAAAACTTAGGATTAATACTATTTAACAATAGATGTGTGATTATATTATGTGGATCTACTAATGTATCACTAGATCTACTACTATTATCTAATATTATCATATAATTTCACTAATTAATATTAAATTCGTAATAATACAATAAGTACTATTAATAATAGGTATCTAACTTAGGTTTATAGAAGTTGTACCAAATACTAATATGAACAAATACACACAAAATATAGTAAAAATATTTATATTTTTTGTTTTTTCATTTATTAAAAATTCTGAAAATAAAAATTATATATTTTTTTAATTTTTCTACAGAGATGTGTGTGTTAGTATTATATAAGATGGAATGATTAACTTATAACACATCACTTGCGACTTTCCTTAATACTAGATAAATATCAGATTTTATAATTATTAAAATAATTGCAGACTTTTTTTTATTTAACCTATTTTTCTTGTTAATAAAAATCTTAAAAAATATTGTGTTTGATTCTATAAATACTTTTAACACATATACATTTAACGTATTGTGTTTGATTATGTAATACATAAAATAGATTAATTTCTTGCAACTTAACGGGTTATTAATTTCATACACCTAATTTTTGTTTGTCTTTGTCTTTTTGCAGCATTGACTTTTCACAAGATGTTTTCAAGCGATGGTGAGGGTGCTGGGGCCGGTAATGTTGCAGCTAAGGATGTGGATTTTGCATGGAATCACTGCACGCCTCTTGACAGGAACAAGGGAAAGATAGTTTGTAAATAATGCAGGAAGACAATTGGTGGAGGGGGAGATTACTAGATTTAAATGTCACATTACTGGTGGTGACAAAAATGTGGCAATGTGCCAGAGGCGTTCCCAAACTGTTAGGGATGATTTCGAGAAACTTATGGGTGCAAAGAAACAAAAACAACAAAAGACGAAAGAGGTTGACATGACTTACATAGATACATTATTTGATGTTAGGCCCACAGGTTCTTCTACTGAATCAGATGATGATATTAGATATCCTCCTGAATGTGATACAACTTATTCACATCGTATGGATAGACGTGCTCTCAGAGATTCTCACAAAAGTTTGTGGGAAAGGGAGGAGGCAACTTGGAGTACAAGGAGGTATGGGCCATATGGTGTTGGTGGAGGCCGTGGGACTACACGTATTCCTATTGTTGACCTAAATGATGATGAAAACCGAGATGGTCATGGTAAAAGGAAGAAAGGTGGCATTGATACACTTTTCCATTCTGCTAGTGTGAGATTGAAGAATGTTGACGTTCCAGGGGTTAGGAAGCCTGAGGCTAGGTAAAAAAGCCTCAAAGCAATGTTCACTAGTGCAAAAGATAAGGTTGGCAAGGCAGTGGGTAAGTTCTTCTTTGCTCATGGTATACCTGCACATGTTGCAACTGAACCCTATCTACAACATATGGTAGATGTGATAGGGGAGTCTGGTAGGGGCATCAAGGCCTTCAGTTCATATGAATTAATGAACAAGTATCTTCCCCTAGAGAAGAAGGATCTACAAGCATGGATTTCAGACTAAAAACATGTGGTCTAAATATGTCGTCACACTTATGTGTGATGGGTGGACTAGTGGAAACATAAGACAAATTATCAACTTTCTTGCACATTGTCGTGGATCCACAATTTTTCTAGACTCTGTTGATGCTTCAGGTGAGGTCAGGAACTACAGGTACATTAGGAGACTAATGAAGACATACATGAAGCAGGTTTGTGTGGAGAATGTGGTGCAGACAGTTACAGATAATGCTTCTTCCTTCAAGAAGGCCGACGAGAGTATAATGAAGAAATATCTGATTTACTGGACACCATGTGTTGCTCACTACAAAGGACATGGGCTCATTTGATTTAATCAATTCTATTGTCACTGATGGTAGGTTTTTCACGAGATTCATCTACAACCATTCTATTATGTTAAATGCAATGAGGCGACCTTAGTATTGTGGAGGCGATCCAATTAGAACAGGGTCAACTAGATTTGCAACAATTTTTCTTGCCTTACAATCATTAAAAAAGTCCAAAAAGGAAGGACTTAGGAGGCTCTTCAATGGAGTGGAGTGGGCCTCCATGAAGGAGCACAATTCCCAAGTTGGCAGAAGAATTGAGGAGTTGATTGCCAGCCGACCTTTTCGGGATAGGGTTACTAGGGTGCAGCGAATAACATTGTCCAAGTTTTGAGGCTGGTAGATGGTGACAAAACTACAACAATGTCTTTCTTATATGATGCAATGACCTCAATGGTGGACAACATCAAAGCATCAACTCCTAAGTCCAATGAGCAATACATAAAAAATATGAGAATCGTTGGACAAATATGCTTTTGCATCCATTGCATAAAGCAGGTATATATCTCAAATATGTTCTAACATCTAAATTATTTGTCTAACTCATAGTCTACAAATAAAATGTCATTCTCATTTCCTTATTTAAATTTGTGACAACTTACTATTTGAATCCGATGTTCCAATACTCACGAACACTGGGCTTGAATGCGACTCTAATGAATGCAGTATGAGATGTCACTAACAAGTTCATTACCTCTCCAGAAGAGCGATTGCTAGTACTGGATGAGGTATATAACGATATAACTTAAATTCTTAATTTCTCATGAGTCATTAGTTTGATTTCATCATCTAAATATCATAAATTTTATTTCTGTAGTTGTGCCAGTTTTGTGAAAGCATTGGATGCTTTGGCCATCCAAATGCGGTTGTTGATCGCGGGGCAGGTGATCCTTGTGAGTGGTGGGTTTGGAATGGAACATGTGCCCCCATTTAAGAAAAGTAGCTATTTGCTTCCTTGCTCAAACACAGCTGCAGGGGGCTGTAAAACAAAATGGAACACTTTCAATCTGATACACTCGAAGAGAAGGATCGGGCTTGAGGCAAACATGTTGAGGGATCTTATGTACGTTCACTACAACATGTGGTTGAGGGCTAGAGCAATACGAGATGCCAACTATAAGGAAGTGGATTTTTCTATTGTCCATGATCCCATTGACACCGCATACACTTTCAACCCTATAAGACATAGAAGACTGGAGGAAGATTCAAAAATCTTTTGAGGAATGGATGAATAAGATAGGTCGTCCTGTTCTTGATAATTTACATGGACTCATGGACGTCCAGATCCATATATAGAAGAGCTATTTGATGCAAATAATGGTGACGATATTATTATTGATACCCCGTCTGAAAGACTTGAGCCTGAAGCTGCACATGTAAATATTGAAATGGTAACCAATAGAGAAGTGGAAGAACAATTAGGTAGCTCAAATTCTTCTTCTTCTACATCTGGTTCCAAATTTAAGTCTGATGATAGTGGCAATGATGGTGGTAATCGCAGTCAACGCTCTCCAGAATATCCTCCAGTTGTTGATCCTCAAAATGATGACCGACCTTATGTTACTAAGGATGCACCTCCACCAGAATAGGAATATCCCATGCCTGAAAAAACATTTTCAAGGAGAAAAAATCGAACTGGGAAAGATTACAGCAGTGCACCTCCACCACATGCCACAATGCCCACAACTTCTAGATATCAAGTTGAAGCACCACTAAGATTACAATTAGAAGTAGGTTTGGGACATCACGAAGCATACTCTATCCGTAGCCCTTATGGATGCTTTCGGGTGAACACCGAAGCATACTCTGGTGATGGAGGGCAAACACGGAGTGGTGGGCATACTATAGGTTATCCTATTTCCGGTGTTCCATTACATTCTCCTTTTCCTCAACCTCAAGCTCCTCGAGCATGGGAACCTCCTCTTGCTTCTACTCAACCTCCCTTCATTTCAACAACCAAGGAACAATACCTCAAAGATTTGGAAGAATATTATGCAAAGTTTGGGATGATGCAGTATGCGAATCCTGAAGTATATGAGGAGTATGTTGTTTCATACAACAAGTCCTACATAACTTACATGACATGAGAGCAATATGTCGCCCATATCAACAACATATTGTATAGAGAACACATCCCTCTATCAGAATAGGAATTTCCCATGCCTGAAAAAACATTTTCAAGGAGAAAAAATCGAGCTGGGAAAGATTACAGCAGTGCACCTCCACCACATGCCACAATGCCCACAACTACAAGCCCCTACCCCTACCCATCAATCCACAACCACAATACCACAGTCAAAGTGATTATTATTCAGATTTTGTTGATTCAATGGATAACATGAGCATATCTGACTCTCAATCTCAACATTCATTCGGAGATATGTTATTAAGGCAGACACTTCCATACCCAAATTACCCATCTCAGTCCCAACATGGGAATTCTAGATATCAAGTTGAACCACCACTAAGATTACAATTAGAAGTAGGTTTGGGACATCACGAAGCATACTCTATCTGTAGCCCTTATGGATGCTTTCGGGTGAACACCGAAGCATACTCTGGTGATGGAGGGAAAACACGGAGTGGTGGGCATACTACAGGTTATCCTATTTCCGGTGTTCCATTAAATCTCCTTTTCCTCAACCTCAAGCTCCTCGAGCATGGGAACCTCCTCTTGCTTCTACTCAAACTCCCTTCATTTCAACAACCAAGGAACAACACCTAAAAGATTTGGAAGAATATTATGCAAAGTCTGGGATGATGCAGTATGCCAATCCTGAAGTATATGAGGAGTATGTTGTTTCATACAACAAGTCCTACAGAACTTACACGACATGAGAGCAATATGTGGCCCATATCAACAACATATTGTATAGAGAACACATCCCTCCACTAGAATAGGAATATCACATGCCTGAAAAAACATTTTCTAGGAGAAAAAATCGAACTGGGAAAGATTACAGCAGTGCACCTCCATCACATGCCACAATGCCCACCATAGTAACAAGTTCGGGATTTGACAACTTTTCGGCTGGCTGGAAAAAATCAAAATTCGGAAAAAATCGAGAAAAGTCATGAAAAGATCAATAAATTTCGGTCAAAGTTCGGTCAACTATTCGGAAATAATCGAGAATAAGTCGGCAATATAAGTATATACATATATATATGTATGCATGTGTATATATATAGATAAATGTATGTATGTACATACGTATATGATGCATGTAACTGTTACGGCCACAAGACATACAATCTTAGTGAGTAAAAATGTAGGAAAAGAAGTAAAAAATAGTTGAGAAATAACATGAACTGTCCAGAGGAATGGGGGCTTTGAGGTTTAGTGTGTATTAGAAATTTTATGTACATGGTTTGGTAAAAAAAGAGCAAGCGACTTAAAAGAGAAAAATCGTGAAAAATCGTGAAAAGTCATGAAGAATCGTAAAAAATCATATAAATCGCGAAAAAGCGGGATTAATCGTGAAAAGTCGTGAAAAATCGGCGATTGGCGTATTAATCGTGATGAATATTCGGGAGCCTATAACATCGTGAAAAATAGCCGATTTTTTGTAAAATTCGGAGACTTGTTACTATGATGCCCACAACTACAAGCCCCTACCCCTACCCATCAATCCACAACCACAAACCAAAGTCAAAGTGATTATTATTCGGATCTTGTTGATTCAATGGATAACATGAGCATATCTGACTCTCAATCTCAACATTCATTCGAAGATATGTTATTAAGGCAGACACTTCCACACCAAAATTACCCATCTCAGTCCCAACATGGGAATTCTAGATATCAAGTTGAACCACCACTAAGATTACAATCGAAGTAGGTTTGGGACATCACGAAGCATACTCTATCCATAGCCCTTATGGATGCTTTCGGGTGAACACCGAAGCATACTCTGGTGATGGAGGGCAAACATGGAGTGGTGGGCATACTACAAGTTATCCTAATTCCGGTGTTCCATTACAATCTCTTTTTCCTCAACCTCAAGCTCCTCGAGCACGGGAACCTCCTCTTGCTTCTACTCAACCTCCACAATGCCCACAACTACAAGCCCCTACCCCTACCCATCAATCTACAACCATAATACCAGAGTCAAAGTGATTATTATTCGGATCTTGTTGATTCAATGGATAACATGAGCGTATCCGACTCTCAATCTCAACATTCATTCAGAGATATGTTATTAAGGCAGATACTTCCATACCCAAATTACCCATCTCAGTCCCAACATGGGAATTCTAGATATCAAGTTGAACCACCACTAAGATTACAATTAGAAGTAGGTTTGGGACATCACGAAGCATACTCTATCCGTAGCCCTTATGGATGCTTTCGGGTGAACACCGAAGCATACTCTGGTGATGGAGGGCAAACACGGAGTGGTGGGCATACTATAGGTTATCCTATTTCCGGTGTTCCATTACATTCTCCTTTTCCTCAACCTCAAGCTCCTCGAGCATGGGAACCTCCTCTTGCTTCTACTCAACCTCCCTTCATTTCAACAACCAAGGAACAATACCTCAAAGATTTAGAAGAATATTATGCAAAGTTTGGGATGATGCAGTATGCCAATCCTGAAGTATATGAGGAGTATGTTGTTTCATACAACAAGTCCTACAGAACTTACATAACACGGGAGCAATATGTGGCCCATATCAACAACATAATTGTATAGAGAACCAGCACGCCACTCAACAGAGTATTGATGTGAGTTAGTAATTAACTATGTTGTTATATGTTTGTTGTAAATTGAATATTACTACATAAGTGTGTAAACATGAGTTTATGGACTGTGCTAGTAAAATCTCAGATCTTAATTCTTGCATTTTGTCATCAAAATCCTTCATCAAAATCTCCAAAAACATGACAGATTCCTTACCTCCCACATGATTGACCCCCCACACAAATACTCAATGTAAGACGAAATGAAGAAAGGAAGAAGACAGGAACACCGATCACATGTCGGCTGCAAGATGCAGCAAACGTGAATAGGGCTTGAGCCTACTCACTTGTATTTATATATTAGGGTAAGTACATGAGGTACAAAGAGAGAAAAAGAATAAAAAATAAATTTCATAAGCAAAATAGAGCTGCCGCTGGATTGTCGTTCCGCCGCTGTGCAGGTGTCGATACCATCGACATACATGTCGATGGTATCGACAGAACATTGTCTTGCGCCTGAACAAATCTCGATACCATCGACATGTGTGTCGATAGTATCGACCGAGATGCATGTGGCCTCAACTTGAACCTGAACTGATCTCGATACTATCGACAGAGTGTCGATAGTATCGACCGGGATGCAGGTTGCTTCACACTCCCCCTCAAGCTGGAGAGTACACATCGTGTATGCCCAGCTTGCCGCAGAGTCTCTGAAAGATTGCTGAACCCAAAGGCTTTGTCAAGATATGTGCTAGTTGATCCTCAGATCTGACATATGGAGTCACAATAGTGCCGTCTTTTATTTGATCACGAATAAAATGGCAATCAACCTCTATGTGTTTTGTACGCTCATGAAAAATAGGATTCATGGCAATGTGCATAGCAGATTTATTGTCACACTTGAGCTCCATAGAAGGTAGAAGAGAAATTTGTAATTCAGATAAAATAGATTTGACCCATTTTAGTTCACAGCATGCATGGGTCATAGCACGGTATTCAGCCTCAGTGCTAGATCTAGCAACCACATGTTGCTTCTTACTTTTCCATGTGATAAGATGATGACCTAGAAAGGTACAATAGCCTGATGTAGATCTCCTATCAGTATGATCACCGGCCCAATCAGCATCTGAATATCTTGTGAGAGACAGAGTAGATGGAGGTGCCTTTGGTCTAGAATATGTGATACCCTTACCGGGAGCACTTTTCAGATACCTCAGAATTCTGCAGACTGCTGTCCAGTGTGACTGTCGCGGAGAATGCATATATTGGCTGACCACGCCCACATCAAATGAAATATCAGGTCGGGTGACTGTTAGATATATTAACTTACCCACAATTCTCCTGTAATATGCTGGACCTTGATACTTAGCATCATCAACCACCTCTTTGATGTGATAATCCATTGGTGTAGATACCGGTTTAGATTCAGCCATGCCTGTCTCCTGTAACAAATCAAGTACATATTTCCTCTGAGATAAATTGACACCTACATGAGATCTAAGCACTTCAATGCCTAGAAAGTATCTTAGTTTGCCCAGATCCTTTGTATGGAAGTGTTTTTGCAAACCCTCTTTGACACGAGATATTCCCATGGTGTCACTGCCAGTAATTACTATGTCATCAACATATACAATAAGAATAATGGATCCACGAGAAGAACTGGAGTAAAATAAGGAATGATCAGTCATGGAGCGAGAAAAACCCATCTGAAGAATAACTTCACTGAACTTGTCAAACCAAGCTCTAGGTGACTGTTTCAGCCCATATATAGCTTTTTTTAATTTGCATACTTTCTGACACTCCCCCTGAGCAACAAACCCAGGAGGTTGCTCCATATATACCTCTTCCTGTAGATCACCATGGAGAAAAGCATTTTTTACATCCAGCTGAAATAATGGCCAATCAAAGGTAGTAGCAAGAGAAATAATGATCCGCACAGAATTCAGGCGAGCAACAGGAGAAAAGGTTTCAAAGAGGTCAACACCATAGGTTTGGGTGCAACCCTTTGCAACCAATCAGGATTTCAACCGTTCAACTGATCCATCCGGATTGTGTTTAATAGTGAAAACCCATCTACAGCCCACTACTTTCTTTCCTGCAGGAAGATCAACCAGATCCCAAGTACCATTATTTAAGAGATCTGACATCTCAAGTTGCATAGCCTGTGTCCAACCACTGTTCTTCATAGCATCATAATGGTTTCTTGGTATCGACACAGAATCAATCCCAATAGCGAATGCACGGGCCTAGTACATTTGTAACAGGGTGTTTAATAGTACAGGACCTAGTACCTTTCCGAACAGCAATAGGAAGGTCGAGATCTGATGTCTCTGTAGGATTCTCTTGAGTAGAAGGCGATGATGAGGGCTCAAGGACTGGTGCCTCTACCTCTTCTGGATCCTGCCTGCCTCGCCGATGGTATACATGTGTGTAATGCTCAATGGTAGGTCTATCTCCTAATTGTTCATCCGGAATGATAGGTGGCACTCCCTCACTCTGCACCGATGGTGCCAGTCTCTCATTTTGTATGTTTGGTGGCTCTCCCTCTCCCAACTGCTCCCCCTTGCTCATAGCATTGGAGAAATATGGAGTGGTCTCATGGAAAGTGACATCCCTAGACACAAACATGTGGCGAAGACAAGGACAGTAACACTTGTATCCTTTGCCCGTATTAGAGTAACCCAGGAACAATGTTTTAATGGACCTAGGAGACAACTTGTCGGCCTTAGGGTCAAAGTTATGGACAAAGGAAGTGCAACCAAACACTCCAAGAGAAATAGGATAGGGAGAGTCCATGGGACGCAATACAGAAAAAGGGGTCTGTCCTTGAAGAACAGAAGAAGGTTGCCTATTAATCAAGAAACAAGCAGTTAAAAGAGCTTCAGACCAAAACTTCTTGGGCACATTAGATTGAAACATAATAGATCGGGCAATATCAAGAAGATGGCGATTCTTCCTCTCTGCCACCCCATTTTGCTGAGGGGTGTGAGGACAAGATGTGCGGTGAATCATACCAACCGAGCTACAAAAATCAGACATCGCCTTTTGAACATACTCCAAAGCATTATCAGACTGAAGAATTTTTATATTGCAATCAAATTGGACTTTAATTTCAGTATGAAAATGTTTCACAATAGACAACACAGACTCTCTACTTTTAAGAAGGTAGATCCATGTCATGCGTGAGAAATCATCGACAAAGGAGATAAAATAACGAAAACCATTATAACTCTGGTCTTTTACAGGACCCCACACATCACTATGTACTAACTCAAAGGGACAAGAGGCCCGCTTATTGACTCGATTGGGATAGGATAAGTTATGGTGCTTTCCCAGTTGACATGACTGACACTCTAAGGAAGACAATTGGGACAACTCTGGATTCAACTTCCGTAGGTTCTCCAAAGAAGGATGTCCATATCTGCAATGCCATAGTAAGGGGGAACCACTCAACAGGATAGATGGAGCAGGAGCAGGCATTTGGCGAGGTAGACTGTCACCGTTGAAAAGGTAGAGATCACCTTTCCTAGGTCCCCCACCAAACGTCTTCATACTCTTGAGATCCTGTAATATAAAATAAGAAGGTCCAAATATTACCCAACATTTTAGAGTGTCAATCAGTTTTGCAACAGAAAGAAGATTAAAAGGGAATTCAGGCACAAAGCGAACTGATTTAAGACCAAACTTGGGTGTTAGGGAGACAGATCCACTAGCTAAAACTCTTTTCACTGAACCATCTGCCAGTGTAACAGATTGGTGAGGAATAGATGAGTCAATAGTGTGGAGCAATCTCCTCATACCAGTCATATGTTGTGAGGCGCCAGAGTCAACCACCCATGATGAGGATGAGCCAGATGCTATGAGAGATGTAGCCTGATTACCAGCTGTAGATGCCAGATTTGCCGATGAAGAAGATGATGATGACCCCATACTCATGTGTTGTGTCGCCTGAATGAACCGATCATATTCTTCTTGGGTAAGAGTGATGCCGGTGCCAGAGGTAGTACTTACAGTTGTAGAGGATGAGGATCCTGTGGTGGTGGCACAATGTGCTGCCCCCACAGGTGGTGCAGCAGGTCTTCCATGTTTCTTCCAACACTTCTCCACTGTATGTCCCAGTTTGTCACAAAAGGTACATTTCAGACGTGTCCCACGCCCTCTACCCATACCGGGTCGTCCTCCTCGTACCGCAACAGCAACAGACGCATGAGATTCTCCAGAAGGTATATCAGAAACAAAGGAAGCAGACTCAAACAGAGATTGTTGGATCCTTGAATAAGCCTCCACAAGACTGGGTAGTTTATCAGTAGCCAGAATAACGCTCCGAGCGGAGCTACAAGCCGAGTTAAGCCCAGATAAGAATTTGGCTGTAACCAGATCATCTCTATCCTTTATTTGTTCAACAACAGTCACAGGATGATAATAACTTAGCTCTTGAGCAAGAGCCTGAATCGCCCAAAAATACTCCTCAAGAGATCGGTCACCCTGTTTTTCAGCAAACAGACGATCATAGATCATAAACTGTCGGAGAGCATTCTTCTCTTGAGAATAATGTTGCTTTGCTGCGTCCCATATCTCCTTGGCCGTAGAGTAGAACATGAACCTTGCGGCGATTGCAGGTTCCATACTATTCCACAGCCAAGTCTTCACAAGACTGTCATGTCGCTTCCATTCAGCATACCCTTCGTCAGTAGAAGCCTTGGGACCCGAGTCAACATGCCTTGCTCTGTCACGAGCCTCCAAGACGGTGTGGATGGCATTCATCCATAGAAGATAATTTTTCCCGTTGAGTTTAATGGAGGCGATAGGTGACACCTCGTTGTAGATCATAGGTGTCTTGATATCCACCATTGTAGAACGGATTATATGACGGATTGATACACGTCAAAAAGGAGTGTGGTGACGGAGAGATACACGTCACACACAGAAGAAAAACAAGAAGAAATGCATTACTGACGCATTCACAACCTCCAAAAGATCTTCCTAATCACACATGGAGGAGGTGTGACTAGGATGATGGCTAAGACGAAACTAGTCCTCCGATGGTGTTTTTAGATGATCGTTGGATCACTGAAGATCCTCAACCGCTTTGTGATAGTGGCTACGGTAGAGTTAGATATCTACCGCAGACCCAGGGCAGCGAACGGTGTTCAACGCAGCCGGTGGATTACACCAAGTTGACGGGTGGGAAGCAGCCGGCCATCAAGGAGAGAGAGACCTGGAGAGATCCGCCAGAGAGAGAAAGGAGAAACCCTAGATCGATCTCCGCTCTGATACCATGTAAGAAGAAATGAAGAAAGGAAGAAGACAGGAACACCGATCACATGTCGGCTGCAAGATGCAGCAAACGTGAATAGAGCTTGAGCCTACTCACTTGTATTTATATATGAGGGTAAGTACATGAGGTACAAAGAGAGAAAAAGAATAAAAAATAAATTTCATAAGCAAAATAGAGCTGCCGTTGGATTGTCGTTCCGCCGCTGTGCCGGTGTCGATACCATCGACATACATGTCGATGGTATCGACAGAACATTGTCTTGCGCCTGAACCAATCTCGATACCATCGACATGTGTATCGATAGTATCGACCGAGATGCATGTGGCCTCAACTTGAACCTGAACTGATCTCGATACTATCGACAGAGTGTCGATAGTATCGACCGGGATGCAGGTTGCTTCACACTCAATATAGAATTTTATTGCATAAAATGTTGCATCTAGGTGTTGAGACCGCGCCTGCAAAATTTCATGATTTAACTCATTCATTTTGGCATCGATATGGCCAGGATTGCATCTGTCGATATTTCCGCCAGTATTATTGGTAAATATCTATTTTCACGTTGTCGAAACGACATTGATATCTAGTCATTAAATTCATCGTATAAAATTTCGATCGAAATTGCGAAATTTTAACCGAAATTTCCGATTTTTTTTCATTCGGACATCGAAACGTATGTACGCAGAGAATGGGACGTCATTTCACAGAAATTTAACCAAAATTTCGCACTTAGGTACGAAATTTCGCAAAACAGTGCAAATTTCGCCCAGTTTGGGCCATAATTTCGCAAAATGACACAAAATTTCGATAGAAATTTCGAGATATTTGTTCCTAAGGCTGCTGCCACTACATGTTAGGTATTTTGGCGATTCTCTTTGTATCTTTTGCTTATAGAGGCTATTTTCTTTGATTCTAAGGTACGTTTCCCCTATCCCTAGCCCATGTATACCTCTTTCTATGTTTACACTCTTCTAAAAGATGTGAAGAGATACTATGAAAAATAACAAAGTTCTAAGTGTTGCTGCTACATGTTAGGTATTTTGGCGATTCTCTTTCGAAAATCACATGAACTACAAACAAACTTGAGGATCTATGAAATAATAGTATTAAGTCTGCAATTCAACAATTAATTTGTTATTATTACACATATTTATACATAAAATGACTTTAAAATAATGCATTTTCTTTGATCTATGTATACATGACCCATGTAACCTAACTAAATTTTAACACTAGACTTATATAAGTTGTAACATGTAAGTTTGTAACTTGCAACTGTAAGTTTTAAGGTCTAAGTGGTAAATTGTGGGTTTGTAAGCTGTTTACAGTCTAACGGACTTGACAATTCTATTCATTTGTGCACTCACTCATCAAGACATGGATCCCACCCTAACCTCTAAACATATAGATTTATTATATAATCTAGTGTGTTTATGTCTAGACTTCGTGTTTACAGAATTTCAAAGCTTAATTCCTTCATTTTGCCATCGAAATTCTGTCGAAATTGTTCAGCTTCCTTCACTTACGAATATGGGAGACCCCCCCCACATATCCAATATGAAATATTATTGCATATTTGAGTAGATCTTGGTGTTTAGATCCTGGTAAATTTTCATGATTTAATTCGCTTATTTGGTCGTCGAAATCGTTAGGGCCGTAAATATCGAAATTTAGTGCGAAATTTTGAAAAAATTATGTTTCTGGGCCATCAGACACGGCATCGAAATCGGACATTTAATTCTATGATTAAATTCCTTGGTCTATACAATCCAAAACATTACACTAGCCCAGGTGTGATGGAGAATCAACAGTAGTCTTTGGAATTATGAAAGGTTGAATTCTGTTTAACAACCCAAGGACTTGGAGCACATCTTTTGTTCTTACCACTGCTTAAAGTGATTGTGACGACCACGAATAAGCAACAAATTCCAACTACGGATAGATAATACCTAACTAAAGTATCAAGACAGATTGAACCGATCATGTGAACAATATCTAACAATATCGTAATTGGCACAAGAGCGGTTGCCTCTTCGAAAAGCAATAGTTATATAACTCAAAAAAATCAAAAGCATGGGAACAATGTTCCTAACATATTTTGACTAGATCCTTATGTGAGGTGATGAGAGGTGGGGGTATAATAGGCAGATGATGTCCCAAATGTTCATATATTTGTAGATTGGCACACATATGGGAAAGATACATGATATGGTGGTGCCTCGATATCTAGAGTGAAAGACATCCCAACATCAAAAAAATATGGAGTACTTTCAAACCAGACCACATCCTAACTGATAATCCATTCATTTCCGACCGGATCAAAATAGTGATAACATTTTTGCATGTAGGAATAGCCCAAAATAATGCATTTAGTGGTTGAGGGAGACAATTTGTTATGGCTAGGGGTGAGAATTTTGGCAAAGTCGGTATAGCCAAAAATTCTTTGCCGTAAAGGGAAGGGGTTAGATTTAGGGTACATAGAATAAAGAAGTGAATATGGTTATTAATGACTATGACGGCATGCGGTCAATGAGGTAGCAAGTTTTGAGTAGAGCATTGGTCTAAAAATCTTTAGGAACATAGGTATTGCACATGATGCATCTGGACACATCTAGAAGATGGTGGTTAATTGTGTTCCACAACCCCATTTCACTGAGGGGTATAGGAACAAGAGATTTTATGAATTGTACCTTGATCATTGCAGATGTTGATAAGATCCATCTAGATAAATTCCATGGCACTTCTAAAAACCGATATGAGTGGGGGAAAACCCCTCGTGTAGGTTTTTCTTATTGCTTGATAGATAGGAGGCAACCACCCTTTCCAATTAATAGGATAAAGGGGAAGCATACAAACATTAGGCAAACCATAATGGGCTAATACACAATTGGGCCCATGTTACAAATAGACGAAACAAAACTTAAGTAAAAGACTAAACACTTAAGTAAATAGACACTCTAACAACACTATCAGTCTAGAAAATTTTGATAGGAGAGGAAAATTGTTTTCATCGCAAAGAAGGTTATAACAATGGGCAAAACTTAGGAGCTAGCAAAAAAACCAACAGAGATCTTAAAAATCATCAATAAACGATATCAAAATTTGTAGCTAAAAAAATTCAAAACTTTTCAAGGACCCCCACGCATCAACTGTACTAAATCAAAAATAGCACTAGTATATAAGGGAGAATGTTAAGAAAAGACAAGAGTTTGTTTGCCCAGTTGGAACGATTCACATTCAAGACGAGAATCAAAATGTCCAAGAAATAAAAGTTTAGTTTGGTAAGAGACTTGTGCCCAAGCCGAAGTCTGCGTTGGAAGTTGAAGCCGATGATGATAGAGTTGTAGCCACAAGCGTCTTCATGTGGTAATTGAGGTGCTAGAGACAATGATGTCTATGAGAAATAATAATGAATGATTGTATTGATTCGATTAATAAAAGATGTACAGCCCTGTCCTATATATAGGAGCAAGGGAGAAACCCTGAGACTTGGGACTCAATTAATCTAAACGGGCCGAGACACTAAAGGCCCACTAACTAATTAACCTATTAACTAAATAGGCTAATATATACTCTCTAACAAGGCCCTTAACAACCCTCGCCAATCATCATCCTTGTACGAGGATCCTACACAATACCATAGTCAAGTAAGAATGTGAGGGAACTTTGCTTTCAAGTTCAGAGGAAAATTTGACAAAAAAAAAGTAGAAGGTAAAGAAAAACAAGAATTATGGACGTTCATGATTCCTTTAACAATGGAGCGAGAGCCATGAGGAATAACTAATGATATAGAAGGAAAAACAAAGTCAATAATCCAATGATCATTACCATATGTAGGTGAACATGAGAAGGACCGAGATGCTCATTGTGGAGGGAGCGAGAGTCTATCAGCGACTGCGGCGAGGTGTTCAAGTTGAGACAAGAATAAGGACCGCAACCTTTGTCAGCAGTGACTTGGTTCAACCAAGTCAGGGTTCCATGTTTAGTCTAACAACAATATTTGGTGCGGTTGTTGCGACCACAAAAGTTGTTGTGGCAGGGCCTAAAAGTGCATCTGTGACTGCGCCCGAATCCTCCCTGAAGAGAAGCCACAACCACATTCACATCTAGATCCACTAATAAGGATAATAACATCAAAAGGAGACAAGTGCAAGCTCCTTAGACAAGATATGTTGAAGTGTTTTATTAATTCACTAATGTTTGGTAGAGGATTATTCCCAAGAATCTGTTCAGTTAAGCTAGAGATCTAGTTAGGATGACTATAAAGGAGCTGAACTGGTAGAAGTTCTCTATGCTGCTTCTAAAGATCAATAATATCATTAGGGGGTGGCATATTCAAGATCGTCACAAAAAGATTTAACATAAGCACAATGATCTTCAATGTCAGTGCCTGACACAAGTTTGAGTTTGGTCAACTTGTAATAGATGCCATAAAATGTCTTTGATTTCTATTTATGCACATAAACTCAGGAGTTGATTCCACATTTCCTTAGAAGATATAAATCAAAGGAGAGAGGAGCAGATGTGTAGTTCAATACTATGATAGTCCAGCTCATAATCATGGAGTCATTCTACTGCCAGGTCACATATTCGTTCTTGGCATTATTATCCACATCGTCAATAGGGTAGCATAGGTCAGATCAACGAGGTGTGTTGGTTTGTCTTTATAGTGGCAAAGATCTCAAGGGAGCGATACTACATGAGAAATTTTTTTTCTATCTAGTATAACAAAGATGACTTGAGAGCCAGAATGATCCATCAAAGATGTCATAATGGCGAGTAAAGAACAAAGAAGCATCATCAAAGCAGAAGAGACAATACACGAGGTGTCGGGAGGTCACACGATGAGTAAGGGAGCAACATGACATGTATACAAGCGGCAAGCACCAAAAAAGGCACATTGTATGAGGGAGACACATCGTGTTTCAGCAAAAACAATAGCAGTCGACGACACGTTGTGTAGCATTGGACATGACTACCCCAACAACATCAACATCATGTAGTCAGCAACACAACTTGTAGGGACATCATGTCAGTAGCACACATATGATCCATGTACACAATCTGTTGAAATCGAGGTGCCTGCATCGAGAGTTTCATGACGACATGACATGTAGTCCACATACACATCATATAACAATGAATTTGCAACAACACATGCAATGAAACGACTGAACAATAGAACACAACATCAATCACACGTTGTGTGATTAATCTACACACGATGTTTAAGTAGGGACTATAGAATAAGAAAACCTTGATTGGATGTGTCTAAAAACAAATACAAGGCACTCTCTTCTACAAGATAAGAGACTAAGTGAGAAATAGAATTAGGCAATGTGGGATAAAAGAAAAGCTAAAGACAAGACAAGTTTAAAGCACATTGTTAATATATGTGTTGTTATTACTGTTCTGTTATTTTATATTATATTTGGACCTCTCTGTAATTGTTCCAATATTATAAATAGAAGGGTACACTCATTGTGTAACCCTAAGCTCTCCAAATCACTTTCTGATTTTCATGGTACCAGAGCAGGACTGATCCAGCCGCCGCTTCTCTCCCCTCCCTCCCTCTCCTTCCCCGACGCCCCCGCGCCGCCAGGCGCCTGCCCCCGCCCGCCCGCCGCAGTTGCGGGGCGTTGCGGTGCTGCTGCCGTAGCCGGCCGCTGGGCGTCGTCGTCGCCTCCTGTTAATCGGCTACTGGTCCGCTCTCCTTCGGGCCCGTCTGGAGTGATTTAGTCCCCTCCGTGGACATCTGTTGCTGCCTACGGGTGCTGAAATTTTTTTCGGCCACGTTTTCTACCTACCCGTGTTGGCCGTGTGAGCCACCGGGTTCCTTGCTGCGCTCCGGCGTAGTCCGTATGTGGAGAGGTCCTTCCGATCCGTAGCTCTGTGCCTGCTGCTGCCTACCTAGAGATGTAGGCAGCCTTCTACTGCCTGTTCCTGCCTACTGCTGCCTGCCTGTCACTCTGCTACTTCATCTGTCTCTACCTAATGGCGTCTATCCATGATGATCTGCGCCGACAGGTGACAACTGTGAAGCTGGATGGGAGAAACTACCAACACTGGGTGTGCTCTATGCAGATATATGTCAAATCACAAGGAAAACTATCGCACCTGTCGCGAGATCCACCACCTGTGCCTCCTGCAACAGCTGACTCGAAAGATGTGAAAGCTTATGATGATTGGGTGAAAGACGACTCCACAGTCATGACATGGATTCTGAATAGTAGTGAGACCAAGATTAGCGTCACACTATTATACCTGCAAACGGCAAAGCAGATGTACAACTTGCCAGCACTTATTCTCACAGTGAGAATCCCAAAAAGGTGTTTGATATTAACAAGCAACTTAGTCGCTTGCGGTTCTTTAGATCCGATCTGACGGATTACTTCTCTGCTTTCAAGAGACTGTGAGGGGAATTAGAAGCCTACCACCCCTTGTCTATTGATTTGGCTACTATGCAACGACAGCGACAGGAGTTGCAAGTAGTCCAGTTCCTCTGTAGCCTACCTGATTCCTATGCCGGGGTGGTGGATCAGATTCTCGCCAGTGATCCGCTGCCTACTCTACAAACTGTCTTTCAGAGACTACAGTGCTTGCTTGCATCGTCATCTGAGACTCCTGCTGATACGGGGGATACTACTGTTTTTGTTGCGATGTCTGGTCGTGGCCATGGCCGTGGACGCAGCCGCTCATATGACGCTCATCCTCCTCTTGGTGCTGGCAGAGGGAGGAACCCTTCAGGTCGTGGAGCAGCCTCTGGACCTGCTACTGCTACTACTCGCCCTCAGACTGGCCAACGATTCTGCAACTTCTGTGGCCGGTCTGACCATGTTGAAGACAAGTGCTGGGAAAAATACGACAAACCAGCTTGGGCCAATGCGGCCACTGAGGATACTACATCTTCTGAGGTGTCTACCCAGCCTGATGCCCCCGATACTTCTACTGCTGACTTCATTCGTGCTGAGGTTGAGCGTCTGTTGTTGGAGCGTACCGACTCATCATCTACTGCCACCACCACTGGAGCACATGCTGCGACATACTCTGGTTGTGACACTGCTTTCCTTACTACACCATCCTCTACTACTAGTAATACGAAATGGGTCATAAATTCGGGCGCGTCTTCTCATATTTCTGGGAATCGGTCGTTGTTCAGAAGTTTATCTAGACCGACTACTAATTCATCTGTTATGCTTGCTGATGGCTACAAGTCTACCGTTTCGGGGATTGGAGACATTGTGTTTGATATTGTGTTGAAATCTGCTCTATATGTGCCTCGTTTTCCGTTGAATTTACTATCTTTTAGCAAGACTTTGCGTAGCCTGAACAGTAGCCTGACTTTAGTTCCTGGTTCAAGTGTTTTTCAGGACCTTCACATGAGGATGAAGATTGGTGGGGGGCATGAAGGACCTGATGGCTTGTACTACCTGGACAATCTGAAAAGAGTGGATAATGTGGCTCTGGCTTCTGCAATATCTTCTTTAGTATCGGCTTTACAGTGGCACTACAGACTTGGGCACCCATCATCTGAGAAATTGCGTCATATTGTATCTGATGTAGGAACAAATGTGTTTCAATGTGAATCGTGTCAGTTAGGCAAACAGACTAGGGTTGTTTATCCTAAACGTTCTCAGATTAGTAGTAAAAATGTTTTTGATCTTGTTCATGCTGATATATGGGGTCCATGTCATGTTCCTAGTCTATCTGGCAGCAAATATTTTATTCTGTTCATTGGTGATTTTTCTCAGGCCACATGGTTATTTCTTCTGAAAAGTCGATCTGAAGTTCTGACCACAATTAAATTCTTTTTTGCTGAGATGAAAACACAATATTCTATGCCTGTTAAAAATTTTAGAATGGATAATGCTCTTGAATTTGTGCAAAAAGATGTTGAGTTGTTCTGTAAATCCGTTGGCACTATACACCAGACTTCTTGTGCATACACACCTCAGCAGAATGGCATTGTTGAAAGAAAGAATAGACACTTACTAGAGGTTGCCAGAACTATTATGTTGCATGCTAATGTACCTCGGGGATTTTGGCCAGAAGCCATCTTGAATGTCTGTTTTCTAATAAATAGAATGCCTTCTTCGGTAATTGGAAATAAAATACCTGTGCAAATACTGAATCCAGATAAACCTTTATTCATTGTACCTCCTCGCATTTTTGGCTCTACATGCTTTGTAAAGTTGCTTGGCCCAATGCATGATAAACTATCTCCACGTGCTGAAAAATATATTTTTTTGGGGTATTCTCGTACACAGAAAGGGTACACATGCTATAGCCCAACTACCAAAAGATGGTTTCCTAGCAGCGATGTTGTCTTTTTTGAGGGTACACCATACTACTCTACTCAAGGAGATAGTCTTTAGTCTGAGCTTATTGCTTCTCCGCTGCGTATTACTAGTGACTATGTTTCTGATGCCACTACTTCTGTACAACCAACACCTCCTCTTATTGCTTATCAGCGTAGGAACATATCTCAACCTGCACAAGACCCCCCCAACCAAGCCAATTTTCTCCTCCAGAAGGTTCTAAGTCACCTGAGGTAATCTCTGATCTTGATGTGCCAATTGCTCTTAGGAAGGGCACTCGTTCCTGCACTATCCACAACATTGCTAACTATGTATCGATTGATAATTTAAGTGTTCATGTTAGCAACTTTGTCACTGCTTTCTTTATCTGTTATTGCCATCCCAAAGACTGTATAGGATGCCTTGCAAAGTACAGCTTGGACTACTGTTATGAAGGAAGAAATGCTTGCTCTTTCTGACAGACAAACTTGGGAGTTGGTGGATCCACCTCCTCAGTGTAAGCCTGTAGGCTGCAGATGAGTGTATGCTGTCAAATATCAACCAGATGGTACTGTAGAACGTCTAAAGGCACGTCTTGTTGCTAAAGGTTATATACAGACCTATGGTATTTATTACTTTAAAACCTTTTCACCTGTTGCCCGTCTTCATTCTGTCAGAGTTCTCTTATCTGTTGATGTTAATCTTGACTGGCCTCTAGTACAACTGGATGTTAAAAATGCTTTCTTATATGGTGATCTGCAAGAGGAGGTCTATATGGAGCAACCTCCTGGGTTTGTTGCTCAGGAGGAGTCACATAAAGTCTGTAGGCTGAAGAAGTCTATTTATGGGCTCAATCAGAGTCCTCGTGCCTGGTTTTGATAAATTGAGCAAGATTCTGATTGATTTTGGTTTTCTGAGATCTCAGGTGGATCATTCTGTCTTTACTAAGAAGACTTCTGCTGGCATTGTGATTCTGATTGTATATGTGGATGATATTATACTTTCTGGCAGCGACTCTATTGCTATTCAGGCTACTAAAGCCCATCTCTGCCAACACTTTGCTACTAAAGATTTGGGTAAGCTGCAGTATTTTTAGGGCATAGAGGTATCTAGAACTTCTAATGCTCTTGTGCTATCTCAGAGAAAATATGTCTTAGATCTTCTGTAGGAGACTGGTATGCTTGGAGCTAGACCTGCTGACACTCCTCTAGATCCCAATGTCAATTGGGATGATGATTCTTCTCCACTCTTTGCTGATAATAAAAAATATAGGAGGCTGATAATAAAAAATATAGGAGGCTGAATGGTAAAATGATATATTTGACTGTGATTAGAGCTGACATATCTACTGTTGTGGTTCTTCTTAGCAGGTACTTAGATAAACCCAAACAGTGTCATTGGGATGCACTCTGTCATATTCTGCGATATCTGAAAAAGTCTCCTGGCAAGGGACTTCATTACAGGAAAAATGGACACTGTTCTCTTGAGGGTTATTCTGATTCTGACTATGCAGGGAGCAAAATTGACAGGAAATCCACTTCTGGCTATTGTACCTATGTTGGAGGTAATTTGGTCACATGGAGAAGTAAGAAACAAAATGTGGTTGCCAGATCTAGTGTTGAAGCTGAATATAGGGCCATGGCCCATACTGCCTGTGAGCTTCTGTGGGTGCGCTCTCTCTTGAAAGACTTCGGTGTTGAGTCTTCTTCTGCTATACCTATGCACTGTGATAATAAAGCTGCTATTTTTATTGCTAACAATCATGTCTATCATGAGCGCATCAAGCGTATTGAGGTCGACTGTCACTTCATCCGGGAATTTATTCTTTCTGGCAAGATCTGCACTCCCTTCACTCGCTCTGAAGATCAGGTTGCTGATATATTCACCAAGCTTCTAGCGTGAAAGGACTTCTACTCTCTGGTGGACAAGTTGGGCATAATTGACATCTATGCTCCAACTTGAGGGGGGGTGTTAATATATGTGTTGTTATTACTGTTATGTTATTTTATATTATATTTGGACCTCTCTGTAATTGTTCTAGTATTATAAATAGAAGGGTACACTCATTGTGTAACCCTAAGCTCTCCAAATCACTTTCTAATTTTCACACACAATAGAACATAAAGCATAAAACATATATACTAATACTCCCCCTCAAGATGGAGCATAGATGTCAAACATGCCTAGCTTGTTCACCAATGTAGCAAAGCGAGTCTTGAGAAGTATCTTGGCAATGATATCAACAACCTGATCTTTTGTCCGGAGATAAGGAGTGCAGATGCGACTAGAGAGAACAAATTCACGAACAAAATGGCAATCCACCTCGATATGCTTGGTGCGCTCATGAAAGGCGGGATTGTTGGAAATAAAAATGGATGCTTTATTGTTGCAGTGCATGGGAATAGGATCAGAATCAGAGATATCAAATTCCTTGAGTCCTTAGAACCACATTAATTCACAAACAATGTGAGCCATAGCTTTGTATTATGCTTCAACACTAAACCGAGCAACCACGGTTTTCTTACTGCACCATGTAACATGATTCCCTCCAAAAAAAGTACAACAACTAGAGGTATATTTCCTGTCACATCTACTACCGGCATAATCTAGTCCAAGTCGCCAATGAATTTGTAATGCCCAAGTCTACGATACATTTGACCCTTTTTCTGGAGAATTTTTCAGATATCTACAGATATGACAGACAACATCCCAGTGACAATGTCGAGGTTTATCTAGATATCTATTGATAAGTCCAACAACAACAGTAATATCATCTCTAGTCACAATTAGATAAATAAGTTTACTAACCAATCTTTTGTATTGGTGATTATTAAGATAGGATGGTGAAAATTCATCATCCCAATTGGTATTGGGATCCAGAGGAGTGCCAACAAGTTTAGTACCAAGCATGCCTGTTTCAGTCATAAGATCTAGAACATATTTGCACTGTGAAAGACAAACGCCCGACAAAGATTTGGAAACTTCAATTCCTAAGAAGTAGTTGAGTTTGCCAAGATCTATAGTAACAAAGTGTTGTTCTAAATATATTTTACTAGCTGAAATACCATCAGCATCACTACCAGACAAAATTATATCATCCACATAGACAATAGGAATAACAAGTTTAGAACTATTTTTATAATGAAAATAGAGTGATCAGAATGTGAGGCAAAATTGAAACTTTAGAAGAATCTGGCTCAATTTATCAAACCATGCTTGTGGGATTTGTTTTAGGCCATAGATCGCTTTCTTGAGTCTGCAGACTTTAGAACACTCATGAGTAACAAAACCAGGTGGTTGCTCCAATTAGACTTCCTCATTCAAGTCACCATACAAGGAAGTCTTAACATCAAGTTGAAAAAGAGGCCAATCATTATTTACAACAACAGATATAAGCACCCATATAGAACTAAGTCTGGCAACAGGGGAGAAAGTTTCAAAATAATCAACCCCATAGGTTTGAGTATACACTCTTTCTATGATACGAGCCTTCAGTCATTCAATTGAACCATCTGGATGGTATTTAATAGTGAAAATCCAACGACAACCACCAGTAGGGCAATTTTTAGGGCGATCAACCATATCCCAAATCCTGTAATTGTGAAGAGCAACCATTTCAATTTCCATACCTTGATGCCAGACAGGATGCTTAAGAGCTTGGGAAGCGTCTTTGGTATAAAAACAACAGAGATAGCAGTAGTAAAACAAATAGTTGTAGAGAAGACATTACTAGTCGGATGTTGAGTGTAGGAACAAACATATTTACTTTGACTAATGGGAAGATGTGGGTTAGAAGTTACCTGTGAGGTGTTGTGATTTGTTGATGAAGGAGGAGTTGATTGTTGAGGGGTCATGGAAGGGACTGTAACCTTGGGTCTTCTCTTGTACACCATTATAGGAGGAAGAACTTCAGTTGCTTCAATAGGATCATGTTCTACCACTTGAGGCAAGGGAGTGAGATCCAACAGATCAATCAATAAAGAAGGCCCTTTTCGGAGTAGTACGACATGTGTTCAAAGAAGACGACACCCGCACTAACAAACCATTATCTTTTGGCAGGATCATACCACCGACATCCTTTTTGAGTCTGTGAATATCCCAGAATAACACAGTGGAGCAGGGGTTAAGTTTAGATATCCCGGGGCAGAGATTCTTAACAAAACACATGTTTCCAAAGATGCGAGGCTGTACAGAAAACAAAGATGCATCGAGATACAGAAGAGAGACAGGGACTTGTTGTGTAGTACAGAAGATGGCATGTGGTTAATTATGTAGTACACAATAGAAACAGGTTTAGGCCAAAATTTTGTAGGAACATGATAGTGAAGAAGAATAGTGTGTGGTACTTCAAGAAGATGGTGATTCTTCCCCTCTTCTACGCCCTTTTGCTGTGGTGTGCAAGAGCACGAAGTCTGATGAATGGTACCCCGAGCTGTACAAAATTGATTCATTGATTTTGCACAAATTATAAGGCATTATCCGTTTTAAAGATTTTGACAATTGAATTGAATGGGGTTTGGATCTTAGTGAAAAAGGTGGCGATAGTGTTCCAAATATTATTGCGATCCATTGAGAGAAACAACCAAGTTGCCCTAGAATAGTCATCAATAAAAGTCATAAAGTAGCAAAATCTGGACAGGCTAGTAACAAAACAAGGTCCCCAGATATCAACATGAATAATATGAAACAAATTTTTAGAATGAATTTCTTTTTTCTTATGAAATAGAACCCAAGTCTGTTTGCCAAATTGGCAAGAAATTGTTTATTAGAATTTTCAGGAAATATACATCCCAATTTAGCAATAGAAGGAGGTCTCAGACGGTAGTGCCATTGTAGACCAATCACAGAAGATGATAGCAGAGTAGTTGCAGATTGCAGCACATCCACGTAGTACAGTCGGTCTGGTCGCTCATGGCCCAAACCAATCCTCATCTTCGTGTGGAGATCCTAAAACACACAACCCTCGAGATCAAAAGTGACTGAGCACTGAAGGCTCTTAACAATTCTACTCATAGATAACAAATTAATTGGAAATCTTGGAACATATCTTACATATTTTAACAGATAGAGATATAGTTCCAATTCCATGAACTGCAAACCGAGTCCCATCAGCCACAGTCACAGGAGGGACCCTAATCGTTTTAGATAAGGCGGTATAAAGTGCAGAACAACCAGAAATATGAGTTGATGCGTCCTGAATCGATGATCCATTTATTTTTATTGTAAGTAGTAGAAGAACTTTTATTTGGAGCCAATGTTTGTGAGGATAGACAAGCCTGGAGAAGTTTTTCAAACTCTGAGCAAATCCACTCAACCGTGGGCAGAGATGAACTGGAGGCAACAACAGTCGTATCTCCAGAGGCATCAGAGGTGATCTGGCTCGCCCAAACATGTGTATTATGTTTTTCCCAACAACGGTCCTCATTGTGGTTCTTGCGCCCATAGAAGTTGCAGAAGCGGTTGACAGTAGGAGGTTGAGGTTGACCACGACCAGGAGTACCAGAAGCACAGCCACTGCGACCGCAACCGCGGCCACACCCACGTCCTCGGCTATAGTCATGGAGCAGACTGCAAGGACCGAGTGATCATAAGATGTAGCAGGTAGGGAAGAGATAGATGGAAGACGTTTAGCGCGCTTGAGAACATCCCTCAGTGTGGGTAAGGGATCACTAGATAAGATTTGGTCAACAACACCAGAAACAATGAGGAAATCCATCTAGGAATCGAACCAACTGAAGTTTGTTGAGTTGTCGTTGAACTTCTTTAATATTAGATGATGATATACTTTGTACGAGCATTGGTTGTAATAGTCTTTGACAGATCCAACAGTCGAAAACTCCTTTTTTCTAGATTCTTGAAGATCTCGAAGATGTTTTTTGGATTCTGTTGGTGAGAATACATATGAGATAGTTTATCCCACATAACTTTAGCATTATGAAGGCAAAGGAGAGAGTGAGTAATCTTCGATTCAGCACTATTCACCATCCACATCATAACTCCGAAATCATCTTTAGACCACTGAGCGTAGGCTAGCTTGGCTTTGTCATCAGCTGCAACATCAGAATGGATTTTACCATCAACAGAGATGTGGGAATAACACCCTTGGGTTTTGACATAGAGTTGAAAAGACCTCGATCAAAGATAATAGTTCTATCTATCAAGCTTCACGATCGTAACACACAATCTGGATCAACAAATCTGAGAAATCCACATAGGGGCAGTAGAGAGCAGTACCAAATCTGGATTAACAGATCTGAGAAACACGCATAGGGGCGTAGAGAGCAGTAGCATATATGGATCAACAAATCTGAGAAACCTGTATAGGGGTAGCAGAGAGCAGTGTAGATCGAAAAAAACCAAGATCTGAAAAACCCGCATAGGGGCAATAGAGGGCAGAAGGACATACGCCACCACGGTTTGAGAGTTACTCCACCACGGTGTGAGAGTAAGTCCACCACGTGGTTTAGGCAAGCAACAAAGATGGTACTTTTAGATCTTCAACGTGTTATTTTAAAAAGTACCGAGAGACGAGAAAAGAGGAAGAGGGAAGGTAGGGAGGCTGGTTGGTGGAGGAGAGGAGGGTGGCTGGTTGGTGGTGGCGGGGAAGGGGGGGGGGGCAGCAGCGGTTGAGGCCTAGGTTAGGCCAGCGGCGACAGGGGTAGGTGGAGGTGGCAGCGAGGTGGGGAGGTGTGGGAAATGGATGGGAGGGTGGCGGCAGGAGTTCGGAGAGAGGCGGCACAAGAGGAGGGGAACAACAGCGGAAGGTGAAGGAGGGGCCAAAAATAATAAGAAGGGAGGGCAGCAATGGTGGAAGATGAAAGAGGGAGGGGGCAACAACAGCGAGTGAAAGAGGGAGATGGGGTGGCGGCTAGGGTGAGAGAGGGATAGGAAGCATTAAGGTTGGTGGAAGGTATTAAGGAGGATCATAGCCGTCTGATACTATATAGAATAAGAAAACATTTATTTGATGTGTCTAAAACAAATACAAAGCACTCTCTTTTATAGGGTAAGAGAGTAAGTGAGAAACAGAATTAGGCTATATGGGAGAAAAGAAAAGCGAAAGACAAGACGAGTCTAAAACACACAATAAAACATAAAGCATAAAGCATATACGCTAATAGGGACATGAGTTAGGGGGTCCCAGGACACCAAAGAAGATCCAGAGTGACCTCGTTAGCCATTAGATGATCAACAATGTCTAAAAGGCATGAGTTGCAACAAAGATCAACAAGATAGAGCCATGCAACTTCCTAAATAATAGCCCTAGGAGTGTAGTCTATGTAGGAAGATTTCAGGCCACAAAGTAGAGGGAAGCCTGTTAGAGAAGGCAACTAGAAGAAGAAGGAATGTTGTGGGGAATAGTGGTTTGGGGAAGAAGACATTGACAAAAGAGGAGGGGAGGAGGGAAGAGGAGAAGACACTAGGGAGGGTGTTTCTCGAGGTTTCTTGTTTTGATACCATGTAAAATGGCATTGTATACTTAATTCAATGATTTATATGTATTTACAAGACTCCTATAAATAGGAGTTTAGACGTGCTTAAATTAATGTACTAACATATACAAGACTAAACAACTAAAGTAAACATAATATACCACAAGCCCAACAAGTAGGTCCATATATGAGAATTATAAAAAAATCAATAAGATATTTTTATTTATTAGTAGAAAAAATAAAAATACCAACATAAAAGAAGAGCTTCATAACTTTGTCAAAAGTGAAGTACAACATATTTTTAAGGTAACTATACAAACCTATTAGGCTTCCACAATGGCATCTTGACTAGTGTTCCAAAATATTTAATAAGCATGCTCTCAAATTCCTTCCGACTCTGTAATATTGAAAAAGAAATAGTTCAATATCAACGCATACTGCAATGTTAAATTACGTTTAAAGATATGGCCATACCTTTATAACAAACAAGTGATAAAAATGTAACAACACACGACAAACATTTGGTGAGTTCCTGTCAAGATTACCCTTTCAAAGGAGAATCATAAGTATTGAGAATTTATAAAGAATTAATAAGTGGCAGAGATGTAGGGAGAGTAGAGGAATACTGGATGATTTTCTCGTTGAAGTACACGAAAAATAAAAATTGCCAAATCATCCAATGAATATGGATTAAAAGGGCTTCCTGTAAGATGCATGAAATATGTGGGTAAGTGAGTGTAATTATGTAAAATAAGGTAAAGGAGAATGTACAAAATTTAATGATGCCAGTTTTAGTTCCCACATTTATATGTACTTCTATAATCATGAGAATGTCAGATCTCACTTTCACCAATCTAAGATAGTAGCAAAGCCACCTAAAACCTAGATGGATATATAAGAGGAAATGACTTTGAAGAAAGTTATTAGTGTGATGATGCAAGCAATTAATGAGCAATTATTCACATGAGGTATATACATGAGTTAGTTATCGACGTAGGCATAGTAGTTCAAATTACTCATCAAAGGCCACCTATAAATATGCAATATTGTATCTCATGGACGACATGATAGACGAAGAACTTTTTTTCTAAAATTTTTTGTTGTGTTTTCTCTCAATCTAGTTAGCCATGCCTCACTTGCTAGTAGCCTCCTTTTTTGTGTCACCCATTAAACTCCTACGCCAACAAAAAATAAGAAAATCCAATGAAGAGCTAATGATCAAGGTAGGGAGATCAAGAAGAGACTATTCAATGGTTTATGAGTGTTAAACAAACATAGAATATATGGTAATAGCCATCTCATCACTAAAAAGGAAGTGTTTAAGATAATACATAGAAAGGTTCAAATTGCCTTATTGGTACAATATAGGCAGCTGGTGTTTGATCAATCCAGTCATATTGAATATACTTTCTTTATGTTTTTTCCATTGAAGTATACGGTTTGACCAAATTAGGTGTTAAAATCACATGCAGTGGGAGAAATACAACATACCTTCATTGCGATATTGTTGTATGTAGCTATAGCAAACTATGTACTCAAAAGAACTGTGAGAACAATGATTGTAAGTATTCACCACTCAGTGTTCATTGCTGTTTGGAATATGAGTTCTTGAAGTGTCAAATAATCTTTCTATGGTGCAAATAACCTTGTCGTAGTCAAAACAATTTAAAGGGATCCTTCTTACTAAATTTGAGCATGGACAATCCTAATGAAGGATCCTTTTAAATTGTTTAGTGTTTTGTCACTCACATTAGATATCATGAACCTCCAAGAAAATTTAACCCACATTTTTTTAATAGACAATGCAAAAAAAAATCTTTTAAGCTAACATAAGAGATATTGGGCATATGTACTGCCACATCATCAAGACTGCCATGCCCTATTTTTTATAGGGAAGCCCTAGGTGCGTCTGTGGCTTTAGGTCTTCAAAAACGTCTCTTGATGTCTCTTCAAATTTAGGACGAGTTGGGGGGAGGGGGTCTATTTATATAAGTAGGACCCATATCCAAAGTCCCAAAGTCAAACGGTTCTTTTTCGACCGTGTTTATAGTATGACTGGACTGTATACGATCCCTAAGATGGACTGAATTTTCATTTTGACAATTTTTATGGTCTAGTACTAGACCATATACGGTCCAAGTGGACCGTAAATAGGCTTCTTGTTGTTGTTGCCCAGATGTGGTCCATAGGGACCGTATGTAGTGAGTTGACTGATCATAAATCACATGTAGATGCCCAAAACGCATCTCAACAATGGCGAGGCTCAACGTAGACATTCAGCTCATCAAAGAGGCTTTTCTAGAGAGTTTAAGACACTCTCCCAAAACAATCCAAGATATTATCTTGAGGAATTAATAGTATGTCCTAGAGCTTGGTTAGGGAAAAGATTTCAAGACAAAGAGAACATGTACAAAAACCAAGTTGTTTACTATACTAGGTTACTTGCATGCCTAGTTTAAAATGTCCAATTTCAATGTCGTTTCCAATGATCCATAAATAGAAATTTACAAAAAAATTGAAGGAAATTTTGACGGATGCATTCCTTTTGACACAGAACTTGAAACATGATAGCGATACCCAAATGAAGGAATGAAGTATCAATTTACCAAGATGATCTACAGAGAGAAATATAGCTATATTCTGCAATATTATCATATATTGATGGGGAAAGGCCTCTACATGGAGTATAAAGAAACTGAACTATTTTATTGGGGAATTAAATGCTAATTTCAACGAAAAAAGTGAAAGAATCACGTCATAAAACTTTTCAAGCACAACGTATACAGTTCAATGCACTTATTTATGAACAGTATCTCATATCTAGCATGATGTGCGTGGGAATTTTTCATGTGTTCTACTGAGGTGGGAATGTAATGTGCCATACTATTACATGTAACAAATGCTATACACACACACACACACACACACACAGATATATATATATATATATATATATATATATATATATATATTGTATTTATTACAAGTTCAATTGATATCAAATTTTACATTATTGAATCTAGAGATACTATCAAATCACTATCCACAAGAGATAGTTTCCATTCTACAAAAAGGTACTTAATCTTTAAGCAGATTATATACATGTTTTTCCCCACCTCACTACCCACTAGTTTGGGGTGGAGCGGGGGAAGGGAATAATAATGTCTTCTTTATGTGTTAATTTCTCTTTTAAATGACTTCCTTTCCCATGCCATCCAAACACACTATCTACTGGTACGGAGTGGAGAGGGGGGGGGGGGAGGAATAATAATGACTTTTTATGAATTTAGTTCTCTTTTATATGGCATCCTTTCCTTCCCTTCCCATGCCTTGCCAATACACTATCAATAAGATAGACTTTGTTCCCCACCTTGAGTCCCTTCCCCACCATTCACACACTCCTTTTCTCACCTCCTTTTCTTTGATATTCCAAAAATATCATTAAAGAGATCGCACATAACACAAAGAAATACCAAATGCATAGTTTTGAAACCCGACCCGACCCGACCGGTTGAACCTCCACCCGAGAAGTTTTACGGGTCGGGTGGGGCAAAAACCCATTTTTGGCCAAGACCCAAAGTTGACCCGGTGACCCGGCCGGTTCAACCGACCCGATGACCAGGACTACGGGTCAAAGACCCGACCTGGTTTTGTTGGTTTTAGTTTTCCTTCCCTAAATGACCATTTGACTGATTTTCATGTCCTTTCATTCAACCCCAATTTTCCATACATTGATATATTCACTTATTTGTATTTTTCCACTTGTTTTAAGTATTGCAAGACCATTTTTTTGCTTCTTTATGAATAGATAGTTGGTTTTGTATGTTTGGTGTTTTATAATTCATTAGATCATGGTTCCATACAGTAGATTATGTACATATATATACACACTTATATAGTAATAAACGTATGGACATACATATTACTGTAACATCCATGCATATACTTGTATGTATATAATAATAATATGTATATGGTGTCATGCTGACATCACCGGGTCAACCAGGTCGACCCAGCGGTTGAACCAGAGACCCATGACCCAGGAGCTTTGTCGGATCGACCTCGGGGTCAGGTCTGAAAACTTTGACCAAATGTAGTACTTTTGTATTATCAGCATAATTAGCACACTTTTCAAACTGAAACCCGATAAGTTACTTCAAATAGATAAAAATGCTATCGAAATGATTTATCGAATTTAAGATGAAATGGTAACCTTCTGAATCAGGCACAACTGGAACCACAGAGATTCCCGTGTCAGTAGAAAATTCCTTTACCTGCATGTTATGATACTGCCATTAATATTTGCAGATGATAAAAACACAATATATTCAGAAATTTTTTTAGTAGTGCATGAAGCCAAATTTATATGTTAAGATGAAACTGACTTCTCTAAGATAAATGTAATGCATTTATAAACATGATTAAGGCATATAAAACTAGTTTATTTGTACATCATGTTGTTGGATCAAAGGGTATCATTTAAAAGGGACTTCACTTCATTTTATTGTAATAGGAATCTGGAATATTAAAAGACGGCTAATCGTTATATTAGATAGGAGAAACCCTGCTCCTATAAATAGGAGAACAGGGAAGCGTACAGGACATAAGACAACCCTAATGGGCCAAGACACTTAGGCCCATATTACAAACTAATAATAAAACACTAACTAAATAACTCTCAACACTCCCCCTCAAGCTGAAGTTGGGAGAATCCCAAATCAGCTTGCAAATAGAGAGTTGGACTAAGAAAACAAAGAAACAGAATAAAACGATAAACTAAGCCCATATAAGAATTTTCTTCCCCTCAATATTACATTAAAGCACTCAAACACTCAGACACTCCCCCTCAAGCTCAGTCAGATATTAGTCACCTTTGGCTTTCTTCGTTCTCATTTTGACCATTCAGTCTTTATTCGCAAGACAGTGGCTGGACTTGTGATTCTGATTGTTTATGTGGATGATATTATCTTATCTGGCAGTGATACTGTGGACAGACAGGAAACTAAAACTTACTTAGAAAAGCACTTTGTCACTAAAGATCTCGGAAAACTTTGATATTTCTTAGGCATTGAAGTCTCCAGATCATCTGCAGGGCTGTGTCTGTCTCAGAGAAAATATGTGCTTGATCTGCTGCAGGAAACCGACATGCTAGTCTGCAAACCGGCTAACACTCCACTTGACCCAAACATGGACTGGGATGATGAAAACTCTCCTCCCAATGTTGATCATCACCAGTTCAGGAGGTTGGTAGGCAAACTTATTTGTTTGACTGTTACACGAGCTGATATTACTGTTGTTGTCGGATTCATCAACTGGTATCTTGACAAACCCCGGCAATGTCATTGGGGTGCTATATGCCATATTCTGAGATATCTTAAAAGTTCTCCAGGAAAAGGCTTGATGTATAAGAAGCATGGCCATTGCAACCTATCTGGTTTCTCAGACTCGGACTATGCAGGAAGTCGTTCTGATCGAAAGTCAACATCAGGCTATTGTACATTTGTGGGTGAAAATCTTGTCACCTGGCGAAGCAAAATGCAGATTGTTGTCTCCAGATCCAGTGTAGAGGCGGAATACCGAGCGATGGCTCATACTGATTGCGAACTGTTGTGGGTTCAGAGTCTCCTTCAGGAGTTTGATATATCTTATTCCAGCCCTATTCCGATGTTTTGTGACAATAAAGCCTCCATTTTTATTGCGAGCAACCCCACCTTTCATGAGAGGACGAAACATATTGAGGTTGATTGTCACTTTATTCGAGAAGCAGTCCTCTCTGGACGGATTTGCACTCCATATCTCAGTACAGACATGCAAGTTGCAGACATCTTCACGAAGATACTTCCCAAAGCTCAGTTTCAAACTCTAGTTGACAAGCTGGACATGTTCGACATCTATGATCCAGCTTGAGGGGGAGTATAGAGATATGTTTGTGTTCTGTTATGTTTTGTTAGAGTGTCATGTGCATAGCATGTGCCTCACTTATGTTGTTCTCTTCTGTAGTTTAGTCCCATTTTGCTCACCTCTGCTTTAGTCTTTATTCTCTTCTATTATATAAAAGACTGCATTGTACACTATTTTACTCACTCAATAAACAAGCCTCAGTTTGTCTATAGGGTGTTGTGTACAAGTCGAAGTACCTTTGCGTAAGATGATAGGTATATCTAAGTGAGAAAATACCTCGGATGGAGGTGGATCTGCCATCGAGGATGAAGGATCTGGAAGGGCCATGGAGGGAGTTGGAGCCTTCGGTCTTCTTTAATAAACCTTTAGTGGAGGAGCAGCAACAGGAGTGGTATCCGATGAATCAGATGCATCAATAAACGACAAAGGTATATCTGCAAATAAATTCGATGTTAAGGCAGAACCTACAGAGGAATAAAACGGCATATGTTCAAAGAAGACGACATCAGCTGAGACCATCCACTTCTTTCCAACCGGGTCATAGCAGCGGTACCCTTTTTGAGTCCTAGAGTACCCTAAGAAGACACACTTGATGGCTCGGGGATCAAGTTTAGTTAATCCAGGACGCAGATTTTTAACAAAGCAGGTGCTTCCAAAAATCCGAGGGGGGACAGAAAACAACGGAGCATCAGGATATAGAATTTGATATGGAAGTTGATTGTCAAGAACAGAAGATGGCATGCAATTGATAAGATAGCATGCAGTAGAAATAGCTTCGGGCCAAAAACAATGGGTTATGGGCCCACCACGTTTCCGCTCTGATACCATCTAAAATACTAAAGGTTATTTCTTATTGAGTGAATAAAACAAGTACACGACCCTCTCTTTTATAAGACAAGAGAGTGAGACATAGAGTAGAGCTAGGCAATATGGGATAAAAGTACAGGAGGCTACAAAGACAAAAACCAAAAATACACTAAGTAAGAAACAACACAACACAGTAAAATATATATACTAATATGAGTCTCTGGTCCCATGATGAAGTTTTGCTCTGACACTGTAATGATTCGTCAATAAGAACCTTATGATGTTATTGACATCATGTTTTCTATTGATTACATGTTTTCCTAATTTGGAAATATAAAATGTAATTAATTTAGAAGTTCAATTTATTTAACAGTTACTAAGCGAGATTTTACTTTAGCAACTAAACTAGTATTCTAAGTTGCAAACATTTCACCAAACTACATGCAAAGAAAATTTACATGATACTTGATAAGATGGACAAGTGAAACATACATGCTTGAGCTTCAGTGGGACTGTTAAAAAGATTTAAGATTTTCCTATATTTTATAGTTGTTGCCCTCCTATGTTTTATTCCCATCTCTTTTTGTTAGATAAATATGTGATGGTGCAGAAACACTAACCCAACGGTTTACCCTATTTGTGTTGCTCCTCTCCAATTTTTATTTATGTATGTAGCATTATTATCAAGGTTTCATGGGGCAACGTCTATGCAACAAGGCTGGGCGAGCACCTAGATCATATTGAGGCCAATTTGGATCTCACTTAGGTCAAAGTTAGGTTAGCTTATGTTTGACTTAGGACAGGTTAAAAGGGATCAATTAGGCAATTTTGGGGTGTTTAGTTTAGGTCTAATTTATTCAAAGATGTTAGTTTAGATCAATCTAGGGTTGATTTAAATCTAACTTAGTTCAAGTCAAATTTAATATTAAATCTGAAAGTCTATAAATTACTCTAGTCATTGTCAAAACACATGTACATATCTTATACATAGGCATTTACAGAAAACAAATACATAAAAACTTAGTACTACATATACAAAATATATGTACACTAAGTAAAATATATCTGAAAACATACAATTGCCTAGGTGCCTCACTTTCTCTATTTTGTATGCCTCCACCTAGACACCTTAACGATGACGATATGGACAGAGAAAGCTTCAATTTCTCACTAAAACATGTAGCACTAAAATCTGTATCTCAAGCTTCAGTACAAATCATTGCATGGTCCATCGCTGCTGGACAATATCAAACACATTCATTTATATAGGCCTGTAACACCAGCACATTAACTCAAAGCGCTAAATTGTTACTCCACCAAATGCTTATGTATGCATCATGAGGTTGGTACCTACTTACTATACATAGAATGTGCATGACTTATTATAATATTGCAACTCATACTATTTCTGTTTTAAGACTTTTACAACAACTACCACAGGTGTCCTTAGGTTGCGTTTGGGTGTTGTATTTGGGGGCGGTATTGTAGTTCGTTAGGGGATTTCAACTGCGGCAATTACAAATACATCGTTTGGCTAGCTGTACGTGATTTCATGATATCAGCAGTTGGACCGCTGCATTTTCGCCCGCTCGCAT
This sequence comes from Alisma plantago-aquatica, assembly GCA_963693085.1. Taxonomy (NCBI): domain Eukaryota; kingdom Viridiplantae; phylum Streptophyta; class Magnoliopsida; order Alismatales; family Alismataceae; genus Alisma; species Alisma plantago-aquatica. The sequence goes on along the minus strand of OY856413.1, from coordinate 453,419,228 downwards.
TTCACAAACATCCCAAAAGACGCCATATTCTGCGAGATTTCCAATCACACAGACGAGGGTTTCGCCTCGATCGCCCCCGCCTCCCCCCAAAACCCCCATCCCTCTCCCCGGTCATCTCCTCCCCAACATCATCGCCACTCCTCGTTCCTTCCGTTAATCAGTTCCTTCCGGTCCCTCTCCTCTCCCCGCCTACGCCTCTTCTCCTTCCTTTCGTCCCATCCTCTCTGGGCTAGGGTTTTCATCTTCCCCATCATCTCCTCCTCCCCCGACGACAGCGCTCGCTCGCTCGCTCGTGCTCCTTGTCGAAGGCTTCATGGCTTGGTGGCTTCGGCGCTCCGGATCGACGCTCCTGCTCGACGGCGGAGCTTGGTGGAGGCTCCTGCTCGACTTGAACCTAGTATGAATCCCCCCTTTCTCTCTCTCTGGTTCTGGTTATGGAAAAGATGGATTTCGCCCTTCATCTGCTGCCAACCGGGTTTCCCCTCACCACCTCTGCCTCTTTGTCTTCCCTGCTCCGAATCCTACTCGCCGTCTCATTCCCGACCTTCCATTGTTCTCCCATGAATGTTTCCCGTGACTGCTCGTTTCCAATTTCACCCTATTTCCCCATCCCATGGGGGGGTTACTATAGCTTTGTGGTTCCTTCTGGCCTCCAAATCTTTCTAGTCCTTGCAACCCCCATCCCCAAACAAATGTTTCTGTTTTCTTACCTTCTATGTCTGTGTATGTCTCCTGCATCTCCTGCAGAGTGGAACTGGACAACAAAACCTGCGATACCGCAACCTTGTTCAAGGTATGTACCAGCCATTGGCGGATTTCAACCTTGTGGTGGTGCTGGCGGCGGTGGCTGGTTGTGATGCATGGCATTGGCAGCTGCTGCTGGTGGTAGCTGTTGGGTGTTGGTTGGTGGTGCTGTGGGATTGGGTGTTGGTTGGTGGTGTTGCAATGACACTGGATGGTTTATGGTTCTGTAGTCTGTGGTATGTATCTACTGCATGTGAAAATTGTGGTGGAATGAATGATTTGTGGTTTGAGACATGGATATAATTTGGGTTATAAGAAGAATGTTGTGGAGTGAATGATTTTTTTCAAACAAATTTGACCATATTTGATCTATATATGTAGTTTTGACTCATGTAATGAATGCTTTGAAACAGAGTTTGTGTGTTTGAAAAATGTGATTTACGTGTGAAACAGGATTTGATGGATATGCGCCATTTGAAACGATCATGTGGAAGAACATCGGAAACAAATTAAATTTAATAGATACAATATATCACTGTAATGAGACAAATGCAGAATTTTATATTAGCTGTAGCCAAACGAAGTGGTTTAGACGTCAGGTATTTAAGATCGCTGCATTTCTGAATATGCAGTCCCCCAAACGATGTGATCAGAATGTCTGGCATTTTCTAACGGTGTTAGTCTAAATCCCGTTACTGCTAATTACCGTTGTAATCTAGAAGTGGGCGCCCAAACGGCCCCTTAAAGATTTCATAAGAGACACTTCACTTTATAGTACTTACATCATTTATTGTAAAACTCCATTATCTTCGTCAAAGTTGTTGCAGTTGTTGTAGCTTACAAACATGGACAAATATGTCCCGCCACCCCGTTCTCTATCCTACATGTGCAATGCTCATACATATACTATTAGGCTTCTCCACACACTAATTGTGTGGGAATGGCTTCATTTGCACAAGACTTATGCCAACCGGCTATTGTTTTTGCTTTTGATATAATCATACATTTATTTACTTTCTTTGCAATTCGAAGAAGTTGATGATTGCATTAGAAATACATAAAAAATCATAATTGTGTTTTTTTGTCTATGTTCCTACAATTTCTCAACACATTTGAACATGATTAGCATTGTGTAAATACTAGACCGAGCATAACTATGTTTCTCTCTCACCCTCCCCCCCTCTCTCTCTAAATACACACACAGACAGATATCCAAAAAAAAAAAGATCCTACACAGAAAGCTTAGTAGCTCCCATGCACCTAAAAGGCTTTTGTCACTTTCACAACTATAAAATTGTGAATAATAAAAATTATACCTTCATCCAAACGTCATGGTTTGGTGCATTTTTATCTGCAAGGAGTATAAAATTTTTATTCTTTCTACATTCTTCAAACACCTGCTGCCAATATTGACCTATTAAAAAAGTAACATAACATTAGATTTTGTCATGACAGATTACAAAATGCTTTAGTTACATAGAACCCGATATTGACTTGTTAGAAAAGAAACATAACATTAGATGTTGTCACAATCGATATAAAATGCTTTAATTACGTAGAAACTTCCAAATTGAAGAGGAAAAAGTCCATGCCACTAGAACACGTTTTAAGCATTTGTCTAGTAACAATTGTACATTTTTTTGTCATCGTCATCATCTAAACCTCAATTCCAGCCGTGTTGGAATCAACTACAAGGATCCTTCTTTTCTGTTTAGCTATGCTACGGGTCATATTCTCATCAAGATGTAAAGATTCTAAATCTTTCTTTATAAGCTCCCCAAGTTAATTTAGGCAACCTTTTTCTCCTTTTCACTATGCTTGACTCAATAATATTGGTTTGAATTGGTACCTTTTATATTATTACATTTGTAAATGAACGTTTCTACAGCTAAAATCACAAAAGATAACCACAATTTGTTAGAAATTAGTTGAATTTAGCTTGATGTCTTGATTGTTATAAGACTATCATGAACTTGGGCTATTTTTCTACCTACAAAACCAGCTATATTTAAGGGATTTTCCATATTTACCCTTCCACATCCTTTCTTCTTTGTGTTCACTAGCAGCTTAATCCAACACATGCAATATCAATGCCCTGATACTTGCAATACCATATCCCCGTGCCCTTCGGTCATTAACATTTCTCTATCACTCTATCAGTATCACACCCCATCCATCTCTCTCTCTCTATGTGTGTGTGTGTACCCGCGCATGCCCCACTTTTTCTCTCCCACTTTGTAGCATCAAGAAAAAGAGAGAGGAAAAAAGGACAATGTAGGGACATGGTAGGGATTGACTAAGCTACAGGGTGATGTGATTATTGGTTGCTCTTCCCTATGCAGCTATACACCTTTGTCACAGGAAAGGAGTAAGAAGATGTTGTTCATCCTCGTGATGTGGATGACAACCTGTAGATGGATACGACACAACCTATGAAACATCACATTCTACAACGGCGGATTTGGGAGATGGAAATATCAAGCACAAGGTTAAGTCCAACTGAATCAACATGTTGCTTCTATGCTAACAGCACAACAAAGCAAGGAGACGTTTCGATGTTGCTTCTATGCTTTTATATGGACATAAGTTTCAATGGAAATTTTGATATATGTGTTCTTAGCATTTCGACGGCAAATGGACGAATTAATTAATGAGATTATACCAGAATCATCCAACTTTAGGAATGCCGTCATTTATACAAATCAAACTCTAGATGCATTTCCCTTACTAGTATATACCTCGATGATATGATCCCAAGCTTCCTTGGCTGTCTCAGTGAAGATGAAATTTCTAGACACATGAGGCTGACAACGATTTAGAAACCAAGATAAAACCAGAAAATTGTGCTCTATGGACTTCTTATATTATCCCTTCTTATTAGAAGCTTCATCTTAGCAAGTGGTGTCTCAGTGAGATGATCAAGCTTTCCAGAGGAGTGTATGTAGATTTGAAAGGAACATGCCAAGAGAATATGATTGGATCCATCTTATTTGATAGATGTTACACGCCTTGAGTGTTTTTCAGAGACCTCCGCAGCCATAGCAACTAAGTTACAAAGTATAACAGTGAAACGGGGGTGAAGAAGCAGTGGTAGTACTAGGATACACGGTTTCATAGATCTGACGTGTTGTTTCCTACATCAGACGTGTCATTTCAAAAGTCAGACTTATAGCATCAGTAGGACTTCAGTGTATCTTCGTGTTAGAGATAGCACATGTTGTGTCGAAGGAGACACATCATGTCTAAGATATGACTTCGGGTGTTGAGGATAGATTCTACTCAGGGCGGTAGCAACAGCTTGACACATCTTGTTGTTGATGGGACACGTCGTATCTTGATGGAACATGTTGTGTCTCGATGCGATACGATGTGTTATTACTTGTTAATTAGTAGACTGCAGTCTAAGTAGCATAGACATGACATGTTGTGTCTCACTATGACACGCCGTGTCCAGCACAACAAAGAAGTAGGGATTGTTGTGGATCTCTAACAAAGCAGAAAAGTATGTCAAAAATTTCTGATATATTAGAGGAGTTGATAGAGTCCTATAATATGTGTGCTAGATAGTATTTTATTTATGTTCTTTATATTCTCCTGTTATTTTCTTATTCTACAAGGACCTCTATGTAATTGTTCTCTCTATAAATATATGGGGTACACACATTGTGTACCCTAACCCTTACAATCCAACCAATATGGTACCAGAGCAGGTTCTGTAGCCTCCACCCTCCCCAGTCGCCGCTCTCTATCTCTCCTCTCTCCCTGCGTGCCCTCCGCCCGCCGCCGGTCGGCCGCCACCCGCGGCCCTTGGCTGTTGCTGGGCTGCTAGCACACCCCCGGTGGTCGGGCGCTCCTGCTGCTCGTCTGGTGGTCCTTCGTGTCCGCCACTAGCCTGCTAAGTGCATCCCGCCGCCTATCATTCGTCTTCGGCTGATCCGTTGACCGTCTTCGGCAATCCTCCGGTTCATTCTTCCCGTGCCGGCCCTTGAGCTGTCGGGTTCTCTGTTGTGCCTCGGCGTAGTTTATATGTAGGTTGGTCCTTACGGATCTTCTCTCTGTCTGCTGTCGCCTAGCTGGCGGATCTAGGCGGTTCTAAACTCTGTTGTTGTTCTCTGCTACATGTGGACCCGACTTCCTCATGGCTTCCTCTCATGAAGACTTTCGTCGTCAGGTGACCACTGTGAAGCTTGACGGACGCAACTACCGACATTGTGTATGCTCCATGGAGATTTTTACCAAATCTTATGGCAAGCATGCTCATCTGACTGATGATCTGCCACCTACACCACCTACTACTGTCGAATCCAAGGACAAAAAGCACTATGAAGACTGGGTCAAAATTGACTCCACTGTGATGACGTGGATTCTGAACAGCAGCAAAACCCGCATCAGTGTCACTCTGCTTCTTCTCCCGACAGCCAAGAAGATGTGGGACCAACTGGAAAGCACCTACTCTCACAGCAAAAATCCCAAAAAGGTGTTTGATCTGAACAAACAGCTGTCCCGTCTGCACTTTACTGGACCTGATATTGCTGACTACTTCTCCACCTTTAAGGGTGTATGGGCTGAACTCGAGAACCTACATCCCTTATCCACTGACTTGGCCACGATGCTACGCCAAAGACAGGAACTTCAGGTGGTCTAGTTCCTATGTGGTCTTCCAGACCCATATGCTGGGATGGTTGACCAGATCCTAGCCAGCGATCCTTTACCCACTTTGGAGAGTGCCTTTCAACGTCTCCAACGTCTACCGGCCTCCTCTGCGGATGGGTCTTCTGACACAGCTGACCCTACTGCTCTTGTTGCTATGTCTAGCCGTGGATGTGGTAGGGGTCGTGGTCGTCCACCGAACAATCATTCTGCTGCTCCTGGACGGGAACGTGGCTTCTCTGGTCGTGGTTCCCTTGGTCGTGGCTCGTCTGCTGATACTTCTGGAGGTGATGTTGCTCAGCGGTATTGTGACTTCTGTGGCCGCACGAACCACACTGAAGACAAATGTTGGAAGAAGCATGGCACGCCTGCGTGGGCCAATGTTGCGACTGATGGTACTACTCAGGCGATCATTGTTGCTCCCTCGACTGAGTCCACTGCTGAGTTCATCCGCTCAGAAGTGGAACATCTTCTGCTTGAGAGGATTGGTGGTTCCTCTTCCTCGACTGCTGCATCTGAAGCTCACGCAGCCACCTACTCTGGTTGCGATTCTGCATTCCTAAGTGCTCCTTCTAGTGCTAGTAATACTAAATGGGTGATTGACTCTGGAGCCTCCTCTCATATTTCTGGCAACCGTTCCTTGTTTTATAAACTGTCTAAACCTTGTTCTACATCTATTGTTATGCTTGTTGATGGTTCTAAATCCACTGTATCTGGAATTGGAGATGTCTTTGCACAAGTTCTTTTGCACTCTGCCTTATATATGTCGAACTTTCCATTGAACCTATTATCTGTCAGTAAAATTGTTCGCAATCTTAATTGCAGTCTGACATTTGCACCGGGTACTTGTGTTTTTCAGGACTTTTGCACGAGGATGAAGATTGGTGAGGGGCATGAAGGACCTGATGGACTCTACTACTTAGATGAATTGAAACAGACTGGCACTTCTGCTCTAGCTTCAACACTTTCAGCTTCTGTCTCTGCGTTACAGTGGCATTTCCGACTTGGGCATCGGTCAGCTGAGAAGTTAAAACATATTATTTCTGGTGTTCGCCTGCATAGTTCAGCTGAGAAGTTAAAACATATTATTTCTGGTGTTCGCCTGCATAGTTTTCAGTGCGAGGCATGTCAATTAGGCAAATAATTTTGATATGTATTTCATAAAAAAACTCAGATTGGTAGCAAAGCTATTTTTTATTTGGTACATGTTCTTTATATTCTCCTGTTATTTTCTTATTCTACAAGGACCTCTATGTAATTGTTCTCTCTATAAATATATGGGGTACACACATTGTGTACCTTAACCCTTACGGTCCAACCAAGAATGTGTTCATGGAGGACCATATAAAAAAGGTTGTTGTACAGATTTTTGAAAAACTAGTTTTTAGAGCATACGAAGGTTGAAAAAGTCGTAAGTTATCCAACTAGATCCTTTTGTTTGATAAGAGAATCGGGCTAGAAGAAACAGTGTCCCTCTAATTGCAACTTCTGATAGCTTGAATGCCTACCACCGGTACTGAAAAATGCTTCGAGAAGAGGACTGAATAGAAGCTGGTTGGGCAAAGATGGGGTCCGCAACTAGGTAATTTGGCTCTGTTACTATATCGGAAGTAGCCATCATTTTTGTATCTTATTACACAAACCCTTTCCTATATATAAGAAGGGATGAGAAACAAGGGAAGCTAACAAAAACTCCAAACAGCCCTAATCATTTAGGCCCATATTACAATAAATAGAGAAAGCTAATAAAGAAAACACTAAAAGAAATACACACTATCTCAAAAATAGTAACTTGTTGTCTAGATATTAGTAACTTATTGAATCTTAAGATGGCTCCTCTTGATCAACTCTTAGAAATATTTTAACATACTACTATTACATCAAGAAGATGTAGGTCATAGTTCCTCTAAAAGATGACAATGACATACTATGCTTTGCAACCTTAGTACCTAGAATTTCTTGAGTTTGGAAATTTCCTATAGATGGTGTCGTTAAATGTAAAGCCTTTATATAAACATTAAATTAGGCGACCAGACAGTGACTACAGTAAGGCAGTAATGCTGCGACAAAGTTTTTATTGGTAATCGATAGCAATGAGAATCAAGCATGCCTTAGCAGGAAGACGAAAAACATGTAATACTTAACACTGGCGCAACAAGTGAAATTCTACGTTTATTTTCCAAATCAAAAGGTGGTTGATTGCTATTTACTATTCTCTTTGCAAGAAATCCTTGCAGTGAACAATCAAGCGAGTAACAAACGATAATTAGAGGTATCACTTTCCCAAATAGCTCAAAGGTGGGTGATCCAAAATCCACATCTTTAAAGACCAAACTTCATAGCACGATGTTAACCCTATCAAAAGACACTCTAGGACAATGTTTTAGACCATATAAGACTCACTATTTTGCAAATCACAATAGAAATCTTAGATTAGCAGATGCAAGTAATGTCTTGATAACATGATACAAGGTTTTAACAACTGTTAACAATGAGAAATACAACATATATAAGTCAATACTCAGAAATGCAGAATATACACACACACCTTCAATTAGATCCGCAGTCATAGTCTGTATTTTCCTGTTACTCCCGTGTTCCCTTATAGAGCTAATTATCTCCTCACATAGCATTGACTTGCCACAACCAGGCAATCCTAAATAATGCATTGAAATATTAGATGAAAATGTAAAAAAGAAAGTTACAAGAAGGTATTGAGTACGACAGATATTGAGAAAGAAAACAAAGTAATATTGGCATACTAAAAATAAGTAATATATAAAATTTAAACTGAAATATCATCACAAGATGCACTAATTTTGAAAACTATGTACCAGGGTTCATGGTAGCTTACAAATGTCAGTTATATTGAACATCATGTATGATTATGGTTACAAATAATGTGATAACTACTTATAAGTAATTGCTTTTTGAAATATAGTATGTTAATTGGACAGCAAAAAATTTCCCATCATGAATCTAGGACATGCAAAATGTATTCCAGGGATTCCCTTGATACTATATCAACTACGAATCAGATAGAAATATATAAAAAAGTAAAGACTATGATAGAAAAGTCTATAGTCATTTTCACTAGCCAGAGAAGTTGATTTTACAAGGAAATCCTCATACATGAAGATTAAACAAGAATTTTTCGCAACATCCTCGTCTCCAAACAGGTTGCAGCTTGTAAATGGTTTCCTACCCTAGGACTAAAATCTCAATATTTACTCATGAGTTATCATATACATCTATTGAATCTGGCTGTGTTGCACTCTGGTGAATGTTGGATGGTGAAGAGACAAAGCGTTCATGAAATGGGTATGCCTAAACAAAATGCATAGATGGATGTGTGGAAGATCACAACTGTAACTATATGAATGTAAAAATATAGTGGAAATGGAAACATTCATGACAAGCTAAGAGAAGCTCATCTTAGATGGTTTGTGCATGTCCAGTATAGGTCAATAGGTGCACCTTCTAGAGTGAGGTAATTAAGTAGGACGTGTTTAAATAGGGAATACAGAATTAAATGAGAATGCAACGATGATAAGGAAGAATTTGTTTTGATATAAACTAATGAAGATGTGAAACAAAATGCAAAAACAATGACAAGTGTTAAGTGACCCTAACCCAAGCAAGGTTGGGGTGAGGATTTGGTTGTCGTTCTGTATTGCTTTTAGATTTTTCTTGGTAGCGGTAATAGTCTAATTTAGATATTTTCTAGGGTTCAAGTGCTTTTCTTTTCTGATTTGCCCATAAAATTCCCTCAATCTATAACATGTATACCAAAATCATGAATACCTTTACAAAATTATGATATCAGGATGCATGCTTTTTGTAAGAGAGATTCTAGCACATTGAAAAAATAAGTTACCTGGAAAAAAAATAAGCAAGTCGTTGTGACCATTTTGAACAAAATTCTCGCAAGCATTGTTAGAACCAATAGGATATTT
>OY856413.1:453072378-453407378 GCA_963693085.1 Alisma plantago-aquatica | reverse complement strand
TGTGTGTGTGTACATATATATATGTGTGTGTATATACATATATGTGTGTGTATACATAAAATGGGCGTCCAATATTAGGTAGTTTAAAATCAATAAGGTAGACATGCATGATGATATGTCTGAAAGTGACTATATTGATTGGCATTTGTCCATTTTCAATTTTTTATAGCCACATATGCGGTTGTATATGCAATATTATATTTGTGGCGCATGTGCAATACATTTGAGATAACATAGATAAAAAAATTGTGTTCAGTTTTGAAAAATTCACATTTATAAGACACTATACGCATACAACCTCTAAATGTGGAGAACCCGGTGAAGACAGATCCCTAAAAATACATAGGTCACTTATAGGACCTTCATGATAAGGAACCTTACAAGCCACTTAAATTTGGGCAACATCTCTTATGTTGAAACCAAGGGAACAAAATACCAAACATGGATTCTATTTTGGGAAAAATCATATTCTTCGTCTTACTAAGGTGACTTCTTTAGTGATAAAAATTGTCTCATATGGCATTGATGTCCCTCGCGCTACCATATCTTAAGGCATATAACACAGTTAACCTTCTGAACAACAATGTTGAGTTAGATATCTATTACGTTTTATCTCACTCGTTTATATGTATTATTACATGAATATATTTTAAGTTTTCAATGTCACATATATTTAATCGGAGATACAACATGCTCTACGATATGCTTTATTTTGAATATCCATAGATGTTGTTTTTCTAGATAACAGACTTAGGTATATCTTCATAGAGGAAGGGAAAAAACACGGCTCATACTACTTGTGAACTGATTTAGGTCCAAGGACTTCTAAAAGAATTAAACATATATGATTCTGAGTAAATTTTTATGTACTACGACAATAAGGCATCTATCTTCATTGCAAGTGTACAAAGAAGCCAAACATCACTCAAAATATTTTTTGTGGAAAACCCTTCAAGAGGAAGGGAAAAATCTTACTCGCTTGTCTTTACATATGGTAGGCAGAGAATCCCAACATCAATGTTTTTATGGATTAAATGTCGATTTAACGCCACGTGCTTGGTTTGAACCATGGTGCAGAACATCGACTTCGTGTCGAATTAGCCAGGTGTGGAAGTGGAAGTTTGTTGAAACATCGAGGAAGTTTTAAGGAAGTTTAGATGCAAACTTCGATAAACTTCGAAGCCATTTTTTAAAGAAAATTATGTGAACTTGAAAGAAACTTTGATCAAAAACTTCTAATTATATTATACATCTATCTTATATATGTTAGTTTAACACTAAAACATGATTTACGACTCTAGCCCTAATTAGGTTGATAATACAATATGTTGCTTGCAAGGATCAAATGTGCAATACACATACAAATACAGTGTACCGTATGTATTCTATACAATATACAGTCAAATAGTAGTTACAACACCCTCTATAGGAAAGAGGGGCAACAACAAACATAAGAGTTGATATTTGAAGTTGTGAAGACGGTTGAAGGCGACACTAATGCCTTATATGGCATTTAGAACACTAGTTAGGATTGATGTTCTGGGTCGTCTCAACTTCGCCCCAACTTTGCCAACTTCGAGAAAACTTCGACAACTTCGGGGACGTTGAGACAAAAATACACACAAAATTGTCAACTTCGCTGGGAAGTTGAGACAAAAATACACACAAAATTGTCAACTTCGCTGGGAAGTTTGGACGAGGCTGAAGTATTTCGTATTCGACTTTGCCTATGGTAGAATTTTAAAACTTCGGCGAAACTTCGCCCAACTTCGACGAAGTTGTATTCCATGGTTTGAAATGCAACACAGGATTAGTAGCAAGATTAACGGCAGACTTGTTGTCACGATATAACATCTTGGGAGTCTATGAAATGATGAGATAAAAGTATTTCGACCCAAAGCATTGCAATGACCCCCAAAGTGACAGCTCTATATACAGCTTCTGCTCTAGATAGAGCAAAAATTGAGTGTTTCTTACTTCTCCAAATTGACAATATCCCTCCTAGAAAACACAATTTGGCCACAAAAATAGAAATTTCGACAAATTTCGACAGAAATTTTGATAAATGCATTCCTGGCGTTTCGACGGCAAAGTAAACAAATTAATTTATGAAATTATACCAGAATGATCTAATAGTGTAGATCTTCTCAAATATGTAATAATATTTCATATTGGATATGTGGGGGTGGGGTCTCATCATTTTTTAGTGAATGACCCTGAACTGTTTAGATGGGCATTTCGATGAGGATTTTTTATGTTAATTTTCAATGGTGAAATCAATGAATTAAGTCAGTGCAAGCACAATATATAGACTTAAAAACACAAAACTGTGCAAAAAAAAATATGCTCTAGGTAGTACATAGCATATGAAAATGTAGAAAAAAAAATCGATGATCTGGCTGTTTTGAGAGTTTCGTCAGTCAATTTCAATGTCTGATTGCCACAGAAACAGAAATTTCGACAATTTCGTCAAAATTTTGAACATTGCCAATCAGCATCAATGCAGCATTCAATACTTAGCTCATCACCTTTAGTGTGAAGGAGGCCCTTTCTAGGATTTTTCTCGAATAAGCAACAATATGATAACAACATGGAGATGAGGATTAGCAGGAACATGCATAAACGGACTTACAATATTGACAAAATATTTTATATCAAGTTTTTTAAGAGTAAGATAGATAAGCTTTCCAACCGATTTTTTATTATAGTTCTTTTGTTCATTATCAAGCGGATTTCCATCTTTGAGACTCATCTTATGATTTTTCTTAATAGAAGTATGAACCGACTTACACCCCAAATTTCCTGTTTCTTGGAGGATATCCAAAGTATACTTGTGTTGGCACAAACTAAGACCATTTTCATAATTCATTTGCTCGTTTTACCAATCGAAATGACTATTCAACCAGTTGAGCTTCATCCACATACAGATGTGGGAGCCCCCCCCCAAACCACATCCAATATTAATATTATTGTATATTTAAATATATCTTGGTGTTTAGATCGTCCTAGTAAATTTTCATCATTTAGTTCGCTCGTTTTGGCATCGTAACTATCAAAATTTAGCGTGCGGAACAAAATTTTGATCGAAATTGCCAATGATCAAAATTGCAAAATTTCTTTCTGAAATTCTACTTTTTTCCAATCAGACATCGAAATAGAGAATCAGACATCAAAACAAACAAACACAGGGAATGGGGTATAATCGAACAAAAATTTTGTACATAGCTACAAAATTTCACAAAATAGGAGGATGTTTTGCAGCAAAAAATCCAATCTGATCAATTTTGTTAAATGGCATAGAAACACAACTTGCATTTTGAGAAATGGTGTTCACTTGTTCCTAGGGCTGCTTCTACTACAGCTTGGATATTTTGGCGATATTCTTTGAATCTCTTGCTTTCAGAGGCTATTTTTCTTGATTCTAAGGTATGTTTCCCCAGTCCCTAGCCCATCTACACCTCCTTATTCCTACACTCTTCTATAGAGACATACAAAAATACTTAGAAAATAACAAAGATCTAAGTGCTCGATCTTTTGAAAATCAAATGATCCACAAACAAAACTTAAATACTTAATACTTGTTAGTTATTGCTAATTACTTATTACTTACTAGTTACTAGCCAATACAGAACTTGCATTTCAAGAAATGCTGTTCACTTGTTCCTAGGGCTGCTTCTACTACAGCTTGGGTATTTTGGTGATTTTCTTTGAATCTCTTGCTTTCAGAGGTTATTTTTCTTGATTCTAAGGTATGTTTCCCCAGTCCCTAGCCCATCTACACCTCCTTATATCTACACTCTTCTATAGAGATATACAAAAGTACTTAGAAAATAGCAAAGATCTAAGTGCTCGATCTTTTGAAAATGAAATGATCCACAAACAAAACTTATATAATTAATACTTGTTAGTTATTGCTTGTGAGAAGAGATGAGGAGAGGAGACGAACACCGAGAGATTTGTCGGCTGCAAGGAGCAGCTTTCTTGATAGGACAATAGTCGTCTCTCCTTGTTTTTATATATTAGGGTAAGATACATTGTGGTACAAAGAAGAAAATAAGAGAAAAACAATAAAACAAATAATATAATAAAGATAGAACCAGGAGACGGGTCGTCAATTTCCGTCGTTGATCAACTCTCGATACCATCGACAGGACTGTCGATGGTATCGACAGAATGCTCTTCTGTTGTTGTGATAAAGTCGATACCATCGACCTCCTGTCGATAGTATCGACGGGGATGCAGGTTGTTTCACACTCCCCCTCCAGCTGGAGAGTACACATCGTGTATGCCCAGCTTGCCACATAATCTCTGAAAAGCTGCTGGACCCAAGGGCTTTGTCAAGATATCCGCCAGTTGATCTTCAGACTTGACGTATGGCGTCACAATAGTACCATCTTTGATTTGATCACGAATAAAATGGCAATCAACTTCTATGTGCTTTGTACGCTTATGAAAGATAGGGTTCCTGGCAATGTGTATAGCAGACTGATTGTCACACTTGAGCTCCATAGATAACATGATAGTGATTTTTAACTCAGAGAGAACAGATTTGACCCATTGTACATCAGTATGATCACCACCCCAATTTGCATCTGAATACCCTGAGAGAGTCAAAGTAGATGGAGTCACCTTGGGTTTAGAATAAGTGATCCCCTTACCAGGAGCACTCTTCAGATATCTCAGAATCCAGCAAACTGATGTCCAGTGTGACTGTCGTGGTGAGTGCATATGCTGACTCACAACGCCTACAGCAAAAGAAATGTCAGGTCGTGTAACAGTCAGATATATTAGCATGCCAACTATTCTCCTATAATATCCTGGATCTGAGTACTCAACATCATCAACCGTCTCCTTGATGTGATAATCCATAGGAGTAGATATCGGTTTAGATACAGTCATGCCTGTCTCCTGTAGTAAGTCAAGCACATATTTCCTCTGAGATAGATCGACACCTACATGAGATCTAAGCACCTCAATGCCCAGAAAATATCTCAGTTTACCCAGATCCTTCGTTTGGAAGTGTCTCTGCAAACCTTCCTTCACACGAGATATGCCTGTAGAATCACTGCCAGTAATCACTATGTCATAAACATATACAGCAATAATGATAGAGCCACAAGAAGAGCAAGAGTAGAATAAAGAGTAATCAGTCATGGAGCGAGAAAAACCCATCTGGAGTACAACGTCACTGAACTTGTCAAACCAAGCTCGAGGAGACTGTTTCAGCCCATATATGGCTTTCTTCAATTTACACACCTTCTGACACTCCCCCTGAGCAACAAACCCAGGAGGTTGCTCCATATATACCTCTTTCTGTAGGTCACCGTGTAGAAAGGCATTCTTAACATCAAGCTGAAATAAGGGCCAATCAAAGGTAGTAGCCGGAGAAATAATAATCCGCACAGAATTTAGACGAGCTACTGGAGAAAATGTCTCAAAGAAATCAACTCCATAGGTCTGTGTGTAGCCTTTTGCTACCAATCTAGCCTTCAACCTCTCAACGGATCCATCTGGATTATGTTTGATGGTGAAAACCCATTTGCAACCCACTGCTTTCTTTCCTGCAGGTAAGTCAACAAGATCCCATGTGCCATTATGCAAAAGAGCTGACATCTCAAACTGCAATGCCTGTTTCCAGCCACTGTCCTTCATAGCATCATAGTGATTCCTTGGTATATCAACAGAATCAATCCCAATAGCAAATGTGCGGGCCTGCTTAGATAAGTGGGACAGAAAACACACATTTGTAATAGGATGTCTAATAGTACAAGTACGAGTACCTTTCCGAACAGCAATAGGAAGATCAAGATCTGATGCTTCTGCAGGAATCTTGTGAGTAGAAGACGATGAGGAAGGCTCAGGGAGTGGTGTCGCTACCTCTTTTGGATCTTGTCTGCCTCGCCTACTATAAACATATGGGTACCGCTGAATAACAGGTCTGTCAGTTGCCTGCTCGTCCTGAACAAAAGTATAATCAGGAATGATGGGTGGCGCTCCCTCACTCCGCACAGATGGTGTCACTCTCTCACTCTGAAAATCCAGTGGCACTCCCTCTCTCAACTGCTCCCCCTTACTCATAGCATCGGAGAAATATGGAGTGGTCTCATGGAAGGTAACATCCCTAGACACAAACATGCGATGAAGACTAGGACAGTAACACCTGTATCCTTTGCTAGTACTAGAATAACCAAGGAACAAGGTTTTAATAGACCTAGGAGAAAGTTTTTCAGCCTTAGGGTCAAAATTATGGATAAAAGAAGTGCAACTAAAAACACTAAGGGGAACAAAGAAGGGTTGATCCGTGGGTCGTAACACAGAGAAAGGAATTTGTCCTTTAAGAACAGAGGATGGTTGTCTATTAATTAAGAAGCAAGCGGTTAAAAGAGCTTCAGACCAGAATTTCTTAGGCACATTGGATTGAAACATGATCGAACGAGCAATATCAAGAAGATGGCGATTTTTTCTCTCAGCCACCCCATTTTCCTGAGGGGTGTGAGGACAAGACGTGCGATGGATCATGCCCACAGAACTGCAAAAATCAGACATAGCCTTTTGAACATACTCTAAAGCATTATCAGATTGGAGAGTTTTTATATTGCAGTCAAATTGAACCTTTATTTCTTTATAAAAATGTTTCACAATAGATAGCACGGACTCTCGACTTTTGAGAAGGTAGATCTTCCATGTCATGCAGGAAAAATCATCCACAAAGGAAATAAAATAACGAAAACCATTATAACTATGGTCTTTAACAGGACCCCATACATCACTGTGGACTAACTCAAAAGGACAAGATGCCCGCATATTGACACGATTGGGATAAGACAACCTATGATGTTTTCCCAGCTGACATGACTGACACTCTAAAGATGACACTTGGGACAACTCAGGTTCCAACTTCTGTAGGCTCTCTAACGACGGAATTCCATATCTGCAATGCCATAGTAAGGGGGAACCACTCAACAGAATGGATGGAGCTGGAGCAGATATTGGGCGAGACAGACTGTCACCGTGGAAAAGGTAGAGATCACCTTTCCTAGGCCCCCCACCAATCGTCCTCATACTCTTGAGATCCTGTAAGACAAAACAAGAAGGCCTAAATGTTACCGTACATTTTACAGTGTCAATCAATTTTGCAACAGAAAGAAGATTAAAAGAAAACTCGGGCACAAAGTGTACAGATTTAAGATCAATCTTGGGTGTTAGAGGGACAGATCCACTAGCTAGCACTCTCCTCACTGAATCATCTGCCAGTGTGACAGATTGGTGAGGGATATATGAGTCAATAGATTGGAGCAATCTCTTCATACCAGTCATGTGTTGTGACGCACCAGAGTCAACCACCCAAGATGAAGTAGAGCCAAAAGTTATGAGAGATGTAGCCTGATTACCCGCAGTAGATGTCAGGTTTTCTGATGACGAAGATGAAGATCCCACACTCATGTGATGTGTAGCCTGAATGAACCGATCATACTCCTCCTGAGTGAGAGTGATGTCGGTCCCAGAATTGGTGCCCACAGCTGAAGACGGAGAGGAATCTGTAGAGGTGGCACAATGTGCTGCCCCTACAGGAGGTGCAATAGGTCTCCCATGTTTCTTCCAACACTTCTCCACTGTATGTCCCGTTTGTCATAGAAAGTACACTTAGGACGTGTCCCACGTCCTCTTCCCATACCAGGTCGTCCTCCTCTCACCGCAGCAGCTACGGATGCATGAGACTCCCCAGAAGATATAGTAGAGATAGGCAAGGAAGAAGATATCGACGATATCGTCGATATATCGGTCGATATACCGATATCAACGCCATCTGCCATCGATTCACGCAAGTCTGTCGTTAGGCTCGCAAAAATCGGTAAACCGGTCGATTTACCGGTAAAACCGGACGATATCGGCGGTTTTCAAAGGTTGCAGTGCAAATTTTCCCACTTAAGGGCGGTATCGGCGGTATGCCGCCCCGGCATACCGACAATTGCAATCTTGCATCTCCAACTGCTGCTGGAGTGAAGAAGCAAGGAGATTTTGGGCGATTTCTTTCCTTGGCTCAAATCAGCCCTAATCAAGGTATGTTTTCTTAATTTCTTTCATTCTTCATCATTTCCAACCCCTCCCCTCTCTATTTCCTTCTATTTTTCACCATAAAAGTTATCCAAAAATCTCTAAATACACTAAAATCTTAGATCTACTTCAAAAACATTAGGATTAATGTTATTTAACAATAGATCTATGATTATATTATGTAGATAATGTATCACTAGATCTACTACTCTTAATTAATATTTTCGGGTGAACACCGAAGCATACTCTGGTGATGGAGGGCATACATGGAGTGGTGGGCATACTACAGTTTTTCCTATTGTCGGTGTTCCATTACAACCTCCTTTTCCTCATCCCCAAGCTCCTCAAGCATGGGCACCTCCTCCCGCTTCTTCATTTTGCAAAGATTGGGATGATAAGGTATGTCAATCTTGAAGTGTATGAGGAGCACGTTGTTTCATACAACAAGTCTTATAGAGCTTTGATGACAAGGGAGCAATATGTGGAACAACAATATCCATATCAGCAATGTATGTATAGTGAACCAGTGTGTCACTCAACATACAACTGATGTGAGTTAGTAATTTACTATGTTGTTATATGTTTGTTGTAAATTGAATATTATTGCATAAGTGTGTAAACATGAGTTTATGGATTATGCTAGTAAAATTTCATATCTTAATTCTTATATGTTGTCATCGAAATCCTTCATCGAAATCTCCTAAAAACAGGATTTATTCCTTACCTCCCACATGATTGACCCCCCCTAACCATACCCAATATAGAATTTTATTGCATAAAACGTTGCATCTAGGTGTTGAGACCACTCCTGTAAAATTTCATGATTTAATTCGTTCATTTAGGCGTCGATAAGGCCAGGATTGCATCTGTCGATATTTCAGTCGGTATACCTATAAATATCTATTTCCACGCCGTCGAAATGGCGTCAGTATCGGTCATTTAATTCCTTGGAGATAGGATTAACAGACTCAAAAATAGACTGTTGAATTCTCGAATAGGCCTCCACAAGACTTGGCAATTTATCAGAAGCCAGAATGAAACTCCTGACAGAACCGTAATTGGGATTAAGCCCGGATAGAAATTTAGCAGTAACCAGGTCGTCTCTATCTTTGAGCTGTGCAGCAACTGTCACAGGATGATAGTAGCTCAGCTCTTGAGCAAGTGCCTGAATAGCTCCAAAGTATTCCTCAAGAGATCTATCACCCTGCCTCTCAGCAAACAGACGATCATATATCATGAATTGTCGAAGAGCATTCTTCTCCTGAGAATAGTGTTGCTTCACTGCGTCCCATATCTCTTTAGCTGTAGTATAGAACATAAACCTAGCCGCAATGGTAGGTTCCATACTATTCCATAACCAAGTCTTCACAAGACTGTCATGACGCTTCCATTCAGCGTATCATTTATCAGTAGAGTCCAGGGGACCCAAGTCAACATGTCTCGCCTTGTCGCGAGATTCCAAGACAGTGTGAACAGCGTTCATCCATAGTAGATAGTTTTTCCCATTGAACTTGATGGAGAGGATAGGAGACGCCTCATTGTAGGGAGTCTTGGTGTCCTCCATTATAGACGGGAACTTAGTGACGGATTGATACACGTCACAGAGAAAACTGAGGTGACGGAGAGATACACGTCATGGAGATAGATGAGGTGACGGAGAGATACACGTCACAACACAAAAACATGGATAAATGCGTTACTGACGCATTCACAGCCTCCAATCGATTTTCCTAATCCCACATGGAGGATATGTGATTAGTAGAGCACTCTGGAAGAGACGAGTCTCTCGGATTGGGCTTTACATAGCCGTTGGATCAACCGGAGACTCCCAAACAGTAGTTCCGACTCCCGAGAACTAGCCGAAAACTGTTGTAAATCAACCGGAAGCTTGCTAGCGGCTCCGGTCCTTGGTGGCTAGATCTACAACAGCGAGGGAAAGTTGCTATCGATCCAGCGATGAAGACGGCTAGCGGATGCTAGCCCAGCAGCACCCGCGCCGGCGGCAGGCTTGTTGAGGAAGCGGGGCGGCGGATCAAAGCCGCTCTGATACCATGTGAGAAGAGATGAGGAGGAGAGGAGACGAACACCGAGAGATTTGTCGGCTGCAAGGAGCAGCTTTCTTGAGAGGGCAATAGTCGTCTCTCCTTGTTTTATATACTAGGGTAAGATACATTGTGGTACAAAGAAGAAAATAAGAGAAAAACAATAAAACAAATAATATGATAAAGATAGAACCAGGAGACAGGTCGTCAATTTCCGCCGCTGATCAACTCTCGACGGAATGCTCTTTTGTTGCTGTGATAAAGTCGAAACCATCGACCTCCTGTCGATAGTATCGACGGGGATGCAGGTTGTTTCACATTGCTAATTACTTATTACTCATAAGTTACTAGCCAATACTACTTAGTATTTACTAATTACTATTCAATCAAATTAGTACTTACTAGTTAGTAACACATGTTATAAGTTGTAATTTGTAAGTTTGTAACTTGCAACCGGAAGTTTAGGTTCTAAGTTGTAACTTGAGGGTTTGTAAGTATGTAACATCTAATAAACTTGATTGTACTACTAATTTGTGCACTCATTCATCAAGACACGGATCCCACCCTGACCACTCAACATATAAGTTTATTATATCATTTAGTCTGTTTATGTCTAATTATTGTGTTTGCGAAATTTCATTATTTAATTCCTTCATTATATCATCAAAATTGTAATTGAAATGACTGTTTCAGCTTCCTTCGGTATACAAATGTGGGAGACCCCCCCCCCACAAACGCATCCAATATGAAAATTATTGCATATTTAAGTGTATCGTGGTGTTTAGATCGTCCTGGTAAATTTTCATGATTTAATATGCTCATTTTGGTGTGGAAATCGTCAGAGCCGTATAAATAGAAATTTCTGTTGAATTTTTGGTAAATTTCTGTTTCTGAGCCACCGGGTATAATGTGGACATTTACTGTCTAATCTTCCTTATTATTTGTCCCTGTCCTAGTCCTTCTTTTAGATATAAACATATGCTTTTTAACCCAAAATCAATCTCCACCTAAGTTGAAGTCGCGTGTAAAATCAAGCATTCGGCCTTGGATAAAGGGACTTTACTTTTAAAATGTATTATGATTTCAGAATAAGGTTAAAACTTAAAAGAAAGAGTCAACCCAAATCATCCCAAGAGGATAAAAAGGCCAGTAATAGTTTAACAATTAATACATCTTGTCCAGCACTTAACAGAGGTACAGACGTACAGTATTTAGTGTGAGTGAATTCAGATCCGATTCCACGGGTGTTTATTCACATCTATTGGATATTAATTTCTACAATTTTTTTAATTTCAATAACAGATGAAAAAAAAAAACATTAAGACCCATCTTAGTAGCAGAGCAGATGGCGTATTACAAGAAAAATGGTTAGTTGGCGACTTCGATAATTTCCAAAGAAAGTATTGATTAGCAGATGGTTGTCAAAGAACAGTAATATCATAGTCATGACAAGTATATTACCAAAAGTTCAGTTAACATTTAAAGAGTAGTAATTTGTTCATGCATCAAAACTTACGATATGCAGTCTCTTTTGAATGGCTCAATACCTTCAAAAAGTATAGGCAAACCATTTCGGAGCAAGAAAGTTCTCAGCTGCGACAAGAATCATGCAGTTTTAGAATTATGACGAAGCATTAACAGAAAATGCCAATATACATTATAGACAACAAACACAAAAAAAAATTAAGGAAGAACGATATAAAATTATAGGCCATCCCCTAAAGATCTGATTGATTTACTGCAACTACAATGAAAACTGAGGTAAGATTCCTCACTTATTGTTGTGTTATTGGTTGTCAGGAGCAAGGAAGAAGATACCGACGATATCGTCGGTATACCGCTCGGTATACCGATATCGACCCAACCTGGCATCGGTTTAAGCATTTCTATCGCTGCTCCCGCAAATTTCGGTAAACCGGTGGGTTTACCGGTAAAACCGACCGGTTTTCGGCGGTAAGGAGGGGGTTCAGTGTAAAATGTCCCACTTATTGGCGATATCGGCGGTATACCGCCCCGGTATGCCGGCATTTGCGAGTGCGTTGCTGCTGCTGCTGTTGGAGTGAAAGAAAAACACATTTGGGGTGATTTTCTTCGTTGGAGCTCAAATCAGCTGTAATCAAGGTATGTTTTCTTGATTTCTTGCATTCTTCATCATTTCCAACCCATCTCCTATCTATTTCCATCTATTTTCACCATAAAATCTCTCCAAAAATCTCTAAATACACCCAAATCTTAGATCTACTTCAAAAAACTTAGGATTAATGCTATTTAACATTAGATCTATGAATATTATATGTAGATCTACTAATGTATAACTAGATCTACTACTTTTAATTAGTATTATCATATAATTTCACTAATTAATATTAAATTCGTAATAATACAATAAGTACTAGAAATAGTAGGTATCTAACTTAGGTTTAGTAGAAGAAGTTGAATCAAATAGCAATGTGAACAAATACAAACAAAAATATAGTAAAAATATTTATATTTTTCGTTTTTTTATTTATTTAAAATGCTGAAAATAAAAAAAAATCATTTTTTTTTTTTCTACAGAAATGTATGCGTTAGTGTTATGTAAGATGGAATGAGTAAAGTTATAATACATCACTTGACTTAATACTAGATAATTATTAGATTTTATAATTTTAAAATTAATTTCAGACTTAAATTTTTTATTTAAGCCTTTTTTCTTGTTAATAAAAATCTTAAAAAATATTGTGTTTGATTCTATAAATACATTTAACATTTATACGCCTAAAAGTGTTGTGTTTGATTCTATAATACATAAAATAGATTAATTTCTTGCAACTTAATGGGTTATAGATTTCATACACCTAATTTTTATTTGTCTTTGTCTTTTTGCAGTGTGACAGTGTCCACTTTTGACTTTTGAGAAGATGTCTTCAAGCGATGGTGAGGGTTCTGGGGCCGGTAATGTTGGTGGAGCTAAGAATGTGATGGATTTTGCATGGAATCACTGCACGCCTCTTGAAGGCAATAGGGCAAAGATAGTTTGCAATTACTGCAACAAGACAATTGGTGGAGGGGGGATTACTAGATTCAAACGTCACATTACTGGCGGTGACAAAAATGTGGCAATGTGCACAAGGTGTCCCCAAAGTGTTAGGGATGATTTTAGAAATATTATGGGTGCAAAGAAACACAAACAACAAAAGATGAAGGAGGCTGACAGGGGTTACACAGATACATTATTCAATGTTAGGGGCACAGGTTCTTCTGCAGAATCAGATGATGACATTGCATATCCTCCTGATTGTGACACAACTTATTCACGTCGTGCGTATAGGCGTGCCCTTAGAGATTCCCGCAGAGATGAGTGGGAAAGAGAGGAGGCAGATCGAATTACAAGGAGGTATGGGCCATCTGGTGCAGGTGGAGGCAGTGGTACTGCACGTATTCCTGTTGTTGATGTAGATGATGATGAAGACAGAGCTGGTCATGGAAAAAGGAAGAAAGGTGGCATTGATACACTTTTCCGTTCTGCTAGTACGAGATTGAGGCATGTTGATGAGCCAGGGGTTAGGAGGCCTGAAGCTAGGCAAAAAGGCATTAAAGCAATGTTCACTGGTGCAAAAGATAAGGTCGGCAAGGCAGTGGGTAAGTTCTTCTTTGCTCATGGTATACCTGCACATGTTGCAACTGAACCGTATCTGCAACATATGGTAGATGTGATAGGGGATTCTGGGAGGGGCGTCAAGGCCCCCACTTCATATGAATTAATGAACAAGTATCTTCCCCTAGAGAAGAAGGATCTACAAGTCTGGATTTCAGGCCAAAAAAATATGTGGGCTGAATATGGTGTCACACTTATGTGTGACGGGTGGACTAGTGGCAACAGAAGACAAATTATCAACTTTCTTGCACATTGTCGTGGATCCACAATTTTTTTGGACTCTGTTGATGCTTCAGGTGAGGTCAGGAACCACAGGTTCATAAAGAAACTAATGAAGACATACATGAAGCAGGTTGGTGTGGAAAATGTGGTGCAGATAGTTACTGATAATGGTTCTGCCTTCAAGAAGGCCGGGGACAGTTTAATGAAGAAATATCCCATATACTGGACACCATGTGCTGCCCACTGCATAGATCTCATTCTCAAGGACATTGGCTCAATTGAATTCATTAAATCTGTTATCATTGATGGTAGGTTGATCACAGGATTCATCTACAACCATTCTTTTCTATTGAATGCAATGAGGCGACGTGAGTATTGTGGAGGTGATTTGATTAGAACAGGTGCAACTAGATTTGCAACAAACTTTCTTGCCTTACAATCATTAAAGTCCAAAAAGGATGGACTTAGGAGGCTCTTCAATGGAGTGGAGTGGACCTCCATGAAGGAGCACAATACCCCAGTTGGCAGTAGAATTGAGCAGTTGATTGCCAGCAGACCTTTTTGGGATAAGGTTACTAGGGTGTTGCGAATAATGGAACCAATTGTCAAGGTATTGAGGCTGGTAGATGGTGACAAAACTGCAACAATGCCTTTTTTATATGATGCAATGACCTCAATGGTGGACCGCATCAAAGAAGCAGCTCCTAAGTCCAATGAGCAATACATCAGAATTTATGAGTCTCGTTGGACAAATATGCTTTTGCATCCATTGCATAAAGCAGGTATATATCTCAATCAATTATGTTCTAAGTTTCTAACTTCTGAGTTATTTGTCTAACTCATAGTCTACCTATTAAAATGTCATTCTAATTTCCTTATTTATATTTGTGACAGCTTACTATTTGAATCCGAGGTTCCAATACTCACGAACGCTTGGATTGAATCCGACTCTAATGACTGCAGTGAGAGAAGTCACCAACAAGTTCATTACCTCTCCAGAAGAGCGATTGCTAGTACTGGATGAGGTATAAGATAACTATATTACTTACATTCTTAATGTCTCATTAGTCATTACTCATTAGTCATCACTTTGATTTCATCATCTAAATATCGTAAATGATGTTTTTTTTTGCAGTTGCGCCATTTCCGTGAAGGCACTGGATGTTTTGGACATCCAAATGCGGTTTCTGATCGTGAGGCAGGTGATCCTTGTGAGTGGTGGGTTTGGAATGGAACGGGTGCCCCCCATTTAAGAAAAGTGGCTGTTCGTCTCCTTGCTCAAACAACATCTGCAGGGGGTTGTGAAAGAAATTGGAGCACATTCAATCTGATACACTCAAAGAGAAGGAACAAGCTTGGGGCAAACAGGTTGAGGGACCTTGTCTACGTTCACTACAACATGCGGTTGAGGGCTAGAGCAATACGAGATGCCAACTATAGGGAAGTGGATTTTGCTGTTGTCCACGATCCCATTGACACCGCATACACTTTCAGCACTGACAGACGTAGAGGGCTGGAGGAAGATTCAGAAAATCCTTTAGAGGAATGGATGAATGAGATAGGTCGTCCTGTTCTTGATAATTTAGATGGGCGTCCAGATCCATACATAGAAGATCAATTTGAGCCAAACAACGGTGATGATATTATTCTTGATAATCCGCCTGAAAGACTTGAGCCTGAAGCTGCACATGTAAATGTTGATATGGAAATAGATAGAAGAGTACAAGAGCAGTTAGGTAGCTCAAATTCTTCTTCTTCAACTGGTTCTAAATCTAAGTCTGATGATAGTGACAATGATAATGATGGTGGTAATCAAAGTCAACGCTCTCCAGAATATCCTCCAGCTGTGGATCCTGAACATGATGATCGGCCTTATGTTACTAGGGGTGCACCTCCACAACAACAAGAATATCCCATGCCTGAAAAAAATTTTCAAAGAAGAAAAACTCGAACTGGGAAAGATTACAGCGGTGCACCTCCACCAAATGCCGCAATGCCCACAACTCCAAGCCCCTACCCCTACTCCTACCCATCTAATCCACAACCACAACCACAATACCGGAGTCCAAGTGATTATCATTCTGATGTTGCTGAATCAATGGATGCATTGAGTATATCTGACTCTCAATCTCAATCTCAAGAACATTCATTTGGAGATATGTTATTTGGGCAGACACTTCCATACCCATCTCAGACTTCTCAACATGGGTATTCTGGATATCAAGTTGAACCACAAGGCCCACAACCAAGGTTACAATTAGAACTTGGACCTGGTATGGGATATCATGAAGCATACTCTGTCCGTAGCCCTTATGGATGCTTTCGGGTGAACACCGAAGCATACTCTGGTGATTTTGGGCAAACATGGAGTGGTGGGCATACAATTTATCCTATTGCCGGACATCCATTACAACCTCCTTTTCCTCAACCTCCAGCTCCTCAAGCAAGGGCACCCGCACCTCCTCCCGCTTCTTCTCAGCCTCCCAGGAATTCAGCAAACAAGGCTCAATATCTCAAAGATTTACAAGAACATTTTCCAAAGATTGGGATGATGCAGTATGTGAATCCTGAAGTATATGAGGAGCATGTTGTCACATACAACAAATCGTATAGAGCTTTCATGACATGGGAACAATATGTAGAACAACAATATCCTTATCAGCAGCCGGCGCGCCACTCAACGTACAACTGATGTGAGTTAGTACTTAGTAATTTACTATGTTGTTATATGTTTGTTGTAAGTTGAATATTATTGCATAAGTGTGTAAACATGCGTTTATGGATTGTGCTACTAAAATTTCAGATCTTAATTCTTATATTTTGTCATCGAAATCCTTCATCGAAATCTCAAAAAAGCAGGATTGATTCCTTACCTCCCACATGATTGACCCCCCCCCAACATACCCAATATAGAATTTTATTGCATAAAACGTTGCATCTAGGTGTTGAGACCACGCCTGTAAAATTTTATGATTTAATTCGTTCATTTAGGCGTCGATAAGTCCAGGATTGCATCTGTCGATATTTCCGTCGGTATACCTGTAAATATCTATTTCCATGCCGTCGATAAGTTGTCGGTATCGGCATTTAATTCCTTGGTCAGGAGATCTAGATTTTAAGCTTCCTGCTTTTCCCTAGACTTCTCTGGATTTAAAAAGGATGAACTTCTGGACTTCCATTGGAAATTGAGGGAAATATAGTTCTCGCCTGTGCGAGAACAACTTTGCATGGAGAGTGCCCTTTTGACTCGCACATTGCATGCCACTTGTTTACCCAGACTAGTTGACTGCAGTTGCCATCGCAGATCTCTTTGATCTGCTTGTAAGAGCAGTCACATTCCTTGGTGTTTGCAGGTGTATTCTGTCTTCCGCATGAGGGTTTGATCTGCCCCAATTATCCTTGATTGGGATGCCTCATGTGTCGATGATCTGTTGTGAATATCCTTGATTACTAAGTTTGAAATATTAACTGTGACAAGTTAAATCTCTAAGGGAGAGGCCTACCCTACTAGTTCACAATATCCAAGCTTGTAGCTTTCTTGACAAGCATCTTCTACTTGCCAAATTGAAAGCATTGCAGAATTATTTCTATCAGATCGTTATGGTGTTAAAAACCTTTATGATATAACTTAATCTACAAGAGGCATTGCCGCCAACAATTATTTTCTTTGTTTGAAATCTTTAGAATATGTATTCAAAACATTTATTTAACAAAATTAAATATAATATATATAATAATATTAAACCGCATATTAGCCGCTATTACATACATTTTCAATATAAAGAACTGTAACGGTGAGCATATAAATTGGTGAAGTTGGTCGTCATTTAATAAGTTCAAATTATAACCTTGAGTTTACAGTTAGGATATAACAATTACAGTTTCCAGCTTCTCAACATTCTGAACAAATCACCCAATGGTGTCTTCGAAGAACTGAACATGAGTTTCTGTAAATTAAGTTCCTAGAAAAGTAAAACTTAAGAAGAACCAGACTACCTGTCAAAGCCTAAGTAATACAGTCTACCACTGTGTTTCTATCTTTAGTCGTCCTATTGGGTGACCAGTTCACATTGCTACAACAGCTTAGGAAGTACAAATACGGATGTGTGCATGGAAGATCGAAATTTCTGGATTTTGGCATGAGCAATGCAGGTGGATAACAAAAAGATATACATGATGGTCATTAGATTATAGATGGATACATAGTTTACATGTACAATGTTGTGATTGTATTGAGATATAATCATAATAATTGTCCATGTTAACTGTATCGTAAATGTCTGACTCATTAGTGACGTAAAGCAGAAGCTCCATCGAAAGCTGAATTAGGTTTAATTAAATATTTTAAGCTATTTAGTGTGCTAGTCAATTGCAGGGACTTAATGGTTATTTACAAAGACTTTGTTCTATGTTCCAAAATTTATTAGCTGATTCGTGTTTGTCATTTGATTAGGTTAATAATTAAGCAACCGGTTGCAACTACTAAGTCATTAGAGTTTTTTATTTTATGCACCTGCTTTTGGGAATTCGTTGGACAAATTGCTTGATTAATGAATTGATTGTTTCAGTAATTGGTTCCCCATCAGCTGGTATCAGAGCCCTACAGCCTAATCCTAGGTCTAGATCCTAGGCGTCCTCCATACACCATTGATTTCCTGAATCCTACGCCTTAGGAAGC
This sequence comes from Alisma plantago-aquatica, assembly GCA_963693085.1. Lineage (NCBI taxonomy): Eukaryota > Viridiplantae > Streptophyta > Magnoliopsida > Alismatales > Alismataceae > Alisma > Alisma plantago-aquatica. The sequence goes on along the minus strand of OY856413.1, from coordinate 453,388,744 downwards.
ATTCCACCCCATCCAGATAATAAAAGGCTTGCATGAACAATTTAATCGATTAGTGATCAGTTGTCATTGTTGTCTTCCTCGATCTCTCCCATCTCTTTATTTACTCACTGGTCCTCCCAGATCTCTCCCTCCTTTCGATTCACCCCAATCTATTCCCTTATATATCCCCTTCTCCTTCTATTTTCTCTTTCACTTCTCCATTTCTCATGAAGGTAACTGTTACATCATATATAGGGTCTACAGTGGCCACCAAAGGCAATAGCCACACCCCACCAGCCAAATTGCCACTCCCTCCTATCCTTTTGGCCCTTGCGGCTGGGCAACGAGGAGGTAAAGGTTCTTCTAGGCGGTGCGCCTGGTACCCTACAGGGTGAGTTCCTGAAGGCAGTGACAGCATATCTTTAGCCTTCCATCACAACTGTTACAACAACTAGTCAGCCAAATAAGGGCTCCCAAACCTTAGGGTAATTATCATACAAGGGGTCGCAGTCCCTTTCACCTTCCCTTCGGTGGCCATTGTGCCTTTAGGGGGCACAAAGTCATACAATACAACCTACCTAAGAAGCATGGACACGGACATGGAACACAGCGTGGACACAGACACGGACATGGGACACAGCCAGGGAACAAAATTTCGATCGAAATTGCGAAATCTCGCTCGAAATTTCGTTTTTTTTTTTGCAATCGGACATCGATACCTACGATCGGACGTGTGAAACACACAAATGCATGGAATGGGATGTAATTTCGCGAAAAATTTGACCCTAGGTGCGAAATTTTGACAAAAATGGTGAAATTTCACACCAAAAAGAACAGTTTGGGCCGTAATTTCGCGAAATGGTACACAAACACAAATTAAATTTTGAGAAATTTGTTCTAAAAGCTGATAATGCTACATCTTGAGTATTTTGGCAATTTTTTTTTAATATCTTGCTTCTAAAGGCTATCTTTCTTAATTCTAAGATATGTTTCCCCTAACCCTAGACCATATACATTACCTTCATCAATTTCTACACTCTTCTATAGAGATATGGAGAAATACTCCGAAAATAACAAAGTTCTTTCTTGGATCTATGCATAAATGTCCCATATAACCTAGTTAAATGATAACACTAGACTTGTACAAGTTGCAGTTGGTAAGTTTGGAACTTGTAACTGTAAATTTTAAATTCTAAGCTGTAACTTGAAGCTTTTAGCAGACTAACTGTCTATCAAACTTGATATTTTTGTTAATTTGTGCACTCACTCTTCAAGACATGTATCCCACCCTAACCTCTAAACATATAGATGTATAATATAGTCTATTGTGTTTATGTCTCAACATTGTGTTTGCAAAATTTCTTAAGTTAATTCCTTCATTTTGCCATCAAAATCGCCATCGCAATTCTGTTGAAATTGTTCAGCTTCCTTCACTTACAAATGTGGGAGACCTCCCACCCCACATATCCAATATGAAATATTATTGCATATTTGAGTAGATCTTGGCGTTTAGATCGTCTTGGTAAATTTTCATGATTTAATTCGCTTATTTGATCGTCGAAATCGTTAGTTTCGTAAATATCAAAATTTCGTGCGAAATTTCGAAAAATTTCTGTTTCTAAGCCATCGGACATGACATCAAAATCGGACATTTAATTCTTGGACACAGCATGGACACTGATTTTGAAGAATATAGGGCATGGACAGAGCGTTGGACATGGCGCACACACATATATACATTTACATATGTACATGCATATACATATATACATATATACATACATACATATATGTATATACACACATATACATACAATATGTATAACATGGAAATAATACCTATAACTTCCATCCATCCAAATCTGTAAAGAAAGTAATAACATGAATTTGTAGAAACAAACATAAAAGAAGGATAAAATCAAACCCAAATGTTGTTTACATTATGAATGCGACCTTATAATACGAAAAAATGATGAAATCACTAGTATATTTACGTTATGAAATCAAATATTATCAATGGAGAATAATTATTCTATAATACATTTGCAATATGAAATCAAATAACTTAAAATAAAGAATGATGAAGCATACTATATTTGTGTGCCAAATTCCTAGAACAGTTTTTATAAGATGATGAATTATATCTAGAAAAACGATGTATAATTGATATTTATTTGTTGGTATAAGGGGTTATTTGGCTTAGGCCCATTGTCGTTAGTCTTTATTATCTTTTTTATTTACCATTCATACACTTGAGTGACTATCCATTTACCCACTTAAGTGTATCCATATAATCCTCTGTACTCTCAGAATCCAGTGGCAAACTAGGTCAAGAGAAATCTTCATCCATTACCTCATGGTCGAAGGCAATTCCATTCTGAAGGAAAAGGCTCCCCACCATTCTCTTGCTCACCCAATCATTTTTTTACTTCAAGCACCACTACTACAATTTGATAGCTTGGGTCATTGATGTTTAAGACACTACTACACATATTTAAGTTGTGTTTGAAGCCATCATTGTTGTTTGTTGAAGCTATCTCTCGGCCAAAGTTTAGAAACTGCTTTATGCTTGCATTTATTGAGACAACTCATACCAGCTCTATTTTGTGTCTATCCCAAAGAAAGTATGTCCAAGCATATTTGTCAAGGCGCACACCTAGGCGGATGAGCGCTTTTAGAGAGGCGCCTTGTTGGCTGGCTACTTTAGAACCAAAAAAAAGTGAACATCTTGTTGGTTCTAGGCATCGTGAAGTCACTACTTGCATATTCAGATACGCTCTCTTAGCCAATTACCCTCGTGAATAGAGCTGTACTTTACGACTCAACCAAACCCTTGAGGGGAAAACAGGGCTACGCTTCTTATTAACATCCCTGGACAACTACCGACCCCAAAGCCATGTGCCCTAAAAAGATCCCAGGCAACCTTGCTGATAACACAACCCACTCCTGGAGTTTACCGGGCACTGCAAAGCTCGTTGAAGATGTTGCTTTGCTGACCAAAGGTGATGGTTGGCCTTGTTGTTGCGCCAGTTGCTCCCTTGCTTCTGCGGAGGACTAGCGGCTCCTCCTCCAAGCGTCACCTTTGCTCGGAAACTACTAAGAAGGTGATGCCATTGGCGACAAAGACAAGGAAAAGCAGCGGTGTCGCATCTTGCTTCTTGTCCACTTATTCTCCAAGGGGTGTGACTCTCCAGCATCATTGTACATTGTCTGTGGTTAGTTTTTAAAGGCTATTAGTTGATGCAATAATATTTTGATTTTACATTGATTGCAACATTGATTGACTTTGTCTTGCCTCCCTCTCAATTTCTGTTCATTTCTATAGCTTTGCTCTTGTTGTAATGTCATTCTATTGTGTGCTACTTGTTGTGTTGTGATACTCGCCCCTCTCCCTCCGACAAGTTTTTCCTACTGCCAAATAATGATTGGCCTTTGTATGGAAAATGTATTCTGAGCTCTTTTTATCATTTGTCCTTCACTGTTTCCCCCAAATTCAGTATCAATTTCAACAGTCATGTGTGAATGTTAAATTGTTGTGTGCAAAAGTTAAGAGGAACTTCATTATTGGCCCATGAATGTTTTTTTGTTCTAATTTTTGTGCAGATACATACAATGGACAAGGTTTGGTTGGTGATACTCTTCTTCCACCCCTCAAACTCAAAGACTTGTTGGTGGGATTGGGCCTTGTTTTGTAGATACGATGAATGACCCAACATTAATAACACAATCCAAGACCTTGGGTGGAAGCAATCATTTTGGCATAATCCAAATGACAAGAACAAGGTTCGATGCGCGTTATGCAGTTACATTAAAAGTGGGAGCATCAAGAGGTTTGTTAATATATATGTATAGGGACTTACTGTAAGTGTGAGAAAGATCATGGATCTATGTGTATAGTTTATTAATGCTCCTTTAAATAAATATACAGGCACCTGCCACGAAAGACATGTCGAGGGTTTCATAGGCTACTTGATGATCTGTGGAGATATAAGCGACTTGTTAGGAAGTTGATTTATCTAGTTGTCACTCGGCCACAGATTGTCTTTGCTACTAGTGTTATTAGTTAGTTCATGGATAACCCATGCATAGGTCATATGGAGGTTTTGATACGCATTTTGAGGTACCTAAAGAAGTCTCCTGGGAAGGTATTTCTATATCAGAATCATTTATATCTTCAGGTGCGGGGTTTATCAAATGATAATTATTTTGGATCCAGTATTAATAGAACGTCTATTCTAATAAATGTGTATTTGTGGGAGGAAATATGGTGTCTTGGAAAAGATAAAAGCATATTGTAGTAGCAAGATCCAGTGCAGCACTAGGACCCTAGCAACATGTGAGTTACTATGGATTCACCACTTGTTAGAGGAGCTTGGCTTTATGCAGAAAGCTCCTATATACTTTGTTAAAAATAAGATGTATCTTGTATATCTTATTGATAGACAGCAAACTCCTTCCCCATATATAGAAGAGAAGGTAAGTATAAGGAAGCAAACTTTGACAACCTAGCTTTTTTCTCTCATCTAGTATACTCTCTCTCTCTCTTCAAGTGGCCTTCTTACTCTATAGAATATCAATTGCATAGTTTGAGTATTGTAATACTCCAATTTAGTCACATCAATGATCAATTTTGCGATGTGTGACATTATTTACATAATTGGACCAAGTGTCATGCTTTCATATGGCACCATCTTGCAACCAAAATTAATCTTCTGGCTTGCTAACGTGTATCATGTTGTAGAGCTCTCAATTACATTTCTGATTGAGAAAAAATTGCCTCAATCAGGCCATCATAGCCCAAGTTATGGCCTTTCAAAAATTGGGTCAAAGTATATGTAAATTAGTCGAGTTAAGGTGTTTTTTACCCTAATTGGGTCAAGTGTGGGTATGCAGTCCAATTTGAGTGGGCACTCCCTCCCTTTTGCCTTGTTTTTATTTGCATCAACCTTGATCGTCAGATCTGTGTCCATGGATCAAACCCAGCGATCTAACGTCCCACACATCGTCTCTTACCTCTATACAGAGGCTCCACAACAATGGTGATGCCACCACCTAACCCTACTTTAGCTCTGCCAATCACCCTTCTTTTCATTCCTTATTGCCAAATTGACGCCCACAATCTTCCTATTTCTTCTCCCGCATTTCTTTCCCCCATCTTTCTCTCTTTTTCACGCCCTACAACCCCTCTCTGTTCTTCTTCTTCCTCGGTTGGGGGCAAGAGCGCTGCCGACATGGCTTGTGGGGCACCTCCCCTTCGGCCACCATGCATGAGCTGAGGTTGTGGCCGCCTTCGCAGCGACGGCACAAAATTGGACAGCCCATCTAGGAGCCAGATCAAGGGTCCCCAACGCCCCTTGTGTGCGGATCTAGAGAGGAGCTTAGGTGGCGATTGACATGAGGCAGGCAATCAACAACTGAAGGAGAGCAAGAGCCCTCAACCGTAGGATCTAGTGCGACTACTGACCAATAGTCACGATCGGGGGCCCACGGTGGCGAAAGACACCCGATCGCATGGGCGCGTCATTCGCGACCCGAACAACCCGGCGAAGTTAGGCACAGGCCCTGGTGATCAACACGGGCACGCCATGTAGGCCGCCAAGCGGTGCATTAAGGGCCGAAATCACCCTATCAATGAATGTAATGTCCCCCATGCTCTGTAGTTCTCAAATTTTGATTTCATGAAGTTGTACAGCAAATATTTAAAAACATTTCTCCTAGCCCCCTCATCCAAAATAGACGATATAATATATCAATTTGATCAGCTCAAAAGACCTACAACTTGGGCATGGTTTTGAACCCTACAACCCCTTCCTTTTTCCCAATTTTGCTAAAAATGTGATCTTGACTATGTTTGACCATACCTACTACATGATTATGATGAATTTTGAACCAAGAATGCACCTGTACACCCCTTGATCATCAAATCAGTATCTTTTATGTGCTACTGGACCATATTCTCAAGGCGGCAAGGCGACGCGGTGTTCAGGAAGAGAGCCTTCCGACTAGTCGCGTCTAAACGTTGCTTAGGCAATTTTTAGAAAAGTTAACATATTAGAAGAGAGAAACCATAATCCGCAATAGCGGGAATATAGAAGAGAGAAATTGGACAATTACATAAGGAAATCAAGATAACAAGAAATAAGAAATAAGACGATATAAGAATCAGAATAAGACTATTCTAACAAATATAGTACAGACAAGTGGTACGTGTTGTACGGGCAGAGAGGATGGCACATGGTGTAAATGTGGTATGCGGGAGTATATACGAGAGCATATGCAATTTTGAATTTTTTTAATGAATTAGTTTTATATAATCATAAAATGGCATTGAGTTTATAGAATTATATATTGGAAATGTAGAATTATATATATTCAAGTATGTATGTATACATATAAATATGTCAAAAGGCATACACATAAATGTACATATGTGTGGTAAATATATAAATATATATATATATATATATATATATATATATATATATATATTTAAATGTATACATATGAATACACACCCATATATTTAAACATAAAATGAAATACATATATCCATATATGTATGTATGTACGGAAGTCATGGCTTTTGAAACAGCAGAGTTTAATCATCCAAGCGGCTGCCAGGTTCACTTAGTGGACTGATTAGCAATATGCAGCGTGGCACAGTGACCGCTTTGCAATATGTAGGAGTATATGTGCATGTACAGATCGATTATAACAATAAATACATTTTTTACATTAAATATCATTTCTTTGAATATGTTAATCCACATAAGTTGGTTTTTTGCCACAACAACATTATATGTCATGGCAGTCTAACCAAACCAACAAAAATTGAAGGTGCATTGACTACTTAGTAAGGTGTCAATACGTTCGACATATGGAGGCATCCGGCCATCATCCATTATTCATAGAGGACAATTGTAAAAAAGGGCATCAACAATTAGCTTCAATCTAGAGGTGGGTATTGTCCCCTCAGCTCGAGCAATGGCAAGAGAAAAGAGTGTCAACCTAGAGCTTGACTCATAAGTATATGTAGGATCAGAAAAGAGGTGTTCTGAATCCTTATGGCCAACCCAACAAAGGACCACCATATCGGCTAGGAGGGAAAAATTCAACTGTATAATGGAATAATTCCAATATAAGAAATACACATCAAAATATGGCATCAAGTACCATGTAGGGTACAAAGATCGAGAGCAGTTGGCTACGCATTAGATAAGATTCATGTGGTTCATCATTTGTATATGCAATTTTAGTCCATGTGAAAGAAGCTCCTATTTTTTTCACTAATTCCCTTTTCTAAGACTTCAGAAGGTTTTGAAACTCAAAGGCTCCTTTTTCAATATATAATTCTTATAAGATGTAATAAGTTTTTAAGTAAGAAGGCTAAACCAAGAATAGGTAACCTTTCATTAATGATTACTAACATTCCCTATAACAAAATGAAACATAAAATGGACAAGTCTAAATTTCTCAAAGAAAGCATGCACGAAACTGGTACAATACAAGATATCAATTAACCATCAAACATAAACATTTAATGCACCTTGTAGGGAAGGAACTTCAGTTTCAGCATCAGGCATACTTCATCAGAATCTTCCCGATTATTGATTATATTATCAATATTTGAAGATGGAAAGTGAAAGCCTCCACTGTTGTCCGTCCGTAACTTCAAATTTATATCAAAAAAGAAACCTGGAATATGATAGCTAAAATTTAAATCTATACATTATTTGCATGAAAAGAGAATATAAAGATGGACCTAGAGAATTTTCAATTTTGACATGTTTTCCACAACAAGAATTTATCGGAAAAATTCAATGTAGTATATCAACAATAGCATCACACTAAAAGTAACTTGGTAAAGAAGAATATAAATCAAATGTGGAAGTTTTGACAAAATCAGTACTTCCGACTCCTCTTGAAAAAAAAGTAGTGATATGTGTTAGAACAAGAGTAAATAAGTGCCACTTATTTTCCCCATTTCCCTACATATTAGGATTAGCCCTACATCATGGAAACGGGTAGTGTTTTACAAAGCGGTATGTGTTATGCGTTCGGAGAGGTCACCTTGTAGAGTATATGCGGTATGTGGGAGTATATGCGGAAGTATATGCGATTTTGGATTTTTTATTTATTAATTATTATATGTAAATATATACATTAATCATGAATTTACATATTTAATTTGTGCAATTGTGTATCTAAATAGTATAATGCAATCGTGCAAATATGCAATCACCACAACTTAAATAAATACAAACATGCACTATGATCTAAATTTAAACAAACATGAATGAATGTAAATGTAAAAAAGAAGAAATCAGAATATCTCTAACTGAAAATTGGGGTATAATCGGCCTTGTATGCGGCCGTACAACCGATTATGCGGCTTGGTCCGCTTTTTGGAGGGATTTCCAGTATGCGGTTCGGTTGGAGGTCCGAACCTTGTATGCGGCCGCTTATGCGGCCGCACAGACCGATTTTTAAAACACTGGAAACGGGTTTTTAGCCAGCACACTTTTTGGTTTTTGCTATATAAAGGTGTGCCATGTCTACAATCAAGCAAGTCATTAATCCAACTATTCACTCCTTCTTCTACATGGTATAAAAGCTTAGGGTCCACGTGAGGAAAACACATGGACAGGCGTCAAGGCTTGTCGTCTGTACCACCACATATCATCACTGCCTATGTTTTAGAAACCAGGTAGCGGGAAGCAAGCGGCAAGCTCCCCTTGAACGCTTCAGCGTAAAAACGGATGATTAAGCGACCACTTTTTGGAAAAGCGGACAACTCAAAAACAGAGAATAACTCTTAGGTATATTGTTATACGAAATACCACATTTAAACCAAGTGTTGTGAATGATATTATGTATTGGTAAAAGAGTTAATACACCTAATTGTAATCCATACATAATATAAATATTGTAATAATATTTAGAAACAAACATTTGTTTAAAATGTATAATATATTGTAACAAAATCTATGAAGTAAAAAAATAGATGTTGAAGATGTGTAATATTTGTATAATACAAATACAATAAATATTCATCATTCAGTGACAGCTGTTAAAGAAACAGATTAAAATATGACTACAAGGTTTAATTGTTCTATCTGCATCACATAAAGCATTAAACAAAGAGAAACAGAAATTTGATATCAGTTACAAAGTTAAACATGTATTAAACAATAATCAGTAACAAATAAAATGATGACTTGACGTTACAAAGTTGAAGAATGAAGATAATGGTAATTAATCAGAAAACAGTAATGAGTATTGAGTACACAAATCGGCTGCTGATCAACTAGTAAACGGTCAGCTGAGATTTAGGAGTAACTACCAAAATAGTTACTGTTGATATGTGTAAAACAAATCATTAGGTGTATTTCAAACAATATACTAACCAATTGTTTATAGAAAGCATCATTCTAGACTTTTTTATTTTTTGCCCCTCTGAGCTTCACCTTGACGTCCTCAGATAGGGGTGAATAGAAGCATGTTGGACAAGTTGTGTGCCCTCTTTCCAACTACTAAGCCTTCTGGAGACTATCTCCTCCCCTAGAAATGTTAATCCTTGGACTCCAAAAGATGCAGCACACCAAGGACAGTGTTTATATTGAAGAACAGCAGATTGATAGCTCCCAAAAGAATTGTTGTTTGGTAATCATCGGTCCGGCTTTGAGGTGCCTTTTATGGAGAAGCTGAGGCGTCATGGCATAGTGAAGTGATTCCAACCCAAACCAGAACCCAGCATTGCTGCAATAGCCGGTTGCATGCTGCATTATGACTGTTGGATGCTCTGGACTTCTATTGGAAGGTGTTTCCGGTTTTTTTAATTAGCTACCGTAAAGCGATGAGGTGGGGTGCTTAAGCGGGCTTGATTAAGCGGAATATAGTGGACCAAAACATATAAAAATGGTCGCTTTTAGATAAACCATTCCAACTGGCACTTAGTTATATATTATGATTTTGCCATTTGACGCTTAAGCAGCCTCTCCATCCGCTTTTTAAATTGTTGATGACTACAACACATCATCGCCCCTGCCTCCATCTTCAGGAGGGGCCACCGCCGCTTCCATCTCTAGAATGTTCGCATCTTGAAAAGGAGCATTTTCCGCCTCCTCAAGGACATGCAGGAGTCTCCACCATCTCTACGAGGGGCGGCTACCTCTGTCCATCTCCATCGGGAGGGGTGTCTCCGCCACCACAAGGAATCTCTTCCTTCCATCTTAGGAGGAGGGGTCGCTGCTTTTGTCCCTTAGGGGTAGTCGTCGCCATCAATTGAGCACAAGGGGTAATCCAAGCACACACAGTGTAGCCGGGTGGAACAACTTATGTCTGTCCTGATTTCACACATCATGTAGACCAAGTACGCATTGTGTGCCCCTGAACTCCATAAATATCGAATGCATGTCGTGTATTCATATATGTTTTGACAAAAAGATAGGCGATTGATTACTATGACCCCATTTCTAATATGCTTCTTATGACCATTTTTTCATATGTCTCTTTTCTTTCTCCTTATCCTCTATCCCAATACCTCATTCAACATCTCTTGCCCTAGTCACTCAGGTGGTGACAAGATATAGATGATGACATGGAAGCCCTTGTGTATAATCAGACATGGCAGTCTTGTTCATGCCCCTACCGACAAAGTTCTTGCAGGTTGTAGATGGGTCTAATTTGCAGAAACTGGACCCAATGGATCCGTTGATTGCCTTTAGGCACATCTTGTAGCTAAAGGCTAAACTCTAGTGATGTGGGACGCTCATGTAGTCATTTGAGTAACAAAATCATGTTTTATTAGATTCCATGTGTTTTAGGTGTTAATTGGTATTTTTCCATTTTGGTTTTGTATAGCACGTGGTTTTGTCCCACATTGGCTAACTTCATAATCAATCTATATATCAGCTTTGAAAGCCTCTTTGGAAGGCAGACTTAATAATTGAAATCTTTGACAGCAATTATTGCGAAAGAATATTGTATTGAACGCAATGGGATGAATACAAGACTGGACGCCCTCTCCTTTATATAGGAGAGGGGAGACGCCCTAAGACTTAGGATGAAAGTAATCTAAACGGGTTGAGATACAAAAGCCCACTAACTAATTAACCTATTAACTAAATAGGCTAATATAGACTCTCTAACACTTCCCCTCAAGCTGGAGCATTGGTGAAACACATGTCCAAAGCTTGGAAGTTACAAGACTCGATAAAATGATAAAAGAAATGATAAATGAAAGATAAAAGATAAATATCACTCCCCATACAAAAATTGATACTCCCCCTTAAATAATACTCCCCCTGAACCATGTGATGAAAATGTCTCTCTTCTATGAAATTGTATTCTACAGGCTGGAGATCCTTGAGCTTAGAAGAAGGTCTTTGGAGTGCATCTGGAATGAAGAGCATCTGAAGAATGGAACCTGATACTACAGCAGTAATTCGCCACTTGGAGAAGACGATCCTCAACACCATCACTACGTCATTTTCATTGGATTACTTATTTAACACGGCACGAACGTAGATGCCCAATGTCGATGTAGCGGTAGTGGAATCTTTGAATTGTCTGAGAAGACGTGAATAACGTGGCACGAACACGAACGAATGATGTGTTGATGATACGATGCAGGTACCATAAAACTCTGACGCATGAACCTTGGGGGTTTGATGGGAAAGGAGATCGCCCATCAAGGAAAGTCCCAAGTAGATCAGCAACAGGTGATGTTGAAATAGCAGATGCGGCTCGAAGAAGACGTGATGAAGCAGCTCGATGAAGATAAACTGGATGAATCAACCTTGCAGAAGTAGATTGGCAGGCTTGCTGAGCTTCTGAAAATCTGAAGAAGCACCCATTTGTCTCATGTGAATGCAGCTGAAGTACATCGTCAGCACCTGACGTACATAACGCGGTATGAACGTGGATAGTTCAGTGTTGATGCTGAATGAAAATCATTCATTGTTGTCTGGAAGTCGAGACCGGATGTGCTAAACAATGTGAAGCTCCGTGAAGATAATAGCCTGGAACATATATATCCTGAATACATATATCATCTCTTCTCATACTCTCTCATACATATTCTCTCACACACTCTCTCTCTCTTCTCATCTCTTCCTCTGCTCTCTATCCCCCCTCCCCCGCACACCAAATACGACGAGAGTGAGTGTTTGGTGTGGAAACATGGCTGAAAATCTGAAGAAGCACCCATCTGTCTCATGTGAATGCAGCTGAAGTACATCGTCAACACCTGACGTACATAACGCCGTATGAACGTGGATAGTTCAGTGTTGATGTTGAATGAAAATCATTCATTGTTGTCTGGAAATCGAGACCGGATGTGCTAAACAATGTGAAGCACCATGAAGATAATAGCCTGGAACATATATATCCTGAATACATATATCATCTCTTCTCATACTCTCTCATACATATTCTCTCACACTCTCTCTCTCTTCTCATCTCTTCCTCTCCTCTCTATCCCCCCTCCCCTGCACACCAAATACGACGAGAGTGAGTGTTTGGTGTGGAAACATGGATATATGACCCCCCCCCCGCATTGTGGAAAGGGATACACATGATATGGGTGGGTGGGAAAGGAATTGGTGGATTTGAGAGGATTTTGTAATATGGAGATGTGTAATATGTGGAGAATGAAACCGATAACCGGAGAGAATATGCTAAATGGGTCAATGCAAGATTCGGGTAGAAAATTAAATGGATCTAATCCCGACCCGAAAAGGGATTTGTTTGGTCCGTTAGGGCAACAAATCCAGAGGTGTGGGGGCGGAGCCCCCGCGAAAAATCCGATTAGGTTTAGAAATAGATCCGATTAGCAAAAATAGGAACGATTAAGAATCCAAATTTCGATAGAGATAGAGAAGTTGGGGGCAGTAAAAGTAAATCTAGAGGACGTCACTCATACTTGGGAGAAGACAAACTGATTAGGGGGTGTTCCAAGCATCCTTCTAGCTCTGCAACTTTGGTATTAAACTCCTCATTGTGCACCATGGCGTCTGTTGGCGATGTTTCCAGTTGTCAAGGAAGTGTGACTTAGCCCCTGACCCGCTGAACAAGAAGAAAGTCTCACTTCAAATAGCCAGGTACACATGGATTTATGGCGATTGATGTGGAATTCAATAACTAAGATCTTGTAGAAGACTTCCCTCATAAATGACTTGCGTGGAGGAAGGTACACATGGATTTATGGCGATTGAAGTGGAATTCGATAATTAAGATGTTGTAGAAGACTACCCTTATATATGATTTCCAAAAGTTCCTTTACAACATGTTGTTCCAGTAGCAGCGATTGGTTGGGCGGCCACTATGGGTCTTGTTAATCCACCCTCAAGCTGTGGATGACTACTATACTTTAGGGGAGGTGGAGAGGGCCTTGGTGCCCCTAGAGGAGTCATCCTCGATTATTGTGACCCCCTTGTTGGGCGGCAAGGACAGTAGAGGTGGCCAAGTGACAGCTAGATACCACTAGAAGAGGAAGAGGAGGCCCACACCCTCCAAAAGAGGTTGGCGACATTCTGGGGGGGGGGGGCTTGGCCTAGACGATTTCTAGGAAGCCCAGGGAGAAAAGGGAAGTGGTGGAGATCGCCAAGGTTGCTCGTGGTTGAGCTAGTAAATGCACAAGGTCGACAGTGCCACAGTGCGGCATTGTGGCATCCATGGCAGCATCAAAGATTGGAGATTTAGACATGGATTTGTTGTGTGGATGGGATAGGTTCCTGATGATAAGTTATTTGGAAGGTAGGTTGAAGACCAAGAGGTGTGATCAAAGAACAAGGGAGGAAGAACGGAAGAATAGGGGGTGAGTAGTGGCGCCAGTGATTTGTCACAAGAATAGTGTTTTATTAGTGGAGAAGATTAATCCTGGCCAAGGGTTTGGGATTAACCTATGGCGGAGGATATGTGGGCATCCTATAACAAAAAAAGAAACCTAAGTAGAATTTTTGCATTCTATAAGATAAAATTCCATATTGTGTACTGCCAATGAGCAAAAATTGATTGGTTCATAATACTTTTGTGTCTCTCCTCTCTCTCTAACCACTTTGCCTTGTCTATAATACATATACATCCGACAGTAAGTGATGTAGGACGATTGTAGCCTTTGGCACAGTCATTTGAGGAGCAATTATCATGTTTTATTAGTTTACTTGTGTTTTACGTGCTATTCGGTATATTTCCAGTTTGGTTTGTAAAGCATGTGTACATCTTCTACTTGTCCAGTTAGTTAGGTTTAAACGCCCATATATAGATGTGAAGCAACCTGTATCTAAGTCGATACCATCGACATCCTGTCGATGGTATCAAGATCTGTCCAGGTTCATGATGGAGCAAGCTGCATCTCAGTCGATACTATCGACACACATGTCGATAGTATCGAGATTGGTTCAGGCACAAGAGACTACTCCGTCGATACCATCGACACAAGTCGATGGTATCGACACCGGCACAGCGGCGGAACAGTAAACCGGCGGCTGACCTATTTTTGTTATAAAATGTTATTTTTTATGTGTTTTCTCTTCTTGTATCTCATGTATTCTACCCTAATGTATAAATACAAGTGTGTAGGCTCTAACCCTACTTACGAACGCTGCACATAGCAGCCGACATGTAATTGGTGTTTTCCATCTTCTTCCTCCGTCATTCCTAATATGGTATCAGAGCGGTAACTTCGACCGGTCCATCGCCTCTACTCCAAGCGCCGCCTACCCTTCTTCTTCTCCACAGGGCGCCGCCACACCTTCTCTCCACAAGGCGCCACCGCAGCAACTTCTTCTCCACAAGGCGCCGCCACAGCAACCGGTAGAGCTGCTGTTCTCCGGTTTGAAGATCTCCGGTTGATCAAACGGCCATCTAAAGCCCAAACCGGAGGTCTCGCCTCTTCCAAAGTGCCTTCCTAATCACATCTCCTTCATGTGTGATTAGGAACCTCTCTCTTGAAGGCTGTTGATGCGTCAGTAACGCATCCTCTATCTTGTTTCAGCTGTGACGTGTATCTCTCCGTCACGGGACGCGTATCTATCCGTCCACTCAGCCTTCTTTGTGACGTGTATCACTCCGTCACACATATCCCAGTTGCATCATGGAGAACAAGACCTATTATGAGGTCTCGCCTATTCCTATCAAGCTCAATGGGAAGAATTTTTTGCTATGGATGAATGCGGTTCATACTGTCTTGGAATCGCGCGATCGAGCAAAGTTCGTTGATTCTGCACCTCTCACTAGCACTGACCAAGACTATGCCGAGTGGAAACGTCTTGACAGCCTAGTGAAGACTTGGCTATGGGGTAGCATGGAACCTTCTATTGCTTCTAGGTTCATGTTCTACTCCACCGCTAAGGAGATTTGGGATGCCGTCAAGCAACACTATGCTCAAGAGAAGAATGCTCTTCGCCAGTTTATGATCTATGATCGTCTGTTTGCAGAGAAACAAGGTGATAGACCACTTGAAGAGTATTTCGGTGTGATTCAAGCTATCTCTCAGGAATTGAGCTACTATCATCCAGTGAAGGTTGCTGAGCAGATTAAGGATAGAGATGATCTTGTCACTGCTAAATTTCTATCTGGCCTTAGCTCCTC
This sequence comes from Alisma plantago-aquatica, assembly GCA_963693085.1. Classification (NCBI taxonomy): domain Eukaryota; kingdom Viridiplantae; phylum Streptophyta; class Magnoliopsida; order Alismatales; family Alismataceae; genus Alisma; species Alisma plantago-aquatica. The sequence continues at coordinate 453,373,171 of OY856413.1, read as the reverse complement.
ATTTGGTTCAGCAAGAAGTGTGATACTTGCGTCTGATAAATTACCGAGCCTTGCAGAAGCCTTCTCTAGGATTCAGCAGTCCACCTTTGAGTCTGTTGGTCCTACTCCTATTGTTCCTTCTGGAGATTCTCATGCCTCCATTGCTGCAGCAGTTCGTGGAGGACGACCTGCACCTACTTCATCTGACAGACCTGGCTTGGGCAGAGGACGTGGGACTCGTCCTAGATGTACTTTCTATGACAAACCTGGGCACTCTGTCGAGAAATGCTGGAAGAAACATGGGAGACCTGCAGCCCCACCTGTTGGAGCTGCCAATTGTGCTACTTCCGAATCTACTACTGCGAGCTCGAGTTCCTCTGGCATCACACTTACTCAGGAGGAATATGACAGATTCATTCAGGCAACTCAACATTTGAATATGGGCGCCTCATCTGCTTCTACAGCACATCTTGCATCTACAACGGGTAATCAGGCTACATCTTTTATGGCTTCCGGATCCGCAACTCCCTGGGTGGTTGACTCTGGTGCCTCCCAGCACATGACTGGTATGAGGCGATTGCTCCGCACACTTGACTCATATATTCCTCACCCATCTGTTACTTTGGCGGATGGTTCTGTGAGGAAGGTGGTAGCTAGTGGTTCTGTGTCCCTTACACCAGATATTGATTTGAAATCTGTCCATTTTGTACCTGAATTTCCATTCAATTTGCTTTCTGTTGCCAAGTTGATTGACACTGTAAACTGCACAGTAACTTTCGGGCCCTCTTGTTTTGTTTTACAGGATCTCAAGAGTTTGAAGATGATTGGTGGGGGGCCTAGGAAAGGTGATCTCTACCTCTTTCCTGGTGATTATCTACCTCGCCATCCACCTCCTGCTCCAGTTTCCTCCGCCATGCTGAGTGGTTCCCCCTTGCTGTGGCATTGCAGATATGGACATCCATCCTTAGAAAGCTTGAAGAAGTTGGAACCAGATCTAGCTCATGTGTCCTCTTTAGAGTGTCAGTCATGTCAGTTAGGCAAACATCATCGGTTATCATACCATGTTCGTGTCAATAATCGGGCTTCTAGCCCGTTTGAGTTAGTCCATAGTGATGTATGGGGTCCTGTTAAAAACCAGAGTTATAATGGTTTTAGCTATTTCATTTCCTTTGTGGACGATTACTCTCGCATGACATGGATTTATCTATTGAAAAGCCGTGAATCTGTGCTTTCCATTATCAAACATTTTCATAAACAAATTCAGGTTCAATTTAACTGCAATATCAAAATTTTTCAATCTGATAATGCCCTTGAGTATGTTCAGAAAGCGATGAATGAGTTTTGCAGTTCGGTTGGTATGATTCATCACACCTCTTGCCCTCACACTCATATGCAAAATGGCGTTGCTGAGAGAAAGAATCGCCATCTTTTGGATATCACTAGGTCTATCATGTTTGAATCAAATGTGCCTAAACGTTTCTGGTCTGACGCTCTTCTCACTGCCTGTTTTTTGATTAATCGGCAGCCCTCTTCGGTTTTGCATGGACGCACTCCCTTCTCTGTCTTACGCCCTATGGATAAACCGTTTCATGTTCCGCTTCGGGTTTTTGGTTGTACATCCTTCGTTCATAATTTTGATCCCAAACAAGACAAACTCTCTCCTAGGTCCTTGAAAACCTTGTTTCTTGGTTACTCTGGTACGAGTAAAGGTTACAAGTGTTATTGCCCGAGTTTGCGTCGTATGTTTGTTTCTAAGGATGTCACCTTTCATGAAACCAGTCCATAATTTGCAAATTCTATGAGCAAGGGGGAGCAATTGAGTGAGGGAGTGCCACCCGCAATTTCAAGTGAGGGAGTGCCACCTATCACTGTTGAGGGCATACCGCATGATCCACCTACCATTCAACCCTATAACCAGGTTTATCACAGGCGAGGTAGACAGGATCCAGATGAGGTAGCGGCACAAGTCCATGAGCCTCCTTCGCCATCTTCTACTCAAGAGATTCCTGCAGAAACTTCTGACCTTGATCTTCCTATTGCTGTCCGGAAAGGTATACGTTCCTGTACTATTAGACATCCCATATCAAATGTCTGTTGTTTGTCGCACTTATCTACACAGGCTCGTGCATTTGTTGTTGGGATGGACTCCATTAAGATACCAAGAAACCACTTCGAGGCTCTGAAGGACAGTGGGTGGCAGCAGGCAATGCAGGTGGAAATCTCTGCTCTAATTGACAATGGCACATATGATCTTGTTACTTTACCTGCGGGAAAGAAAGTTGTGGGTTGTAGATGGGTCTTTACAGTCAAACACAACCCTGATGGATCGATTGAGCGGCTGAAGGCCAGATTGGTAGCTAAAGGCTACACACAGACATATGGAGTGGACTTCTTTGAGACCTTTTCTCCAGTTGCTCGTCTCAATTCTGTGCGGATCCTTATATCTCTAGCTACTACCTTTGATTGGCCCCTGTTCCAGCTGGATGTCAAGAACGCCTTTCTTCATGGAGATCTTCAAGAAGAGGTGTACATGGAGCAACCACCAGGTTTTGTTGCTCAGGGGGAGTGTCAGAAAGTCTGCAAATTGAAGAAGGCTATCTATGGGTTAAAGCAATCTCCTCGAGCTTGGTTTGACAAGTTCAGTGTTGTTGTGTTACAGATGGGCTTCTCTCGTTCCATGACTGATCACTCTCTATTTTATTCAAATTCTTCTGGTGGGTCCATCATTATTGCTGTCTATGTTGATGATATTGTGATTACTGGCAGCGATTCTACAGGCATATCACGTGTGAAGGAAGGACTACAACACCACTTTCACACGAAGGACCTGGGGAAGCTGAGATATTTTCTAGGGATTGAGGTTCTTAGATCCCATGCAGGTATAAATCTCTCCCAGAGGAAGTATGTTCTTGACTTGCTATAGGAAACGGGTATGACTGATTCTAAGCCTGTATCCACTCCTATGGATTATCACATCAAGGAGGTGGACGATGATACTGAATATTCAGATCCAGGTCATTACAGGAGAATAGTTGGGAAGTTGATTTACCTAACTGTCACAAGACCTGATATTTCTTTTGCTGTTGGAGTAGTAAGTCAACATATGTGCACACCACGACAGTCACATTGGACAGCTGTATGCAGGATTCTGAGATATCTGAAAAGTGCTCCTGGAAAGGGGATCACTTACTATAAACCAAAGAGTTCCTCATCACCTTTGGCTCTTACAGGTTATGCGGATGCAGATTGGGCTGGAAATCAAGTTGATAGAAGATCTACTTCTGGTTACTGTACCTTTCTTGGTGACCATCTGATCACGTGGAAAAGCAAGAAACAACATGTGGTAGCGCGATCCAGTACTGAAGCTGAGTACCGTGCTATGGCACATGCATGCTGTGAATTACAATGGGTCAAATCTATCCTATTCAAGTTGAAGATTTTGATTCAATCTCCCATGATACTCAAGTGTGACAATCAATCTGCTATACATATCGCCAGGAATCCTGTTTTTCATGAACGTACAAAGCATATAGAAGTTGACTGTCACTTCATCAGAGATCAGATAAAGAATGGCAATATTGTGACACCATATGTCAAGTCGGAGGATCAATTAGCTGACATCTTAACAAAGCCATTGGGTCCAGCTATATTCCAGAATCTATGTGGCAAGCTGGGCATTCACAATGTGTACACTCCAGCTTGAGGGGGAGTGTGAAGCAACCTGTATCTAAGTCGATACCATCGACATCCTGTCGATGGTATCGAGATCTGTCCAGGTTCATGATGGAGCAAGCTGCATCTCAGTCGATACTATCGACACACATGTCGATAGTATCGAGATTGGTTCAGGCACAAGAGACTACTCCGTCGATACCATCGACACAAGTCGATGGTATCGACACCGGCACAGCGGCGGAACAGTAAACCGGCGGCTGACCTATTTTTGTTATAAAATGTTATTTTTTATGTGTTTTCTCTTCTTGTATCTCATGTATTCTACCCTAATGTATAAATACAAGTGTGTAGGCTCTAACCCTACTTACGAACGCTGCACATAGCAGCCGACATGTAATTGGTGTTTTCCATCTTCTTCCTCCGTCATTCCTAATAATAGACTTTGTAAGCCTCTTTAGCAGGCAGACTTGATGATTGAACTCTTTAAATGAAATTATATTTCCCTTTGATTAGTTATTTTGATTGGTTTAGATTTTAATCATTAGGTTCCCCATTAGTAAGTCTTGAGGATGCTTGATCATCAAAGAAAAAGGTACAACATTGAAGTCATTTACCTCGATATAATGGCCACAAATTTGGATCATGCCTAAAAGAGAATAAACTGCATTAGAAACCAGGTATCAAAATATTACAGCTATTTTTTAGAAAATCGAAACATAAAATGAAAGAATTTCATAGTACCTCATCTTTGCCTGATGTAATCGAAAAACTGAATCGTCACGGACATGAATGGCCATTTTTAGTTGAACTGAATCGTGTTTATTAGTTACATTGAAGCATTTGATGTCAACCTTATTGGCTCTAGAACGTGTGCTGCTAAGAGATTGAGATTCTTGAAGAGCATAAAAACCATTATCTATAAGAATATGAATCAGTTCCTGAAGATCATGTGGAAATTAGAGTTTAGTGCAAGGCTGAGAATATGATGTTGCTTGTAATATCAGACAATTAAACAGATAAAAAAAGTATGGTGTTTCCAAGCATATAAATGCATGATAATATATTGACAGACGTAACTGAATATGTGGTTTGTTCATACTATACCTATTTAATATTCAACAAAGGGCAGTTTAGCTTTATTTACAAAAAAAAATTGAGCATGTTATACACCTACACCGGTTATGAGAATGGCATGTACATCCCCGCAGTTGTTAGGACTATCAAAGAATAGCATATTATTGTCTAGACTATTTAGGGATATAGAAATCGCTTTGCACAAAAATAAAAACGTGTATTTGTAAACTGCACTCTTAGAAATAATTATTATAGACCAGCAAGAGCATCATTCCTCTTTCAACACTTCTCTTGAGAATTTAATGGTAAAGATGCCACCTTGTTACCAATTTTATTCTATATGTACCTCTATGCATTTTATTTTCAGTATCACATGAATCAGGTCTTTACAAATTATAGGCACTAACGGGCAAAACAATCATTGCCTACTTCTACAAGAAATGGGAGTACAATCACAAAGTAATTCTGCAAAGTAATGCACAATCAAATGAGATAAAAATCTAATCTAAATAATCCAAAAGACAAAATGTATACATATTAGAATTCTTCAATAAATAGATCTGTTTGCTTGTATCCTACATATATTTTTCATGTGTGAAAATTAGTTGCAAGAAAAGAATATTTGATAATTAAGAGCTGATACATAATATCTATGCCTGAAACTCATTAATATGAGAACGATTCACCACATTATATAGGATAATAAGGAAAGATCAACATATGTTAGTTATAGAGATGTGGAAAGCAAGAGTTACTTCAAAACTTGAACCAGTGGATGTCTTAGCTATTGGAGTGTGTAATTCCAGCCCAAGAACAATATGCAACTGATATCGTAACTCATCTTACAAATTTAAATTGTGGCTGGAGGAATATTAACTTAAGCAAAAAGGAAGGCACTAGAGGAATGAGCACTGAAACTGTAGCAAAACTCAAAAACAATTTAAATGTCAACCTTGTCGGCAAGTAATTCCTCTCAAAGAAGCAACAAGCTCAGAAGTAGGAGCTTTAGTCAAAAATATACCCATAGAAGATTGTGGAACCACACATATCTTTGTCATATCTAAACTATCTACATCCTTTTACTCATGCTGCAACAAGGCTAGTTGTGGGAGTGGTGTAGGCTAATGAATTGTTATTAATTTTTTGAACCTCACTCATGGTACACGCTCAATCTCTATCCAAAAGGACACCCATGAAACTTGGCTATTAAGAAAATTCTAAATTTATTCTAAGCATGGTGCAGGGCTTCAATTTTCTCTCGACTTCACCACGTGTTTAAGTGGAATTTTGTAGAAACTTTGAGGAAGTTTTCGAGGAAGTTTAGACATAAGTTTTGATAAAACTTCAATGCCTATTGAACAAATTGATGTGAATCTGAAGGAAACATCAGTTGAAAACTTCTAATTATGTTATAAGCTATAACTTTAACATACATGTGTTAAAATAACACAAAACACAATTCCTGAATCTATAGCCCTGGGTAGGTAGATAATACAATGCTTACTTGCAGTTGCAAGAATCAAATGTGTGATACAAATATAAAAATTGACATTCACCGCCAGAAAAATGACAAAAGGCACCACTTACTCCATGTATGGTCGTTAGGGTACATGCCAGCAATCATGGGTTGGACCCGTCCTAACTTCATCCCAACTCTGATGACTTCGACAAAATTTTGACAACATTGCCGAAATTGAGAAAAAATCCCATTGAAAAAGTGCAATTTTCCCAAAAACTCATGTGTCGGTCAAAAGTTGAGACAAGTCAAAGTACTTGGGATTCAACTTTCCCAAGGGTCGAAGTTTGAAAACTTCACCCAACTTCGATGAAATTTAGTTTCATGATTCCAAGGCCATGAAGCACGGTACACTATAAAATTGGGCATGTATTGGGAACTGACGTATATTAGATACTCCTAGATACATATTGGATACTTCTTCAATTGTGTCTTTGTTACCCCTTCATTGTATGAGAGTTTCAAACAATGTTTTAAAAAGCGTAAAGCAGTAAGCATGCGGACAGCACCTTAAGCGCTAAGCGGGCATTTTTTGGAAGAGCGGTTTTTTATTTCCTATATACTTTTATGCAAAATTGCACGCATATATATAAATGCTATATTTTTTGGAACTTTTATGTATATTTAAACACTCCACACAACAATACAAAACACCCAAAGAGTTAATAACACAACTATAAAACAATGATTATAGCTATCACATAGTAAACAATAGATTGGCATACCCTACACAACTATAAAATAATAAGTGTATATACATGATACAAATCAATTTTGCATCACATGTTTACATAGCTAACCAGTAAACAATAGAATTATTATAGATACCTTACTAACTTATTGTTTCATTTGCATATCAACAATTAGTCATACGTTACAGAAGTATATTTAATCAAAGTATGCATTCTAAATTAGATAATAGTTGCAGTTTACTTGGATATATTACAGCAGTAACCTATTATTACGGATTACATACAAAGTATGCAATCTAAATTTATACTCCAGCTTATCATAGAACATTTAATGTACGTAACTTTGACATTTTATAGTCAACACTTGAACCATATAATTTGCTTTGATGTTACAGGCTTACAACAGTATATAAATAAAAGGGCAAAAAGCGGGTACAAGGGACAAAAAGCGAGCAAAAAGTGGGTGAAGCAGGAAAAAGCGGTCGATTTTTACATATGCACTTAATTTGTGCTCGGCCACATTTAAACGGCTGAGGTGCTGGGCCGCTCAGAAATTTCTCATTTCACTGGTCATGAGACCTAGAGGAAGCAACCTAAGAACCCTAAAGGACCTGTGGTGGTCCCCACTCCTTTGTTTATCTGTCGATGGTTGCTGACGCAACTTCCTCTTCTCTAAACGTTTTGAATCGAAGTGCATCTTAAAGCAAGGTACAGAGTAAAAGTTTTCATATAAATTTGGAAGCTGCAACCTTGAAGTAGGTATGGAGCACTATATAATTTATAGGTATCACTACAATTACCACATGTTTAACCATCCTGAGTTTTTGTAGTTTCAAGTCTATTTCCCTCGTACTCTGGTTCTTCTTTTGCTTGAAAGTCATTGCAGATCTCCCTTTTTTTCATTCTCTACTAGCAACCAATTTCTAAAGTGAAGATGACTCTCATTAGTTAAAACAAGGATTGCATGCTCTACTATATAAGAGATTACGGAGAGTTATACAGATATATATGAGTGGTAAATGGATCCTCGCTAAGTATATAGGGAGAGATAAAAGATAAAAGAGAAATGTATAGTGGGCCTAGGCCCAAATACTAATATGCTAAGACTCCCCCTCTAGCTGGAGAGTACATGTTATGTAGTCCCAGCTTGGTACCCATATGCTGGAATAGGGATAGAGGCGTGGTAAGGAGAGAATATCAGCAACTTGATTCCCAATCTGCACATGTAGTGTCATAATTTTCATGGCCTTGACAAGGTTCACAAAATGGCAGTCTACTTCAATATGCTCTCACAGAATACTGCATTCTTTGCAATAAGTATAGTTGGATGATAATTACAATAAAGCGTAGCAGGTGTCTCCGCAAGAATAACAAACTCAACAAGCATGGTCACAAATTTGTGATTCGGGGTTCATTTACCGAGGTTGAAAAATCAGAATTCAAGAATTATGCGGAAAATTTAGATAAGATTTAACATTGATTTAGTAAAATTTTGATCAAATTTTAGGAAGAATGGATAAAATTTGGATAATATAGTGTATAGTGTACATAAAAATATTACATCTATATACACATACACACGTGATAAACACTTTCATATATAAACATGATAAACACATTCATATATCATTATATATGGGCACACACATGGTTTGCTTATTGATTCTCAATTCCCAAATGTCAAATCATATGACATGTACTTGTTTCATAAATGAATAATTAGGGAAAACTCAGGAAATTTGAGAGCAATTCATAAATTTGTGGAATTCCATAAATAGTATGGGTTCCTTGTACAATTTAAGCCAGCATTTGTCACATGAAAGGTGTGAATTGTATGCATATAATTTGAATTTTTGGATAATTTCATGACTATATCAGCAGGTATAGATTGTATCCGCTAAATTTCACAGCAAGCATGAGCCATTGCTGAATATTCTGCTCGATCAAGCAATGACTGACTCTTTCTTGTCCTTCCATGCGAAAAGATGTTTGCCTATCACAAACTACATAATCCAAACATAGATCTTCAGTCTTGTGCGTCTCCTGCCCAATCTGCATCCACATATCTAGAGACGTATATCGAATTATGTGTAGGTCATTAATAGATTAAGCCTCTTCCTGGAGCATTGTTTAGATATCGCAAGATATGTTGGATGTTGCACCACTGAGCTTGAAGAAGGGAGGTCATGCGTTGGCAGACAACATCAATAGAAAAAGACATGTTTGATCGGGTGCGCTTGTTACACCTTGACGCCTTAGCAAACCTAGGTGTCCCCTTGGCAACTTAGAAGAAATTCAATTTAGTACATATTATTTATGCTTATAAATATTTGTTATGAATTCCAGTGGCATGTCCCACATCGTATACATACATTCTACGATAATATATGTCGGTATACATATTGTAATAGTCATCCACTCATATACAATTACCCCCACTTCTACTTCAATCCCGCTAACAATCACCTCCGAATATTGTCCCCCTAACCCACTGCTTCCTTGTACTGCCTGTGCGCCAATTCCAATTCTTCCAGTCCTTGGCCCCAACACCATACATCTATTCTCTACTTCAATCTACTGCCTATGCACAATACACACCTAACAATTCTCACACACATTCTCCACTTTGATTCTTCTCTAACCGGCATGAGCTCACCATCCGCATTTTCCGCCACAGTGATCCCACCCTTTTTAGCCACAACCGGGATGGAGCTCACCATCTTAGTTTTGGTCGCCATTTTTGGCCCTATTTTGCACGGAAAGCTCTCATATACCCTCCATTTCAAACACTCTTCCCCTAACGATAGAAACAAAAAAACACAACAGGACTCAAATATCCAATATCTTTGTCAACTGGGAAAAGACCAGCGGTCGGATGGATCAATGCCTAAATAATAGCCATATTCGAGAAAGAGAGATGTAGATTAATTATTTCTAGATTTTATCCGTCTTGGTATTAATTTCTTGGAGATTTGTGCTTGATTTCTTTCCAAAAATCATTGTAGACCTTTTTCAGGGACTCTGCCCCCAAATCCTTACGAGGGGCAGCCTAACCTCGACTCCCTACTGCTGAGGGCAGTAGGGCCCCCTAATTGAGGGCCGCGGTCCCCCAACCCCCCGGCAGTTTTGTGGCCTATTTTTTTCCGAAGCATTTCTTTATCATTGTCCGCCCGAACCACTGTCATTCTTGTTATTCTGCGTGCTTGGTGTGAGAGGGAGAAATAGAGGGATTAGATGGAGAGGAAATTTAATTATGCTTCTATCTATGAGGATCTTCAGTTGCTCTATATATTTGTGGATCTTCGTTATAACCTGGCCTTGCCCATGTTTTTATTGCAATAATGTAATATTAAGGACATATTAGAAAGATAGTTCTATATATGTCTGGTTTGAAAATTGGGGTTTGAAAGTGCAAATACTCCATATGGAATAGATTTTGTGTAGTTTATTCACAATAATCCATTAATTGATTTTGGAGAAAGAAAGAGATGAAAATCTAATAATAAATGGATTACCAAAAATAATGGACAATTGGTAAATAAATAAAAAAATAGTGTAGAATTTTCTAGAAAAGAGATGTTGAAGGCAATTCATGAAATGGATTGAGTCCAATATGGTACCAATAATAAAATACATTAATATGGGATAGTTTGGCAAGTTTGGAAGAGAAAAGCGTTTAATATGATGCCTTAAATAAATGAAACAAAAGGGAATTTTGGGAACAAAGAAAAGTAACTTTAACTTCTGTATTTTGGTCTCAAATCTCGCCCACACTTAAATAAAGGTGTTAACAATGTTTTAAAAAACGTTAAGCGGTAATCGTGCGGACAGCACCTTGTAACTGGTTAAGCGGTAAGCGGCCGATTAAGCGGCCGATTTTTTAAAAAACGGGTTTTAATTTCCTATATAATTTTATACAAAATTACATATATATGTATATAAATACTAATACTCTTTGAAACTTTTATATATATATAAAGATTCTAAACACTCTACCCAACAGTAAAAACACCCAATTAGTTTATAAGATAGCTATAAGACAATAATTATAGCCATAATATAATAAATAATAGATTTGACATAGATAAAATACCCCACATACATGATTCAGAAATATTTTTGCATCACATGTTTACATAGTTAAGCAGTAAACAATAGACTCATTATTGGATACCTTTCTAACTTATTGTTATATGTGCATATCATCAATTAGTCATACATTACAGCAGTACAATTAACTAAAGTATGCATTCTAAAATTAGATAATAGTTACATATATTTTACTTGTATAAATTACACTTTACAACAGTACCCTATTATCCCAACTTGCATACAGTAAACAATAGACTCATTATTGGATACCTTTCTAACTTATTGTTATATGTGCATATCATCAATTAGTCATACATTACAGCAGTACAATTAACTAAAGTATGCATTCTAAAATTAGATAATAGTTACATTACATATATTTTACTTGTATAAATTACACTTTACAACAGTACCCTATTATCCCAACTTGCATACAAGTATGCATTCTATTAGACTAGGCTTATCATAGGATATTTAAGTTTAATATATTATAGTCAGTAATACTTGGGGCCAGATAGTTTATATAAAGTTACAGGTGTACAGAAAAATTTACAAAAAACGGATAAAAAACGGCCAAAAAAGGGGAAAAAAACGGGCAAAAAACGGAAAAAACGGGCAAAAAACGGGAAAAAACGGCCGATTAATTACAAAAAAATTAACCGGCGATTTTAGCAAAAATCGAACGGGCTGGGTGTCTGGCCGATTAATCGGCCGTTTAATCGGCCGCTCAGGCCGTTTTTCATTTCACTGGGTGTTAAAGACTTTCCTTCAAGAGTTGGGATTAAAAGAAATTAAGGAGAGGAAGATATGAATTTATCTAGTTTTCCTAAAGTGAAAGGGATTATGGAAATAACATTAAATGTCACGATTTAATGTGTATCGGAAACTGAGCCTCAGCCAGTAAATTTGGTAGTGTGCTTGGTGACCCTAGATTGCGGATCCGACGGTCAGGAGATCGTCTCCTACCTTCGGTGGTTTTGGAAACCATCATACTAAAACTGAGAATCCCTTCACTTTTCTCTCTTCTCAGTGCTTTTTAGTTCTTGGAAATCCTCCATTAAGACTGGGAGACGATTCTGAACTAGGAGGTCCCTAGTTTGGTCACCTTTGTTAAGTTATGATAGCTTTGCCCAAAATCTTTGGCCGCTCGACGATCAACCCTCCATAGTCTGAATCTATAAAAGGGGTAGCCATCTCCTGCGAGGCCACAAGTCTATTCACGAGACTCAGCTCGACCCCATAATCGTTCCTCTACCTACAATTTCCGTTAGTCTCTATCCTTCCTCTCTTCTCCCCTCTATTGTCCCCGCCGGTAAATCTCGTCTCTTTCTCTCCGCTCCAACCTTACCATAAACAATTGATGTCGCCAACCAGTTCGGCATGATGTGGCAAAGAGGGAGGGACCCCAACCTGATGCTCGAAGGTTCAGAAACTCGAAGTCAACTCTTGAGTTGACTTGCTCAGGGAGGCTGATCGCGAAAGGAACGGAGCATGGAGGTTGAAGATGATGGCCAGAAATTTTGCCTTCCTGCCCCGAGGCTGACACAGCGGAGTAAGGGTTTTTTCCGACTTTTTGTTCTTTTCTTAGTCCGGGCCACGGGAGCGCGTGACTCCAACTTGGCGCAAACTGATTGGTGAGCCCCGCCATGTAGATGACGCGGATAATAGAATTAACTACTGACATGGCGTTCAGCCATTGGTGCATAATATAGATTTATCTTGCAAATTCGCAGTAATTGATAGGATACTCAACTTTGGATAAATAATATATTAAAATTATTAGTATATATATTTTACTGTGTTGTGTTGTTTTATACTTAGTGTATTTTGGCTTTTGGCTTTTGTAGCCTCTTGTACTTTTATCCCATATTGCCTAGCTCTACTCTATGTCTCACTCTCTTGTCGTATAAAAGAGTCAATAAGAAATAGTCTTTAGTATTTTAGATGGCATTAGAGCCTCCCGATCCTCCCTAAACCCCTCCCTCCTAAACCCTAACACCATGCCCACTTAACCCTAGCCGCCGCCCCCCCCCCCTTTCTTTTTTTCTTTGTTGTTGTCGCCGCCCCCCATCCCCTGCTGCTGCTTCCGCCGGCCTCCTCAGCCCCTGTCGTCGCCGCCCTCACCTCCTCAGCCCATCCACCCCACCAGCCCCTTCTCCCCCCCAAATACCGCTGCCACCATCTCCACCCACTCCTCCAGCCCGCCGCCTCTCCTCCTGCCCCTTTCCGCCGCCGCCACCCATCTCTCCACCTTCCGCCTCCACCCTTTCTTTTCCACAACCCACCACCACCTTCCTAGTACTCCGTCATCACCACCTTCTTCATCCCTTATCCCTATCCCATTTTGTTGACCGCACCATCCACCCATCCTCTTCCCGTTGGTCTCCGGACAGCTTCGGACACTTTTCAATTCTGGCACGTTGAAGACGTAAACTCAGTTCTGCTCTCTGCCTGCCTACGCCTAATGGTGGAGTAATTTTTCCTCCATGTTGGCGTAGGTTCTTCTATATTCCTTGTTGCCCCTACGTTGGTTCCTAAGATCCGATGCTTGGAAGATCTATCTTGTGCGCCCCGCTTTGGTGCCTCTAGATCTGTCAATGTATTTAGCTTTTGTTGTTGACTGCTTCTGTTGACTGCTACGTCAACCTTCTGCTTGCTACTACTACATGCGCCCTTGGTTCACGCTGCCTACCTTCATCATGGAGACCTCAGACGTTCCCCGCAACTTGTGTGTCACCATTGTCAAACTGGATGGCTCCAACTACCACTTATGGGCAGCCTCCTTTGAACTCTAGGTCAAGGCTCAAGGATGCTTCTCACATCTGTCTACCAAAGGTCCAGCGACTCCAACTACAGATGTTGATGACAAGACGAAACAGGCCTATGATCTTTGGTCTAAAGAAGATTATGGCGTCATGACCTGGTTGGTCAATAGTGCAGAGCCCAAAATCAGCCAGTCTTTGCTCCGCCTAAAGACGACCAAGGAAATGTGGGATCAGCTTTCCCACATGTACTCTCACCAGTAGAATCTGAAGAAGGTGTTTGAGATCTTCAAAAACTTGGTCAAACTGGAGTACTCGGCTACTGATTCTGCGGAGGACTACTATAATCAATCCTCTGCGCTCTGGGATGAGTTCGAGGTCTATCACCCCCTATCATCAGATATTACTGAGATCCAGCGCCAGTGCAGTGAGTTACAGTTAGTCCAGTTTCTTGCTGGCATGTCGTCATCCTTTGTGGGGGTAGTCGATCAGATCCTTTCTAGTGATCCTCTTCCTACCCTACGCGATATTCTGAAGCGTGTGCAGCGCCTTCCCTCTGTCTCTCAAGTACTTCCTGATACTTATGGTGGAACAGCCCTTGCTATTAGGACCGGCGACTCCTTCCGTGGACATGGTCGTGGTCGAGGACGCAGTCGTAGACGATCTTCTACTGGTCCAGGACAGGGGTCCTCCTCTACTGCTGACGCTACTGAACAACTCTATTGCACCTTCTGCAAACGAACTAATCATAATGAAGATCGTTGTTGGATCAAACATGGGAAACCTGTGTGGGAAAATCAAGTCACATCTGAACAGCCTAACACTACTGCCTCCTCTTCTCCTCCACCGTTTGCCGATTGGATCATATCGGAATTTGAGAAACTGCTTCAAGCGTGTTTGGTCTCATCTACGGAGACTTCCACTGATGGCAGTCCTAACCCAGTCTGGTGAAAACACTTGGGTGATCGACTCTGTTGCGACCTCCCACATTACTGTCAACCCTACCTTGTTTTCTACTTTGCATAAAACTACTGCTATTCCTCCTGTTACTCTAGCTGATGGTTCACAAACGCCTGTATCTGGTTTTGGAAATATCTGTACTTCTGACCGCCTACCTCTGCGCTCTACATTATATCCCTAAATTTCCAATTAACTTATTATCTGTCAGTCAGACTGTTAAGAGCATGCGTTGTTCTATAACATTTGACCTGGATGGTGTTATCTTTCAGGATCTGCGTACGAGGACGAAGATTGGTTCGGGTCATGAGGGACTAGACGGCTTATACTACCTGGATGTACCGAGGACTGTTGCACTTCTGACTTCTTCTGTGACGGGCATCCAATGGCACTATCGGTTGAAACATCCAATGGCACTATCGGTTGTGAGGAACCAGACGGCTTATACTACCTGGATGTTTCACTGGATGGCAGTCATCCAAATTCTTTGTTATGTTAAAGGATCGCCAGGGAAGGGTCCCACTTACTTCATAGGGAAAGATATCGCACACACACCCTAGAAAACTTACCAGATATATTGATATTAATTGGGCAGGTGATGTTGGAGATAGATGGTCTACGTTTGGCTATTGTGTGTTTCTTGGGTCACACTTGGTGACTTGGAGGTGCAGGAAACAAAATGTTGTAGCATGATCCAGCACAGAGATTGAGTAGCGAGCAATGGCACATGCTTGTTGTGAGCTACAGTGGTTTGTGTCTATACTTTCTGAAATGGGAGTGTTTGTTGAGACACCAATCTCTCTCATGTGTGATAACTAGGCAACCATTCCCATTGCCAGCAATCTGGTGTTCCATGAGCGGACCCAGCATATTGAAGTGGACTGCCACTTTGATCGTGATTTGGTGCTCTCCCAGAAGATTCAGACTCCTCATGTTCACACTAGACAACAAGTGACGGATATCTTCACCAAGCCATTTCCATATTTAGCTTTTAAATATATGAATTCCAAGTTGGGCATGCATGATGTGTATGCTCCAGCATGAGGGGGTGTTAGAAAATAGTTTCTATTTATGTACCTCTTACTTATTTCCTTTGTAAGTTGGGTCTATTATGTAAATGTCCACACCTAATATAATAGAGGAGAACCCACTCCAGTTGGGTATCGTTCTGGCCCAATCCTTTCACAAGTAGCTTCAGTGCTAGCTGGTTGCAGCCTACTATTGTTGCGTAGTCCGACGGCAACTCCTCGGGGTTGATATTGCTTGGTTTTGATTAGGATGAGAGAGAAGGTGGGGAGCGGAAGGCGACTACAAAGTTAGGTTTACGTCAGAGCAATTGTTTTGATACCATCAAGATGATTCTCATTAGTTAAGACAAGGATTTCATGCACTCCTAAATATAGGATTATGTAGAATTTTACAGATATGCTTAAGTGGTAAATTGATCATCAATAAAGTGTATCCAGTGGGCCCAGATAAAAGAGAATGTAGTCGGCCTAGGCCCAAATACTAATATGCTAACACAAATTAATTTCCATAAGTTTGATATAAGACAAAGAAGCTCTACTCGTGGGAGGCTTAATATCCATTTAATGGATGCAGAATCCCATTGCGACCTTCTTTGTCTTGTCACTTTTCTTCAACATTAGAGCGGTATTGCTGTTGCATATGTGTTTAACCATAATCTTGATTTAACATAGTTTCACGCCTATTTCCCTCATAACATATTTCATAAAAGTTATATGTTTATTTGTGTCTCGCATTGTGTATGTCCCCTCCGTTTTCTCAAATTAGTATTTCAAGCATGTGTAAGTGTCATAGTCTGGAAACATGTATGTGCTTTCAAATCATGAGGTCAGTGCAGCAAGCCCTTTAATCTCCACAATCTATTCTTTATTACTCTAGACCCCAATCAAGTATGTTTATCATAATTTATTTCGTACTGTTTAATGGTCTTCGTTTAAGCATGTACCTTCATGCTCCTTCTACGTGTTCTCGCACCACTTCTTCAAAAGTTTGCCAATGTTTCGAGTTGAACGGAGGACTGTGATTGTGGAACCAAACACAAAATGTGTAACCACTGCATGGCCTCCTCGACTCATTAAGAGTTTTTGCTCAACCTCCTTTTGACCACTAAAAACATTTTCACTAAAGTTAACAATGGCCTTACTTCAGTGAATTCCATTTCATGCTGCCATAACCTAGAATGTTTTACAAACATCTTAAGTATATTAGCTCAAGGATGACTACACACTTATTCAAGCATGTAGAATCTGATATGAGCTCATGAAAATTTTATTCAATACATAGATGCATGCATGTAAATCCCAATTGTAGTTCAAAATTTCCCGCTACTCAATTTTTTATAATATTTAGACTTTAAGATTTCAAACTCTTTGGCCCATGATAGAGCTGAATGGAAACAAAGGATCCATGTAGCCAACCCCAACATAGTTGGGACTGAGGCTTAGATGATGATGATTTAGACCTTAAGATAAATTTTATATTTGAAGTAGAATGTTGAAGCGATTTTGTCCAATTTACAAATGGATACGAGAGCAAGACCATGCCATTTGAACAATCTACATTAAGCAAACCACTAAATAACTACTTGAGTTATATATCTATAACATCAAAGCCCAAAGCTACCCTTTTGTACTTGACCCTCCCCATGCGGAGCAAGCCCAAGTGCAGGGATTTTCCTGTTTGCAAGGGGATCCAAACCCCAGGCCCACAGCCCACAACGGATACCAAGAGCGAGATCAGCTATCGAGTGCGGCAGCCAAAATATCAGGCCTCCTACAAGGGGGTTGTACCTGCAACCAGCCTATTTTGGGCAACCCAAAAGCTGTCCTAAAAAAAGAGTAAGTTCGAAGAATATCAAATGCACGGGAGCGAAGATTAACCTGCAATTTGGCAGTTGAATAATCAACTGGATGACCTTCTAAGAACTCTGTAATAATTCCTTCAGCAGCACATCTAGAGTACCAGTCTGAATGATCCGCATAATCAATATAGTGAATGAGTTCTTTTATAATCTGTAGGGATAGAGATTCATATGAAAACGGAATAACTGCTTGTATGAAGAATTTATATGTTCAAAAATAATTAACTGTGTTTGCCTTATTGTTATCAAACTGATGAGTAGAGAATATTTCACGCAGGCTGGGGCCTGAATTGAAGCCACCTATATTAGAATGAATCAGAAAATAAAGCACGGTTCAGTAGACATAAATATAGCATCACTTGACAAGTAAAACTATCACAGACCAAAATATAAGATCAGTGTTTATACTCCCCAGAAATGACAGGAAAGGCATAGAGTTGTTGAGCAGTATCCAAGTTATTCATAACAAAATAGTTGAGGAAGTTTATCTCTAGGTGTAAAGATTGCCTGGAGTAGGTTTTGTCAGTGTTCCGAAAACTGGCCGGCCGATTAATCGGTGCGGTATACCTACCGCTCCACATATAGCAAAT
Organism: Alisma plantago-aquatica; assembly: GCA_963693085.1. Lineage (NCBI taxonomy): Eukaryota > Viridiplantae > Streptophyta > Magnoliopsida > Alismatales > Alismataceae > Alisma > Alisma plantago-aquatica. The sequence continues at coordinate 453,354,947 of OY856413.1, read as the reverse complement.
AAGACCTATAATCGGTCTAGGACTGATTAATCGGCCAATTGGGCGTATAATCGGACGATTAATTGACCTTTTTTTGAAATCCAATAGCTGCAGAATTTTTTTATATTAATTTTTAAAACCTATTGTTGGTCATTACATTTACATTCCCTTCACCCTCTTCACGTATTTGGACTTCTCTCCCTGTTTCCTCGATAAGTACATAGTTCAATGTTCATTGAATTGCTTCTTATTGTGGATTTTCCTTCTCAAATATCACCACTGTTTCCGATTACTTATTTGATGCAAATATATGCCCCCTACTCCTCTAATTACTCATCCATTTTCCCCTTAAACCAACTTTTAATCAAAGACTGACCTTGTCCCTTATTCTTGCCCTGTTTTCCATCGATCTCGATTTCAAGTACTACTGTTGCAATTTCATATTAGCTAGGAAGCATGGACACGGACACGGACACGGACACGGATTTAGACACGGACACGGACACGGGACACGTCAATTTCCAAAAATATAGAACATGGACACGGCACTGGACACGGCAAGTATATGTATATATATATTTGTATAACATATTATGACATAATGTGTAATATGCTCTGTGTATTAACACAAAATGATCTAGATAGATTATCCGCATGGGCAATCACCATGAAATCCAACAAGCAATCAACATATAACATTATATTTACAAGTCACAATATTGATTAGTTCACAACAAACATTACGATGCTTGATTATATGATATTGTTGTAATATGAATCGTAATTATTAAGAGCAGTAGAATTTTGGGGACAATAGTTTCAATGGAACTGGAAGTAATAATTAATAACATGTACTATCAAGAGAAGGTGAATCCAATTGTTTTCCTCCTCATGGTTGATGTGGCAATCCCCGGATGTTGCAATAGCTGGTGGAGATGATAAGAAGGGTGTCAACGACTTGCATGTAGCACCTGAAGCATAATTAACTAATGGTAGTAGGGCGAGTAGTGGAGGACAGGAGGCAAAGATTTAGAGAAGGCTTGGGTTTTGTGACGTCCCCGGATTTTCTAAAACATAATCTGATGTGTGACGTCCAAATTGAAACCTCACCTCAGTGAGAATCCCAATTTGAGCACCACACACTAGGCTAAGAAGAAGAAAATCAAGGGAATCAGAAGGAAACACAGTAGCACATGCACATGAACAATAATAAAACCATACAACATATGTTCACCATTCAACATATAATTACAACATGAATTGTTACAACATTTGATATTACATATTGAACAGCAAACTTCTAATACATAGACATGTACTACCACTAAACTACAGGATCTTAAGACAACAGCTCCACCTACACATCAGCTCGCCACACAACTCTCAACTATCATGGCCTTCAAGATCACAAGCCACAACCTAAACAAAAGATTACATGTGGTACACGTCAGCACAATATTTAAGAATATTGTACTGAGTACGCCTACGTGTCTTTTATATACCTCTCATCATATCTTGGCAATAAGATAAAACTAATACTTGGCAGCATAAAATAAATATAAGAAAAAGCGTATACTTGCACAAAGATGTTCATTAACAAAAGAGAACACATATTTTAAACTTATTTCCATCATATATCTCGTACATCTGCCCCTAGGGCTTTGATGTTTTCAGGCCTTATGATCTACCCCCGAGGAGTTTGTGATCATTATACATGTGATCTACCACCTAGGAGTTTGTGATCACTTTCCGAGCACCGTGTGCTTTCATATGATGGAACATATATATTATGTTTGATGTGCTCATAGCAATAAGTATGAAAGATCATGCAACATATCATACAAGAACAATCATTTCATCCAATATCATATGCCAAGTATTTTACTACACATATAACACAAGCATATTGTATAATAAGCCAAGTAAGAGGTAATGGCGTACCTTAGATCAAGAAAGACAAAACTAATCATCACATATTCCTCATGTCAACTATATCCTGGTCAAACCCCTGGTTAAGATAAGATCACATATCACCATCAGGTTCTCATCATTTTACATCTCATCTTAACCCTAAACGTGTTCAAATTAGGGTTTCACTTTGTTCATTGAGATATATGCATTGTTACTTGCATTCTTGTCTTAGGATTATCTTACTGACGTCATTTTCCAGATTATAGTTCACTATCTGAACATTAGGTTCCATATCCTTTTTGTGCCCATATTAACTCTAGGTTACATCATTAACCTAAATTAGGATTTCATAACATGTATTAAGGGTCATCTTCATATAACATGGATTATATGCATCATCATGATCTCATAATTAAAATTGAGGTTCCATATACTGATATGAGCTTACTCTGTAAATTTCATCATTTATTGAGCATGTGTGCATTTATTACATTTTATTTAGGATTAGAAGCCCTAGATTGCCGTATGGAGCAAATTACATGATTTCGTGCATCAAAATCATAAATATTGACTTCAAATGGATTATAAGCATGAAAATGGATTTACTGACATTTTTCCATAATTTTATGTCATCATTTATTATTTATTACTCAAAAACTATGCATTACACATATTACATGATATCACTGATACTAGTTCGTCAAAAGCCTGATATTATGCTTTCATGTGTTCTACTCATTTTTCTGAGAATTCTGATATATTATTTGTAATCTTCTGATAAGCATACTGATTTCTACGGATTATTGAAATTATGAGCATTTACTAAATCATTTACCTTTGGGCCAAACACAACCGCCACGTGACTGTCTGGGCACAGCTCCTTGGCTCCTGGCCGCACTGATCCGGCGGTTTACGTTGGTTCAAGGCTAGTCTGGTTCACTGCCTCGTCTCTAGCTAGACCAAACGGTTTGACTGAAAGCTAGACCTGGTCTTTTCTCTCTCACGCGAATTGCGGTCGCCGCTCAGCGCCTGTGAACTACCGCCATAGGGCGTGGGAGCAGTAGCAGGCGTCACCACCTCGTCTCGCATTGCACGACCCTATCCATCAGGGTTTTTCTGGCAGTTTCGTCCGATAATCGCCCGCTGCCGTGAGCTCTGCTTGGTTCCGGTTTGGCGGCTTGCTGCCAGGTTGTCTAGGTTGCCTGGTCGCCTCCCTGTATCGTTCTCGTCACGATCCGAGTTTCAAACGCCTAGGCTGAAGTGGGTCGGAGTGGTGTGTCCAGGAGGTGTCCATGGAGTGTCCAAGCCGTGTCCAACACTTCAATAAAAAAATAAAAAAAATCAAAGCGGACACGCCGGAGGCGTGTCCAAAGTGTGTCCATGTTGGACACGGACACGGCAGCCTCCGAGAAGTGTCCATGCTTCCTAGCATATTAGCAATATAGTTCTTACTATTTGTTATAAGTCAGTAGTAATAAGTCATTTAATTGTCTTTTATATCAGCATATATTTGTTGTTATTATTTGTTTGACCAGTTATATGGAAATGTGTTACTATGTGTTCTTTCATACACAGCATATATTGTTGAAGTCTTTTGGTCTTGTGTGTTTTTGGTATGATGTGATTATTGCATTATATATGGTCAATATATAAATTTATTTGCACACGTAAATAATTAATTTATTACAAAAATCAAAAACGATTATACTCACGTTTATACCCAGCATAGCGTATATACTCTATTCAGCGCCCCGTCCGCCCGTACACCGATTACCGCTTTTCGGAACTATGGGTTTCGTGTATGTTAATCTTGAGGAAATACGTGTATCCTTAAAAAAATATCATGCTAGATGTTAAGCCTAATGACGCTTCTCTTGATCTAAATAAGCATCTAGACGATTAGTTCTCCATATCCTAAGTCAAGAAGATACAATAGACATGTCACAAGGTTATATATTTGTGTGCGACATGAGTAGACATTACTTTTGTAGCTTCTTTAGTTAGTGAATATATAGACAAACCAAATAAAACCAGCTAGGATGGTGCACATCAAGCGATACATCATCTAAAACTTCTAGCAAAGGAATAATGTCTAACCAACATGAGTTGGATATTGATGGCTATTGGTGCTGACTATAATTATAGTCATGTGGATAGAAAACCTTTCACTTTGTTGGGAAAGAAACAAGTAATTATATTAGCAAGAAATGGAATGGAGTTACTGAATTGACTGTTGAGGCTGAATATAGAGTTATGACTCATACAACCACTAAGACAGTGTCAGGTGACTTAGGTGAGTACTCTTCTACAACAATTTAACCTGGATGCATCCGTGCCTATATGTTGTGACAACAAACTCTTTTTTATTGCTAGTACATGAAAGGTAGCATATAGACGTTAATTATTATGTTGTAAGAGAGACGATCACTTGTAAGGTTATTAGCATTCCTTTCCCAAGTTGAATGATAAAGTGGATCCACAAGTTTACCAAGTTTCTAACAATGAACATGATACCCAGGCTAATTTATCAAGACCAGATCAAACGCACTGGTTAGACCTGGAACCGGAGAGGGGACTGGTCTGAGTCGCCCTCACATTACATGTTCGCCATATAGGCCAAAACCAATGAACCAAGGGAGGGCAACTGCAGGGTTCCGTCCGTCATACGACTCCAGAAAAACAAAGCTAAACTTTCTGCCGCTGGATCTAAAATACCAATCCAATACAGCCTAATACTGTAAAACAAACGTGCCCTATTTCTAACAGACTGGGCAATGAGCTCCTTCCAACCCAAAACATGATTTTTCCTCTGAGATTGTTATTAACGCTGCTGGTGTTGAACTGTATATGGACCCTCAAAAAAAAAAAACTGTATATGGTAGTGATTGGATGGCTAAAGGGTCAGGACTTTGAGAATATAAAAAGTATACTTGATCAAGAAAATTCCAAGTTAGATCAGCAATATATAAAGGGTATATATTCACTACCCGCGTGGGTAACGAGCTTTTGTTACCCATGGATCTGTTTTGTAACAGGAAGGGACATAATTGTAATGAGACGGATAAAATTGTAATAGAAAGACTTGTGTTCATAAATACAGTGTGATTTTTTTATTAAACCTCGGAAAACTGTAAAAATGATATTTATGACAAAAGAGTAAATAATTTACGTTGTATTATAAAATGAGTTTTTCTATTACAATTTTGGTCATGCCATTACAATTTCGACTCTCGTTAAAAATATGTGTGTTCCTATTACAAAACAGATGCACGGGTAACTAACCTTAGTTACCCGCACGGGTAGTGAATGAATGGCTTATATATATATATATATATATATATATATATATATATATATATATATATATATATATATATATATATATATATATATATATATATATATATATATATATATATTTATTTATTTATTTATTTATTTATTTATTTATTTATTTATATATTTTTATTTATATATATATATATATATATGTGTGTGTGTGTGTGTGTGTGTGTGTATACATACACACACACACACACACACACACACATATATATATATATTCAACTAAGCATCATTGCAGGTTTTTAAATGCTACCATATAAATCTGATGTATTACATGATCTTTTACGAATTATTGTATCTAGACAAATTTACCGATTTTCGCAAAATTTTCCATAATGTAAGTTGTACACAGTTTGTAGTTAATCACACATATACACGAAACATGCACACATTCACTTTTGTAAACATATTTAGAAGATTGCACAAGCGATTAGACGAGTTAACAATTGTCAATGGTTCGCTTGATGGTTTGGTACTGACAACCTTGCTTATAACAATGAGATGGATTTACTACCATCCACGAACCATTCTAGTAATAATTCTTTTTCAGTATTTTATCAATCCTTGGGATTGGTGTACTTTGCCTCCAGTTTGGTTAGGATGGGAATCATTTAATAGTCACCCCATCTCATGTAAATAGAGTCAATGGTTCTAACTGTTGAAATAAACTAGAACACATATTGGTATATACACAATACTCTCTAGTGAACATTTTTTTATTCTTGAATAGGTCAATGCCAAAATACACGTAGTTGTTATATTTTCAACGAAAATATTCTCAAGTGACCATGTTAAAATGTAAAGGACGGCTAATCGATATATTGGTCAGAGGAAACCCCCGCCTTTATATAGGAGAAGGGGGAAGCGTACAGACTTTAGACTAAACCCTAATGGGCAAAAACACACTTGGGCCCATATACAATTAAACATAAATAACTATGTTAACTAGATTCTCTAATACTCTCCCTCTAGCTGGAACTTGGGAGAAACCCAAATCAGCTTGCAAACAGACAAACAAACTATATAAAAAAAAGATAAACCAAGCCAAGCCCATACAAGAAGATTTCTCCCCCTCAAAAATTACAATAAAGCAATGTTTTAAAAAGCGTGAAGCGAGAAGCGTGCGGACGGGACCTTATAGCCGATTAAGCGGCAAGTGGGCGATTTTTGAAAAAGTGGATGCTTAAAATTTTATATATTTATATTCAAAATTACATGTATGTGTATATAAAAAATATATTTCTAAGGAAATCAGTAATACTAACCAGTAGTATCAATTAGTAATGAACGAAATCTGCAAGAAAATCAGTAAAATCAGTAAAACTATTAGAAGTATAATAGAGTAATACAATATTTACTTGGATATATTACAGCAGTACCCTATTATATACAGCTTACATACAAAGTTTGCATTCTAAAGTAGGACTAGGTATATCATAGAACATTTAATGTATACAAGCTTCATATATTATACTCAATACTACTTGGATTATATATTTAATTAACATTACATGCTTACAGCAGAATTGTTTTCAAAAAGCGGAAAAAAGCGGGCAAAAAAGCGGGAAAAAGCGGGTGAAGCGGGAAAAAAGCGGGTGCTTTTCTTCAAACCGAGTAAGCGGGCGCTTAAGGGAAAAATTAAGCGGATGGGGATCTTGGCCGATTAAGCGGCCGCCTGGGCCGTTTTTTAATACACTGCAATAAAGCACTCATCACTCAAATACTCCCCCTCAAGTAGATAACTTGAAGAAGATATGCAAGCAAGACGAATCTGAGTCTGAAGCATGTTGCAATTCGCCAATGTAGGTCGCAAACTAGTAGTAGAAGCTTCTTGATCAAAAGGATGTGGCATCTGGAGCAGTAGTAAATAGCAACAAGGCATCAGAGTCTTCATCATAGTTTCTATCGTCGCAGTCCAGAGAGTGTTGGTTCACAGTAGAAAAGGCCAAAAGAGTGTTGGTTCACAGTCACAGTAGTAGTCAACGTGCAAAAAAGCACAGACAAGTAAAAAGTCAACATGCACAAGGCACGGACAAGCCAAAAGAGTGTTGGCACATAAAAGTAGAAAGTCAACGTGCGCAAGGCATAGACAAGTAAAGAGTCAACATGCGCAAAGCATGGACAATATCAACGTGCAAATAAAGCATGGAGAAAAAGTAGACAATAGAGTCGACATAGCCGGATAGAAGTTCATCAGCTTGAAAAAGCCAGCAGTAGACATGAAGTTTCAGATAGTAAGTTCTCCAAGAAGCATATAGCAATAAGCATCAATAGTAGAAGTCCACAAGTTCTTCAAGAAGTGCATAAAGACCCACAAAAATATAAGGCAGCAGACTATAATCTTCCTCTCCTTCATCTCTCTTGTATTTCTCCCCCTCACACCAACCACGGAAAGAACTAAGAGTGATTCGGGTGGACAAGTCAGATACAAATAGTAGAGGAAATAAATATGTAGGGAAATATGTGGAGGATGTCAACCGATAACTCGAGTCAATGTGCACATGACCCGATTAGATAGATCTGGATAGAACAATAAATAGATCTTTGTACAATCTGGAAAAATACACATTTATAGGAGGTGTGAGGGATGTCGAGTTGAAGACTTGAAGAGTAGAGTTAAAATAGGAAACATATTCCCATTGACGATTGTATTCTGATTAATTGTTCCAATTAATAAAACAACTTATTCTATCACGTCCCTTCTGGATTAAATTGACATCCACAATTGATGGTGTTATCTTCTCTTAAGTTAAATCAATCTTATATTTTTTTCTTCTATGAAAGTCAGGTTTTCTTTTTTTCCCATTATGTTGATTGCGATTTTTCCAGAATAAGGAATTCAGTAGTTACAGAACACTTCCAAACTCGTAAATAATACCAAGTAATTAACCGTTCGTCATTGGTCTTTGCAAAATCATATGATAGCAGTAGTCTGTGTGGTCTTCGCAAATGTCGGACTTGTGGTAGTTCATCCTCTCTGCTGTAGGAAAAGTCCTCCTTTAGTATAAGAGACGATGAATTGTTGCCCAAGCATGCCACCAATTATTTCTGGAGTTTGATGACAGTAGCATATCTATAAAAGTTTCCCTTTTCTTTATTGGCAGTATATAACTGGCCGTCACAACAGAAATGAGCGTTCAGGGGAGATGATCACGATGATTTGCTAAAAAAATCATCACAACTGAAAAGTCGATGCCTTTTCATTTTGAAAAGTGGGTCATTCACGCGTACTACGAATGTAATAATACATGGTTCATACACGACGATGCCAATATTGTCCAAGATATAGACTCCAGGGCAATTTTATTGCATTTTGCAGGAACTAGCGCATCATACGCCGTCACTGGTCCTGGTAATGCGCGACGAGCGGACGACATGAACTAAGTTTTATCATGAATAGACGGATGGCATCAACGCTTGGGAGGGAACGTCGTTCTCACTTCTCAGTTGGTAGATCTGCCAATTAGACAGGATATTACCAAAACACCGCTAACATGTATTTGCAATAGGTGTTTCTTAAACGTCGAGATGGAGTATAACTGGAATTGCAGTATAGCATGCCGTCGTTGTCAGTGCTATTGAGGAGGTGTGATGGTGTGAAGAATAACTGGATTTGCATTAGACGGCTGGAGGCGGAAGGACGCCGGGAAGCAACGAACAAATTGAGACTAGAGGAGGTTGATAGATGTTGATGTTGGGAAGGAGAGTGCCAATAGACAAAAAAAGGCTTGATTTTTATGAAAGAATAACAAAGCAGGCGACCATGGAGGTCGGGATGATGCCTGGCGGTCACCCGCAGGCGAAAGCTCTCTCCTTTTACTCCCTAGGTTTAGGATCTATGCTCTGATACCATGTTAAAATGTAAAAGACGGCTAATCGATATATTGATGAGAGGAATCCCCCGCCTTTATATAGGAGGAGGGGTAAGCGTACAGACTTTAGACTAAACCCTAATGGGCGAAGACACACTTGGGCCCATATACAATTAAACATAAATAACTTAATTGACTGGACTCTCAAATAGACCCTTTTTGCAGTGTTATATAGAACACTATCACTCATATACACTTGCAAATATTCTCAACCCATGGCAAGATTATGCTATTCATATCTCAAATTTAATATTCCTAGTTGGCGGTTTGGCAGTTTACTTTCCATTTTTCCATATCTCGTATATTAATTGACACTTAGCAGTTCATATAATAAAATTGACAACATTGTTGCCACTATATTTGAACTAAAAATCTTTACAACAACACAAAGATATACCTTGAAAAGGAAATTGCAAATCAATTATTCTGACGGATGTCAAGACAAATATGAAAATTTGTTTTTCTTTGTTGTGGGGGGATTAATTGCATGTAAAGACAAAGAATGAGCACAATGATAAAGGGTCATGCCATGTTTTCTTTTTAGGAATTTTTTCATGTTATTAATTCGTACACGCTGACGACACCCAAAAATTCTTTTCCATCTACGAAAGTAAACTTGAGAAAGGTACAAGAAGCGAGCATGTGTCTACTTACTAGTACATATTAATGTTCTAATAGTTTTATTTTAAAACCATGAAAAAATTAAATGAACTACATTGAATTGTCCTAGTTTCTAGGATAATATAACTCACTAGAGTTGTCCAAACTTCCACTTCCCTCTAACAAACAAAGTCAAAATACATGACAATAGTATAAAATATGAATCTAATCTATTTTATAATACCAAACGAGATAATAACTTAGCTCGGAGCATGTCAACATATATGTTATCGTATATTTTGCCTATAGAGGGAAAAGAAATTGTTTATTCAGTGAGTAAAAAGGTGTACAGGGTACTCTCTTATATAGCTACAGAGAGTTGAGACATATACACAAGCGAGCAATATGGGACTAATACAATAGAGCAGTATAAGAAATAACACAACAGAATAAGTAAATAACACAGTATTTCTATACTCCCCCTCAAGCTGGAGCGTAGATGTCGAATAAGCCCAGCTGGTAAATCAGAGTCTGGAAGCGAGCTTTAGGGAGAACTTTGGTGAAGATGTCTGCAAGTTGCTTCTTAGTGCTGAGATATGGAGAGCAAATGTGTCCAGATAGGACTTTCTCCCAAACAAAATGGCAATCAACCTCAATATGTTTTGTTCGTTCATGAAAGGTGGGGTTGCTCGCAATGAAAATGGAAGTCTTATTGTCGCAGAACATAGGAATGGGGCTGGGAGAGGTAATAACAAACTCGTTCAGAAGACCACGGACCCACAGAAGCTCACATGCAGTATGAGCCATGGCTCTATATTCTACCTCTGCACTAGATCGGGCAACAACTGTCTGCTTTTTGCTGCGCCAAGTAACCAGATTTCCCCCCACAAAAGTGCAATATCCAGATGTAGATTTCCTGTCAGATCGACTTCCTGCATAGTCAGAATCAGAAAATCCAGATAAATTGCAATGGCCATGCTTTTTGTACAGAAAACCTTTCCCTGGAGAGCTTTTGAGATATAGTAAGATGTGACAAATAGCATCCCAGTGGCATTGTCGGGGTTTATCAAGATACCGACTTATGAATCCTACAGCAGCTGTCAGGTCAGCTCTAGTGACAGTCAAATAGATAAGCTTGCCAACCAATCTCCTGAACTGGTGACGATCAACATAAGGAGGAGAAGTATCATTATCCCAATCCATATTGGGATCCAGAGGAGTGTTGGATGGCTTGCAGCCCAACATGCATGTCTCCTGCAAAAGATCAAGAACATATATCCTCTGTGACAGGCAAAGCCCTGCAGAAGATCTAGCAACCTCAATACCTAGAAAATATCGTAGTTTTCCTAGGTCTTTGGTGATGAAGTGTTGCGCTAAATACTTTTTGGTTGCATGTATTCCTGCACTGTGTAACACTCGGGCCCACTGCCCTAGGCTCTAGTAGAGATTCAGGAGTCACGACTGGCCCCACAAACCACCACTAGCCTTAACTGCACGCTTTTTCCTCACTCACGCGCTAGCTGGGGTCAACTTCCCGACTGGTCACCCATCCTAGTACTACTACAAGCTGAGCACGTTTAACTATGGAGTTCTTTAGTGATGGGCTCCCGGAAAAGGAGGTGCACCTTGGTGATATGGGAAGTCCAATCATTCCTTTTAAGATCATGTTATCTGAGGCCTCAAATCTTGGGACGTTACAATCTCCCCCACTTAGACTCTTGACGTCCTCGTCAAGGTTCAACTATATAGCCTCATAATCTGACCCAATTTCAGTGCAGACCCACAATGGCCCATGGACACCCAGCTCCCGATCACGGAATACTCGGGTAATTCCCATCTAAACGAAATTCCAGTAAAATGCATTTTACTAGAATTTCGTTTAGAGAAGGGAATTACCCGAATATTCGTGATCGTTTGATCGGTGTGCCACTGGTCCACTGATCAGATCTGACGCTCCGCGTCGATCCGCTCCACTTACTCGAGTAAGTTAGGCGCGCTGGTCCAGGGATCGTTGGATCCCTCTCAAGTCCACGATGGACTCCAATCGCACGGACGCGGCTCGTCTCCTTCCTCTTCTCCGGCTGTTCTAATCGCGGCGGCGCCGCAGCAGATTCCTCCTCGGAGAGAGGGCAATCGAGAGAGACAGAGGGTTCTGGGGCTCGGGGAGCAACCGTCTAAGATCGCGATGGTGAGAGGAAGTGAGAGGGGTCCTTTATATAGGACTAGAGGGGGTCCTCTTAGGGTTCCTGATCCCCGCCGTAACCTGCTTCCTAGCCTAAATGGGCGTTTTGCGTAGACGCTTCCAGAGACCAACAAATCGGGGTTGCGATGGTTCGGGATACTCTCCCGGACTTAATGGGATAATTTCCATGCTCGCACATCCATTGATTTGATTGGAAATCAAAGGGGAAAGTCCCCCCTGTACACGTCTACAGTCCGAGTCCCGCTGGGACTTTGACGATGAGTGGTGCCTGTTGGATTAAGATCCAACAGCCCACATTCGTTGCTCTCAAATAAAAGGAAAAGGATTTTCCTAATTTTCCAAGACAAATCCTATTTTGAGGATAATTTGAAAAAGCAATAACTCTCAATTTATAACTCCTTTTTATTCCAAATTTAAAGGGAACCTCGTTTATGATTTTATCTCCTATCATGCAAAAATTGGGATCATTATCTAAAGAAAACGAGTCCTTTTCTTCAGTTTCAAGTTAACACTTAATTATTCATACTTTCCACATATTTTCTCTTTCCCTAGCCTTTATATTATTATCCTGAGTTCCTTGAACCTCAAGGAACCTTAATATCTCAAAATTCTATCTTGGAAAATATTCCTTAATCTTTTATTCTTCTTTTATCTATTTTCTTGTTTATTCCTTTATCCAATTGGATTCCTTTTCCTTTTCTTTTTCTTTTTTCTTTCAATTGGGCTCAGTAGCCAATAAGGCCCATCAAGAAAACATACAAGGCCATTATACACGAAATTCATCCAAATCAAACTATTAAATCAACCACTTATTTCATTTATCTTTTAAAAGGAGATTTACAATCTCATTACATGATTTAGAAAAGTGGGGTTATAACATCCTCCCCTCCTTATAGGAATTTTACCCTCAAAATTCAACAATCAAACAAACAAATCAGGATATGCTTTTTCCATGTCCGTCTTTAGCTCCCATGTGGCTTCATCCTCTCCATGGTGCTTCCAAAAAACATTTACCATCTGTATATTCTTATTTCTGAGCTCTTTTACCTTGGTATCTAGAATCCGCAAAGGTAACTCAGGATAAGTTAGCTTCCCTTGAATCTCAATGGGTTCAATGCTCAGCACATGGCTCGGATCTTGCACATATCGCTTCAGATTGGACACGTGAAATACATCATGCATCATACTATATTGAGGGGGTAACGCCAAACGGTATGCGGCTTCACCAATCCGTTCTAACACTTTAAACGGACCCACGTATCAGGGACTCAACTTTCCTTTGTTCTTAGCTATAGCTCGGAGCGGTCGGATTTTCAGAAAAATATGTTCTCCCACAGTGAAATGCACATCAGTCTGCCTCGCATCAGCATACGACTTCTTTCGATCCTGGGCTCTCTTTAGCCTTTGCCGGATCAAAGCGACTTTATCAGCATACACTTGGGAGTTCATCTGACCTCAACAAGGTTCTTTCACCAACATCATCCCAGTGAAGTGGTGACCGACATGGTCTCCCATATAGAGCTTCATACGGAGGCATCCCAATATTGGCTTGGTAACCGTTGTTGTAGGCAAACTCAGCTAACGGTAAGTACTGCTCCCATTATCCACCCCAATCGAGCACACAAGCTCTCAGCAGATCCTCTAAGGTCTGAATCGTCCTTTCTGAATGACCATCTGTCTAGGGGTGATATGCGGTACTGAATTTCAACCTTATACCAAGTTCCTCTTGAACTTGCTTCCACAGCTTGGAAGTAAACTTTGGTCTCTATCGGAGATAATGGAACCGGGTACGCCATGCAAACGCACTATCTCTCTGATATACAACTCAACTAAATCTGACACCTTGGCAATGGTTTTCAAGGCAAGGAAGTGTGCTGACTTGGTAAGGCGATCTATCACAACCCATATAGCATCATGACCTTTCTTTGTCTGAGGTAAACCTACCACAAAATCCATGGTGATCTGCTCCCATTTCCATTCTGGAATCTCTATAGACTGTAACAGTCCACCGGGTCGTTGGTGTTCAGCCTTCACCATTTGGCACGTAAGACAGCTGGCCACATATGCCGCAATATCTCTCTTCATTCCTGGCCACCAGAAAAACCTTTGCATGTCCTTAAACATCTTGGTTGTTCCCGGGTGCACCGTGTACTTAGAACCATGAGTCTCTTGTAGGATACGTTCCTTCAATGGTGAGTCATTAGGAACCCATATACGATTCTCAAATCTAATCCCTCCGTCCATCCCCAATGAAAGACGGGTCTGAGGCTTCTTCATCAATCCTTTCATCTTGTCAAATTCTCCACTGGCCAATTGTGCTGCTACAATCTCACCCAACAATTCTGACTGTATCTGGATGTTGGCCAATCGAACTCGATCATCAAACGGTTGAGGAGACCATTCTACCAGCTCTTCTAAACTCTTCCACTGACTGGACAAAACAGTTGCACACCTGAGCTGTTTCCAACTCAAAGCATCTGTTACGACATTCGCTTTTCCTGGATGATAGGTGATGGTGAAGTCGTAATCCTTCATGTACTCCATCCATCGTCATTGTCGTAGGTTTAAGTCTTTCTGTGTCAGGAGGTACTTCAGGCTCTTATGGTCAGTGAGGATCTCAAAAGTAGCACCATACAGGTAATGCCGCCAAATCTTCAATGCATGGATGATAGCAGCCAGTTCTAAGTCATGCGTCGGGTAATTCACCTCGTTGGGATTGAGCTGTCGAGAGGCATATGCAACCACATGCCGATTCTGTTCTAACACACAGCCAAGTCTCATCTTTGATGCATCGGTGAAAATCATGAAACCCTCATTGCCTGATGGTAGAGTCAAAACTGATGCAGTGGTCAACTTCTCTTTCAGCTCTTGGAAACGAGCCTCACACACATCGGACCATACAAACTTCACATCCTTCTGAGTCAACATGGTCAAAGGCAAGGCGGTCTTTGAGAAATCCTTGATGAAGCACCGATAGTATCCTGCTAACCCCAAGAAGCTTCGAATATCGGAGGGGTTCTTCGGTGCAGGCCAGTCTCGTACTGGCGACACTTTAGCTGGATCTACAGCGATCGTTCCTCCTAAGATGATGTGTCCAAGGAACATGACTCGGTCTATCTAAAACTCACATTTGAAGCATTTCCCGTAGAACTTCTGCTTTCTCAAGATATCAAGGACTTTACTTAGGTGGTCTCGGTGTTGATCTAAGTCATCCGAATAAACTAGTATCTCATCTATGAACACTATGACAAACGAGTCAAGGAAGGGTTGAAACACACTATTCATAAGGTTCATAAAAACACTGGGTGCATTGGACAACCCAAAAGGCATAACCACAAACTCATAGTGGTCATAACGTGTTCTAAAACCTGTTTTCGGGATATCCTCACTCTTGACTCTCAACTGGTGGTATCCTGATCTCAAGTCTATCTTGGAAAAGACTCGAGCAGATTTCAACTGGTCAAACAAGTCATCTATCCGGGGTAAAGGATATTTGTTCTTAATGGTAGCCTGGTTGATCATCCGGTAATCTATGCACATTCGGAGTGAACCATCTTTTTTCTTTACAAAAAGAATCGGTGCTCCCCATGGTGATGTGCTAGGGCAGATAAAACCCTTGTCTAGCAATTCCTGCAATTGTTTCTTCAACTCGAGCAACTCTGCAGGGGCCATCCTATAAGGTGCTCATGAAATAGGGTTTGTCCCAAGAGCTAGCTCTATGGAAAAATCTACCTCTCTCTCGGGAGGAATCCCGGGTAGATCATCCGGAAAAACATCTGCATAGCTTCTAACTACCTCTATTTCCTCTAATGGTTGCACCCTGGGTTCTGGCTTGGTGACTACTGCCAGGAAAGCTCGACACCCTTTACTCATCATCCGCTCTGCTTTCAAGGCTGACACATAGGTTGGTGGTGGCATCCTTCCTACCCCTAATGACAAAAGGTGGGTGACCTGGTCTCTTAATGATCACTTTCTTCTCCCTACAGTCAATATTGGCCCTATAAGTATAAAGCCAATCCATACCAATGATCACGTCAAAGTCATTCATATCAAGAAGGATAAAGGTCTATAGAAACTCATGATCTCGATATTTCACAGGTATCACCGGGGTTTTTAAAAGCGATGTAAAGATCCGACCACTCGGGGTTGTAACGTCTAAGACATACCCTAAATCCTTGATATCCAAACAAAGCATAGTTACGAGATTTCTTGAAATGAAAGTATTAGTAGATCCAGAGTCAAACAAAGCTTTTACAGTGTGTCCCATGACTTCAAGCATGCCTACATTGTTTTTCACCATACATTAGGCCATTACATGCTTATCTTAAAAGATAAAATAAAACTCTTAAGGGTTATTACCCTCGATCAACCGATTAGCATTTGCTTGAGCCTCCTCGTTGTCAATGGCAAACACCCGAGCTTGTCTTCTCTCTCCAACAGGTGGAGTTGTAGCTATAGGTGGGGCTGCTACTGGTCCCGGTCCTCTTGGATCTGGCAGAGGGCAAACAGATTGTAGGTGTCCTTCCTGATGACACCGAAAGCATGTCTTCTTCTTGTAGCGGCACTCACCGGCGTGCCCCTTTCCGCAGGTGCGGCATTGCGATCGATTGTTCTCTTGACGGGGTTTCCCTTTTCCTCCCTGTCTTCCATTAGCATGATGACGTCATGGACCTTTCCTGTGGTTGTTTTTCTAGCCTTGGGTTCCTTCAGTGAAGCCCAAATATCCCTTGGGTGGATTCTGAACTGGCATCACTGTCCTCTTCATGTCTAAAGCAGTGTCGTAAGCTTCGGCGAATGTTTTAGGTTTACTTGCCATCACATGGGGCTTGATGGCAGGGTGAAGACGCTCTATGAAGTGATCCACTCTTCTTTCCTCATCCATCATATGCCCAAAACGCTCCAGGATTCGAAACTTGCGCCCAATGTCTGCCACGGATTAGTTTCCTTGAGTCATGTTGGTGAACTCCCTTTCCTTTTCCTTCTTAGCTGAAACAGGGATGAATTCGGCGGTGAAGATTGTCTTGAAGTCAGCCCATGCCATTGGTTCCTCAGTCAGATCTCGGCCTAAGATGTGTCTCCCACCATATCCTGGCTGCTCCTTCCAGGAGGTGAGCAGCAAAGAGGACCTTCTTGCTCGGTTGTACCTCAAGCATGTGGAATCCATTCTCGACTGCAAGCAGCCAAGCTTCCGCCTTGTCGACCACCTCCGACTTATCTTCTCCCCAGAACTTCTCGATGTTCAGCTTGACGAAGTCCAAGATGGTGGCTCCCAGTCGAGGACGAACAGGAAGCGGCTCGTCATTTTCTCCTCTAGCTAAGTCTCGGAGGGCCAAAGCACTAATGGTGTGACAACCTCAATTTTTTCTCTCTCTTCTATTGTACTACTCTTCTCTCATCAAGTGTCTCTTACTCAATTTGATTTTAAATATAGAATTGGATGGTTGTGATACTCCAATTTGGCGACTACCATGGTCAATTTCGCAATGTGTGACTTTAATTTATACTTTTAACTAAGCATCTTGCTATATCATGTCACCTTCTTATACCTATTTATGAACACTAACACCATGATATTTTGTCTTTTAAATATGCCCCACATTGTAGTGGACTCAATTTCGAATCCAACGGCCCAAAAATCACCTAAATCGGAGTTATAAATCACTAGATATGGTTATTTGAATGTTTCCATCTAATGTATTATTTTATTTGGGTTTGCAACCTTATTGGACCCAAATAAAAATTGAGACCCAATTGCAACTTGTGGCTCAGCGGCTTGATTTATCCTCTGCTCCGTCCTCTTCAGGAAAGCTTTTGACCGCCGCCACCGTTTATGGCAATGGGGGTGAGGGATGAAATACCCCATTATAAACCCCCCCAACCTAACCCTAGTACCTCCTATTCTTTCTCTTGGCTATGTTACCCCGCCGCCTTGCTATTTTACAGCCAGCACCACCACCCGTTTTGTTCCTGTATGTTGTCGCCACCCCCAAGGAAAGCAGGAGTCCCTGCTCATCCCAACTGAGCTATCCCGGCATCGTCGGCCCTGGGGATCACCTTCATGCGTCGTCTACCTCCTTTCCACACCATACTTGGCCGCCAAGGATCCTTCTTCTCCTTTATAACCGCCCCTCATCCGTCTCCTGCTCCCCATGCCCGAGCCGTCTGGGAGGGGTACAGAGGCTAGCGATGGCCCCGACGCATCCTGGTCACTGCCGGCCTCCCTCGGACCCCCACCTTCCTCCGACCACCTCCATGGATGGCCACCATGGTTTGGCTTGGGTGTGCTGACCGCCAGAGACGCCAGGGCGCCGTCCCCTGTCTCTGCTCTGTTCCCGCCCGAGAAACAGAGTTGCGCGAGACCGGGCGAAGGAGAAGAGCCGACTGTAGGCTTCGTTCTCGGGTGAGAGTGGCCCAATAAGAAGATTTGGCCCAAGTCTAGAGCCCAGATCGCAGATAGGAGAGTGGCTGCAGGATCAAGGATGAACGGCCGAGATCCTTCACATGATTAGCATGGTATGCTACTCATTACCCTATAGTTCTTGATTTAATCTTCTAAAATTGATATCTCTCAAATCCCTTGGTCAAATTAGACAAATAAATATACCAAATTGATCAGCTCGACGAGACCTACCAATTGGGCATGGTTCCAGGTCCTAAATCTGATGTTTACTCCCTTGATTTCTTGAAAATGATAACTTTATCCATGTTGAGTTCATTCAATGCATCTAGGTGATAAAACTTGAACCTTTAATGATCATCTATCTGCCTAATCATGAAATCAGAATCTTTAGTACATTTTTGATCTACAAGAGGGTCCTTATCACCCCTATTGCTTAAGAATTACTCCCGTTTGCACTATGGGACTTGTCCTTGGACTTTAATGTGTGATCTTGATCAAAGTTGTTATGTTTCTTGAATATGATTCATGTATCAATGTCTTGATGATACCTAGACCCTAAGGGACATCTACCCAACCTTGTTTATGCCTCTTATGTCCTACTCTTGCTGATCTAAACCATCCCTTATGCTTGGTTCTATTTCATTGATGACCTTTGTCCTTGGTTACTCTATTATGAGTCTCGTGACCTAATTTGAGCATAAGTGTCCTAAATCTTATCATGTCCAGATGAAACCTCGAGAGGATATGGAACTTGAACCACACTCTTATGATGGACCCTAAATCAATATGAGATCACCTAATGTACTATAACCAACCTTGAACCCAACTTGGCCAAAACCATAAAATAAAGATAATCGTGGTTAATGATGAGAATCTAATGCATATATATAATCTTGTGCTTAATCAGGTGTGGCATATGGCTAGATGGTGAAGGATATGTTAGTTTATGAAATCTCTGAATCAGGTATGGGCCTTATCTAGTTATATGACTACCGCTTTCTTGCTTGAAAAGACATATATTATATGCTTGTTTGTCTATTTTCTCAAATATTGCCATGTAGTATTGATATGTCATACTCGATGTTTGCTTCGTCTGTTTTATAACTTGAACACATATATATATATATGGAACTCCATTATAATATTGTTGATAAAGGGCTCTTGGTTACAACCTTGAGGTCCCTCTCGTATAAAAGGGTAGCTAAGCTTGAGCACCCTTACGGACCCTTCCGACGGGAAGATGGTCAAAGGCCTTAAACATGTTTGATATTGTTGGTATAATGGAGTGAAATGACATAAAATATGGTTTCACATTTGTTAAACAATTCACATGTTTATTCTTGTTCATTTAGTCTTGAAATCTTTTCAAAATTATGCAAAGCTTATATATATGTGTATCTTTCGGCCCCATACTCAACACCTCGTGTGTTGACCCATTTCTCGTATGTTGTTTTTAGGTTCAGAGATGGCTAGAAGGTTGATGGGCTTGGTGAGCTATGCTAGGTGTACTTGTTGTAAGATCCAGATATAGTATACATGAGCAGACTTGTACAAAGTGACTCTTGAACATGTAATTCAAATCATGTAATATAATGATGTTTCTTAATATATCTTGTTGATTGTTGAGTTTATGTTGGTGCATTTATCTTGTTATCTGTTCATGTGTGCTAAGCTTTATGCTTCCGCATTTCGCCTTTGGTATACGTTTGGTTCATGGGACTGGGATTCCGGTTCCGTGACAGATGGTATCAGAGCATGAACAATAACTACACCAAACATTGCTCACATGAAACACAAACTAAACTCACCTTACATCTCAACCCTAGAAACTTAATGAAATATCCTTGTGGATTAGGTTGACTTAGCCTCTAGGTTAGAACCTAGATGTTCTAGAACTCGGTGTAGACTTGTGTAAGTTACCTCCCTAGACATGACTCGCGACATGTGCTTAGGATGTCTACACAAGTGTGCACCATGTTCTTGCTAGTTCTCTAGGTGTCATGATACTAGACTGCCTAATGAGTGTGGTAACTCGTTTTGGTTTTGGTTTTATTCGGATGGAGTACGGTGGTTTTCATCGCCTATTTAAACGTTGGAGAAAACATATTTCAAGTATTATTATATGTACATATGAAAAATGTTACCACACCCAGAAAGGCAGTGAGTGTCTATGCAACCTAGGAGAAAGAGATGTAACATCAAGTCTAGATGTGAGAGTTTAGATGATAGTGATAATCTCTAGAATTGTCTAGAGCCATGATATAGGTTAGACAAGTGAAAAACCTAGAAACCTAAGATGATGATTATGATAGTTATGATGATGTTGATGTTTTATAGGACCCAAGATGTTTGAGGAAGGTTAAGTATGTTTGACGATATGAGATGAGTGTGACCATGCAGCCCTAGCTAGACCTAGCACCTTGTATGATACATACCACTTGGTTGATGTGCTAAACATAGCTAGCGGGTGGACATGCTTGCTTGTACCTAGTCTTGTATGTGTGGGGATATGATATATGGTTCGAGACCAACACGGGCCTCAATCTCTTACAAAGGAAGACCTCTAGCATGGGACATATGAATAGGGTGACATGTTGATATGAGTTGACTCGTATCGGGAAAAGGTTAGTGTACCTAAACTCTAAAATATTTGAAATGTTGAATAATATGAATGATGAAATACTTGATGACGAGTCCCTAGCTAGAATGCTTCCAAGTATATGAGTTGAGTGACCTAACGTGTGGTTTCCTTGAAAGTGTTGAACCCTAGATGTCCTATGAAAATATTTAACCCTAGAGAAAGAGGCAATTGAATATTTGATGCTTGATATGTAGGTGAGGGAGATGTCCCAAGACCCAAGATGATGTATATGATGTGTGATATCTATGATGAGCCTCATACTCGGGTTAGTAGTTGCATATAAAGGAATCTAGTGGTTACCCTTGTTTCTCGAAAAAAAATGGGTAGAATTTTTGTTATGGATAGGAGTTACGGTTAGTAGGTCTTGTTGGATATATATATGTCTTAGCTTGAGTGGCTTGAGCTTGTGGAGCTCTTTCTTGATACAATGGAGAAAGTTTCAAAACCTCGATGTTGATGATAATGGTGTTTCTCGAATGACGCTTGATACACGAACGAATCTCACTTAAGTTAAAATCTTGATATATGTGCAATGAGCCACTCTCATGAGATAGACCTAGTATGAAATCATACCATACATAAAAGATATAGATTTGAAATTATGATCTAGATATGATGGTGTCATAAGATCTTAGCTTGAACAATCAAGGGTAACATGCCTAATCTCGTACCAAAAAAAAAAGATTAATTGGATATGCCGATGCTCTTGGGGTCATAACTCGAATACACATGGTGAATAAATTGTTTAATTTTAAAATAATGAACATAATTAGTTAGAGTTGGTGGAAATTTTTTTGGGAAAAACATAAACATACATGAAATCTAGTATAATGATGAAATATGCACGTTTAATGATGACCAAATTTGGAAGTCAGGATTGAGGACATGTTCGTTTGTGAATTGATAACCTAGATTTTGATGATACACCTTGTTCTCATATGAAGATATGAACAAAAACCCTAATGTATGGATGCGAGGTGATGGAAAGCTCTAATGCCATAATGATGTCATTAAGTGATAAAATAAAAAGTAACACATATATGATCGTTATGAGTGCACCTTTGATAATGATAGCCTACATCTGCATCCCATGGTGGGGAATGCCTTGACAACCATGGTTCAATAGCCAAACCCGATGGATCCTGACTTGACTCTTGACTTAAATCATGGATGAATTTCGAGGACGAAATTCCTTGTAAGGAGGGAAGGATGTGACAACCTCAATTTTTTCTCTCTCTTCTATTGTACTACTCTTCTCTCATCAAGTGTCTCTTACTCAATTTGATTTTAAATATAGAATTGGATGGTTGTGATACTCCAATTTGGCGACTACCATGGTCAATTTCGCAATGTGTGACTTTAATTTATACTTTTAACTAAGCATCTTGCTATATCATGTCACCTTCTTATACCTATTTATGAACACTAACACCATGATATTTTGTCTTTTAAATATGCCCCACATTGTAGTGGACTCAATTTCGAATCCAACGGCCCAAAAATCACCTAAATCGGAGTTATAAATCACAAGATATGGTTATTTGAATGTTTCCATCTAATGTATTATTTTATTTGGGTTTGCAACCTTATTGGACCCAAATAAAAATTGAGACCCAATTGCAACTTGTGGCTCAGCGGCTTGATTTATCCTCTGCTCCGTCCTCTTCAGGAAAGCTTTTGACCGCCGCCACCGTTTATGGCAATGGGGGTGAGGGATGAAATACCCCATTATAAACCCCCCCAACCTAACCCTAGTACCTCCTATTCTTTCTCTTGGCTCTGTTACCCCGCCGCCTTGCTATTTTACAGCCAGCACCACCACCCGTTTTGTTCCTGTATGTTGTCGCCACCCCCAAGGAAAGCAGGAGTCCCTGCTCATCCCAACTGAGCTATCCCGGCATCGTCGGCCCTGGGGATCACCTTCATGCGTCGTCTACCTCCTTTCCACACCATACTTGGCCGCCAAGGATCCTTCTTCTCCTTTATAACCGCCCCTCATCCGTCTCCTGCTCCCCATGCTCGAGCCGCCTGGGAGGGGTACAGAGGCTAGCGATGGCCCCGACGCATCCTGGTCACTGTCGGCCTCCCTCGGACCCCCACCTTCCTCCGACCACCTCCATGGATGGCCACCATGGTTTGGCTTGGGTGTGCTGACCGCCAGAGACGCCAGGGCGCCGTCCCCTGTCTCTGCTCTGTTCCCGCCCGGGAAATAGAGTTGCGCGAGACCGGGCGAAGGAGAAGAGCCGACTGTAGGCTTCGTTCTCGGGTGAGAGTGGCCCAATAAGAAGATTTGGCCCAAGTCTAGAGCCCAGATCGCAGATAGGAGAGTGGCTGCAGGATCAAGGATGAACGGCCGAGATCCTTCACATGATTAGCATGGTATGCTACTCATTACCCTATAGTTCTTGATTTAATCTTCTAAAATTGATATCTCTCAAATCCCTTGGTCAAATTAGACAAATAAATATACCAAATTGATCAGCTCGACGAGACCTACCAATTGGGCATGGTTCCAGGTCCTAAATCTGATGTTTACTCCCTTGATTTCTTGAAAATGATAACTTTATCCATGTTGAGTTCATTCAATGCATCTAGGTGATAAAACTTGAACCTTTAATGATCATCTATCTGCCTAATCATGAAATCAGAATCTTTAGTACATTTTTGATCTACAAGAGGGTCCTTATCACCCCTATTGCTTAAGAATTACTCCCGTTTGCACTATGGGACTTGTCCTTGGACTTTAATGTGTGATCTTGATCAAAGTTGTTATGTTTCTTGAATATGATTCATGTATCAATGTCTTGATGATACCTAGACCCTAAGGGACATCTACCCAACCTTGTTTATGCCTCTTATGTCCTACTCTTGCTGATCTAAACCATCCCTTATGCTTGGTTCTATTTCATTGATGACCTTTGTCCTTGGTTACTCTATTATGAGTCTCGTGACCTAATTTGAGCATAAGTGTCCTAAATCTTATCATGTCCAGATGAAACCTCGAGAGGATATGGAACTTGAACCACACTCTTATGATGGACCCTAAATCAATATGAGATCACCTAATGTACTATAACCAACCTTGAACCCAACTTGGCCAAAACCATAAAATAAAGATAACCGTGGTTAATGATGAGAATCTAATGCATATATATAATCTTGTGCTTAATCAGGTGTGGCATATGGCTAGATGGTGAAGGATATGTTAGTTTATGAAATCTCTGAATCAGGTATGGGCCTTATCTAGTTATATGACTACCGCTTTCTTGCTTGAAAAGACATATATTATATGCTTGTTTGTCTATTTTCTCAAATATTGCCATGTAGTATTGATATGTCATACTCGATGTTTGCTTCGTCTGTTTTATAACTTGAACACATATATATATACGGAACTCCATTATAATATTGTTGATAAAGGGCTCTTGGTTACGACCTTGAGGTCCCTCTCGTATAAAAGGGTAGCTAAGCTTGAGCACCCTTACGGACCCTTCCGACGGGAAGATGGTCAAAGGCCTTAAACATGTTTGATATTGTTGGTATAATGGAGTGAAATGACATAAAATATGGTTTCACATTTGTTAAACAATTCACATGTTTATTCTTGTTCATTTAGTCTTGAAATCTTTTCAAAATTATGCAAAGCTTATATATATGTGTATCTTTCGGCCCCATACTCAACACCTCGTGTGTTGACCCATTTCTCGTATGTTGTTTTTAGGTTCAGAGATGGCTAGAAGGTTGATGGGCTTGGTGAGCTATGCTAGGTGTACTTGTTGTAAGATCCAGATATAGTATACATGAGCAGACTTGTACAAAGTGACTCTTGAACATGTAATTCAAATCATGTAATATAATGATGTTTCTTAATATATCTTGTTGATTGTTGAGTTTATGTTGGTGCATTTATCTTGTTATCTGTTCATGTGTGCTAAGCTTTATGCTTCCGCATTTCGCCTTTGGTATATGTTTGGTTCATGGGACTGGGATTCCGGTTCCGTGACAAATGGCCTCTGTCAGCTTCTTCTTTTGTTCCATCCACAAAGCATTAGGGGTGTGGATTATCATGGTTGGTTCGAGACCACCAGCTTGGTCATCCTCCATCTAGGCCACCTCCTCGTACTCATGTTGCTCCTCGTACCCTTGGTCTTCTTCTTGATCAAGGTTGTTGAAGGGTATCGGGTTAGGATTAGGGACCTCATGAGTGGTTTCTTCAGGTCTCTTCCTCTTCTTTGAGGAATCTCCACCGTGGTTCCTCTTCCTCTTCTCAGAAGACACCTTTCCCTTGCGTGAAGGTCCACCACCATTGGTGGCATCCGGGACCGCCACTGTTTTCACGCGAGCCATCTGCATAAGCATACACATAGACCCTTTAGTCTATACCTTTAAACTAATTATACTTATGTCGATGACATCTTATTACGTATCTTTTATTAATTTGATGGAGGATTCCGTAATCCTTAACTTATTTACCCATACCACATGAGGGTGAGGAAGAGAGATAAAAACCCTAACTCTTAAAATCCTTAAAAGAATGTGTGATGAGAAGGGATGAATAAGATGAGAGAG
The DNA here is from genome assembly GCA_963693085.1 of Alisma plantago-aquatica. NCBI lineage: Eukaryota > Viridiplantae > Streptophyta > Magnoliopsida > Alismatales > Alismataceae > Alisma > Alisma plantago-aquatica. Next base: position 453,329,427 of record OY856413.1, on the reverse strand, counting down.
TCCTAAAGGTATCTTATTTGGAATCATACCCTAAGACTTTGGCCAGGCAGTCACACGGATCCGAGAGTCCTCGTATTCTGACTAGCGTTGCGGAGGAAAATATTGCCAGCCCCCGGTCGTGATCTTTTTCTAGACACCTCTGTCTTACGGATAATCCTCTAATAACTCCCTTGGGTTCTATAGAGTTTGTAAAATTTAATAATTATTAATGGTTAAGTGAGGAACCTTGGCTCTGATACCAAATGTAACACTCGGGCCCACTGCCCTAGGTTCTAGTAAAGATTCAGGAATGACGACTGGCCCCACAGACCACCACTGGCCTTAACTGCACGCTTTTTCCTCACTCACGCGCAAGCTGGGGTCAACTTCCCGACTGGTCACCCATCCTAGTACTACTCCAAGTTGAGCACGCTTAACTATGGAGTTCTTTAGTGATGGGCTCCCGGAAAAGGAGGTGCACCTTGGTGATATGGGAAGTCCAATCATTCCTTTTAAGATCATGTTATCCGAGGCCTCAAATCCTGGGATGTTACAACTGTCACTGCCAGATAAGACAATATCATCAACATACACAATAAGGATGACAAGTCTTGCTGTGGGTTTACGAATAAATACAGAATGATCAGATTGTGAACGCCGAAAGCCAAAGGTAAGTAAGATCTGACTGAGTTTGTCAAACCATGCGCGTGGGCTTTGTTTCAGACCATAGATCGCCTTTCTGACCTCCTCCTGTAGATCTCCATATAGAAAGGCGTTTTTGACATCAAGTTGAAACAGAGGCCAGTCTTTATTAACAGCAATAGATATCAGAATACGAACAGAATTTAAGCGTGCGACTAGAGAAAAGGTTTCAAAATAATCAACTCCATACGTCTGAGTATACCCTTTCGCAACTAATCGGGCTTTCAGGCGTTCAATGGTACCATCCGATTGATATTTAATGGTAAATATCCAGCGGCAGCCAACAGTATGGCATGAAGAGGGACGGTCAACCAGATCCCATGTCTGACAATCACAGAGCGCATGCATTTCCTGCTCCATAGCATGTTTCCAGGCAGGATTGCAAAGGACCTCTTCGGCTGATTTAGAAATTGTCACAGCAGACAAAACAGAATTGAAGCAAGCAAAGCTACCACAGAGATTGTCAGATGAACAGAAATTACTGATAGGATGTTGAGTACATGATCGAACACCTTTCCTTAAACTAATAGGAAGATCTAGGTCAGAAAATACCTCAGTGGATGGGGGATCAACCGCAGACGTAGGATTTGGTTCGGTCGGGGTATCAGAAGCATTGATGATCTTTGACCAGCGTCGATAGACTTGCAAAGGGTGTTCTTTAGGCACATCAGGAGCTAATAATTCCTCAACAACCAATGGTAACGGTGTGGTAGCCATAATATCAGCCGACAACTTTTCGCCATCAGTAGAATAGTAAGGCATATGCTCAAAAAAGATCACATCTGCACTAACAAGCCATTGTTTTTAATAGGATCAAAACAGCGGTAGCCTTTTTGTGTACGGGAATATCCTAAAAAAATACATTTGACTGAGCGAGCAACAAGTTTAGTGAGACCAGGACGAAGATTTTTCACAAAACAAGTACTCCCAAAAATGCGAGGAGGCAGAGAGAATAAGGGTTTATCAGGAAACAAAATGGCGTACGGGACCTGATTTTTCAAAACAGAGGAAGGCATGCGATTGATGAGATAGCACGCCGTAGAGACAGCTTTAGGCCAGAAGTGATGGCGTACGTTGTAGTGTATGAGAAGGGTGCGAGCAACCTCAAGTAGGTGACGGTTTTTTCTTTCAACGACGCCATTTTGTTGAGGAGTGTATGGGCAAGTGGTCTGATGTATGGTTCCACGGGCAGCACAAAAGGATGTAACAGATTGTTGCATGAACTCCAATGCATTATCAGTACGAAACATTTTAATAGGTCGATTAAATTGAGTGTGAATTTCAGCAAAGAAGGTGTGAATAGTATCTAACACAGTATCTCGACCTTTAAGTAGAAATAACCATGTGGCACGAGAATAATCATCAATAAATGTCATAAAACATTTCACACCCGAGTGACTTGATACGGAGCACGGTCCCCAAATGTCAGCACGAACAAGGTCAAAAATTTCTTTAGAAGCAATAACGTTTTTAGCAGGAAAAACAGAACGAGTTTGTTTGCCTAAAACACAAGTTTCACAGGAAAAACTGTTCTCAGATAAAGTAGGGAATAAATGCTTTAATTTGGCAGCAGATGGATGCCCCAGACGAAAGTGCCACTGTAGTCCCGTCACTGAAGTAGATAGCATAGCAGAGGCAGTAGGAGGCCCATCCAGATAATACAGCCCATCTGGTCCTTCACGGCCCGAACCAATCCTCGTCTTCGTGCGGAGATCCTTCAAAATACAGCCAGAAGGATCAAATTTAATAGAGCAGTTGAATTGTTTTATCATCTTACTGACTAACAATAGATTAACAGGAAACTTTGGAATATATAAAACAAACTACAACTGTATTTGTGGTGAAAGATAAACTGTGCCAGTGCCATGAACAGCAGTTTTGGACCCATTTGCAACAGTAACAGATGACATAGGAGCAGTTTTATTGATAATAGAGAAAAGGCGAAAATCACCAGCCATATGAGTGGATGCACCTGAGTCAATGCACCATTGTTTGTTATCAGATGATGGAGAGGCGACCATGGCAGAGGGTCTTAGTGTAGACGAGGATGGCATTTGTGCGAGACGTTCCTGGAACATCTTCTCGAACTCCGAACATAACCATTCTGTGTTAACCGGAGCAGCAGGTGTGTCGGTGGTAGAATCAGCAGCAGTGTCTGTAGCGGCCTGGTTAGCCCAAGCGGGCTTGCCGTGCTTAATCCAGCAGCGATCTTCAGTATGATTGCCCCGGCCACACCAGTTGTAGTAGAGAGGGTCGGGAGCAGTACCTTGTCCAGGAGTAGATGTGCCTCGACCTCCTGAAGGAGGAGGGCGACCGCCACGGCCACGGCCACGACCGCGACCACGACCACGGCCAGAATCAGCAGAGCGAGCAATAAGCACAGGATGCTCAACAGCAGGCGTAGGAGTAATGGACGGCAGGCGTTGGACTCTTTTCAGAACATCCCGAAGGGTTGGCAGTGGATCACTTGACAGGATCTAGTCAACCACACCAGAAAAAGAGGCAGGAAGTGCAGTCAAAAATTGCACCAGTTGGAGTTCGTTGCGCTGCTTCTGAGCAATTTTGATGTCCGTCGTCAAGGGGTGGTAGAGTTCAAACTCATTCCACAGAGCCGAGCATTGATTGTAGAAGTCATCAATGGAAGTGTCAGTGGAGAACTCCTTTTTCGCTAGAGTTTTGAAAATTTCAAAGACGCGCTTTGGATTCTCCTGATGAGAATAGACATGGGACAATTGATCCCACATAGCCTTAGCATCATGAAGGCAGAGAAGACATTGGCTAATTCAAGGCTCGGTACTATTGAGGATCCAAGACATGACGCCAGAGTCATCCTTGGACCATTGCGCATAGCTTTGTCTGGTTTTGTCATCCGAATCAGCGGTAGGAACAGGAGGAGGCTCGATCGTAAGATGGTGATATCGGCCTTGCGCTTTAACATATAGAACAAAGGATGTCGACCAGAGATGGTAGTTGGAACCACCGTCGAGTTTCATTGTGGTGACACAGATCGGGGAGGCTCAGTAAAAGCCATGGCAGGAGCAGTAGTCGGCGCAGTAGCAGATAAGAGCAGAGACCCACAAAGGGCAGATAACAGCAGCAGGGATCTGACGTATCAGATCAGAAAACCCGTATCGGGCAGAATATGCATAGAGAAACCTACGCCGTCATGAGGAAAACTCAACGTTTCGTCATGAGGCGCAGGAAGATAGGACGGTGAGACGAAAAGACTCAACTTAGCCGGTCAGCAGATGTCCGAACGTAGATCCGAAGAGCACCCGAACGTAGAGGGAGAAGGGTGGTAAAAACCAGTGGCAGCCGGCCGAAAGGGTAGAAGCCTGGAGGACAAAGAAGGTTGCGGGTGGGGTTGTTTGTTGGGGAGAGGAGGCGGCGGTGGGAGGAGAGGTGGCGGTGGGGAGGGAGGGTGGCGGCGGGTGAGTGGAAGGGGGAGGAAGGGGCGGCGGTGGGTGGCAGGGGTAGGCGGCGGCGGTGGGTGGCAGGGGTAGGCGGCGGTGGCGGGTGAGGGTGGAGGGGAGAGGAGGGTGGCGGCCAAGGGAGAGAGGGTGGCGGGCAGGGAGGGTAGAGGAGGGATCGGCGGCGCTGGGTAGGGCAACAGGGGAGGGGCGGGCGGCGGGGGGGGGGGGGGGGCTTACATCATGGGTGGGGAAATTGAGAACCTGCTCTCGATACCATATAGAGGGAAAAGAAATTGTTTATTCAGTGAGTAAAAAGGTGTACAGGGTACTCTCTTATATAGCTACAGAGAGTTGAGACATATACACAAGCGAGCAATATGGGACTAATACAATAGAGCAGTATAAGAAATAACACAGCAGAATAAGTAAATAACACAGTATTTCTATGTTGCCAATTATTAGCAACTAAGTAGAGGTGATTGATATTGACTATACCACTCATGATCAAATAAATGACTCAATCGAACTTATTAAATTGGTTAAGTAAAGTTATCTTCAAAACGTTCTATTTACCATTTGACAACTTAGCAATTAAATTGAAAAAATGATGTCTAATTGCTAAACGTATACATGTTAAAATAATAAGAGGTTTTCCTTAAAATTAAGAAAAATATTATCGCTTCAAAAAAGAGTAAACAAACATGTACAACCACAAAATCCAACAAACTTAGATGCAAATGAAATATCATACCTTTATCTTCACATGAAAAGGGAAAATCTTTCGAGAGTTCTTTTATGTGCTTTGTACTTTCCTGACTTACAAGGCGGGCAACAAGACCTTCTAATAGTTCCCCTTGTGCTTCTATGTGATCTTTAATCCCTGCATCTCATTTTAAATTCATATAACATCATGGTTGTGTATGTTCATAATTATAGAAGATAGGAAAGTTGTTCCATGGAAGATTCTCAGACCAAACCCCAGTTGACCAAGCAAAGTTTCATCGGTCTCAGGTATTTCGTTCAACTACTTGGTCAATCCAGTGAAGTTGGCATGACAATGTGTATAGATAGTATAAAACATATTACGAACACATATGTTATGTGTGCATATTTATATGTACAACTTATAACATGAAAGCATGGAATAATATTTGTAAAGCACGGATCAAACCATACAAATCCAGCATTCATAAATAAACAAGCAATCTAATGGTTTTCTAACATAGAAAACAACTCATATAGAACTTATAATTGGATTTACTAATGTTTGGATTGTGGGGTTGTTCTTTCACATAAATGTGTTTTTCATTGTCCCCATCAAACCCATTAGACATGTAATGTGGCAAGTCAACCAATTTAACTGGCTAAGTGAATCTAGTTTTAAACCTTTGCTGATCACTAGTCCATATGCCTATTATAGAGGCACAAAAAAGCGAGAGAAACTAACACAATAGAGTGTCGGACATGTATATGAAGGGAAAATAAAAAAACATATAGTAATGAAATAGTAATCATGATTGTTTCTCACACTGACAAGTAGACCCATATGCATATACACTAACAAACTATTATCCATCTTTACGTATTCATCACCTTCGTAGATGTCGCATTCTTTGAGGACACACCAATTTTTGGACTGCACCTATGTATCCCAAGTTGGTGTTGAGGACTCTACCTTTCCTAATATCTTTTTAATCACTTCAGACACACAGCCCTCATAATGTAATCAGTGTTCCACCAAGTTGTGTCTGTACTAGACATATGCCCAGTATGGGCACAAGTGCTCCTAGAAGTGTTCGTGTGTCCTGGGTTATAAGCATAATATTTAGAATAGAAACTTAAAGAAAAGCAAATAGGAGACAATAATCAATAAAAAAAATTGCAAACCGAACTCGTACATAAAGAATAGGGGAAAATTACATACTTGACACCAAACCCTAATAAGCAAACACATGTAGACCCATTTTATTAAACAAATGAAATCACGAATTAATTATACACTCTACCACTCCCCCTCAAGCTAGAGCATGGTCAAATCCCATGTCCTACCCTACACAAACAGACCTAAAAACTCAAATAGAAGAAAAAAAACACTATTGGCAATCTAGCTTATTGCATTAAGCATTGAACTAGTACATGAATTATCCTTTTATAGGAAAGCACCTGCTATAATGTATCATAGTCACAAGATAAGAGGATACAATAGCGAGAGGCCCATTTAGCCTATTCTAACACATTCCCTCAAGATGGAGAATACACATCTCGTAGACCTAGCTTGGCACTGGTAGGAGGTAGAGGCTTGATGAAGATATTGCAACCTGTCTTAACATGTAGAATAACTATTTTCTTGGCTTTATGCATTAAAAGATTTTTTTCTCCAGGCATAGATTGTTGTTTGTCCTAGACATTTCGGTGGTCGTTGTTATCGGTCATGAAAGTGTCTGACGATGGCAGTTGTAGGGCCTAAAGGGGTCAACGGCGGCTACTGTTGGACCTAAAGGTGTTGGCGTTGGCAGCTGGAGGGACTGAAGGCTGTTGTTGCTTGGCATTCAGAAGCCAACGGTGAATGTGGTAGGTCTTGAAGGAACTTTGGATATTTGTAGCGAGGGAAGTGGGATTAGAGTTATGTTTAGGTTTTAGTGCTCTCCTATCATGTTGGTAATCAAGCTTATTGCATTAAGCTTTGAGCTAATATGAGGGTTCTCCTCATACAAGAGAGCATGTGGTATGATTTACCAGAAGTACACACGAGAGATACAATAGAGAGAGGCCCATTCAGCCTATTCTAAAGAGAGAGAAAATACTTAAAAGCATACACCGCTTTCTATACCGAAGTGATAAATTCCCCTAATAATCTTTCAATCATGCCCCTCAAGTAGATATCTCCAACGAAGGTCTGCAAGTAGAAAAGAAAGCCTCGACCAAGTAGAAAAAGTGCATGGGAACAACAATAGAATGTAAGCATGTATGTGCATCAATCTTCATCTCAAGTGCTAACTTCACTCATCAAGTAGTTGAGTCAGTGTTGATTCAGAGTGGACAAGTTCAGAGAGTATAGTCTCAAGTAGTCAATAAATCGGACATTGCACAAACACAAGTAAGCAACGCAGCTCGATGGTAACATTTCTGTCAAAAAGTGTGATTCCAATTGCGCAATAGATGACATAGAACCTCGACAAACAGCGGAAACCTCCAAAAGGAGAATTACTCAAAACAAATCTCATTTCCTCTCTTCACTCTTCTCGTTCTCCTCTATGTCTCTCCCTCCACCTCTAGTCCATCTTACCCCTCACCCCAACTATAATGTAGAGAGTACTTAGGTGGACAAAGCATAATAATATTTGAGACATGAACTATGAGGAGAATCGGCAACAAGAAGTGGATTGGTGAAAATCGTGCAGTTATCATTGGTTCAAGGAGTGTCTATTTTATTCTTTCCTTATTATGGAGTCTTGCTATTATATCCACGCATAAAGGGGAGAAAAGAAAGGTAGAATGGAAGAGGGATGTTTTGATAATGATAGTCGGAATAGAGTCGGTGTTGGACCTAGACAACAACAATAGGTACCCAAAAAACTAACGGAATGCAAGGGATGATAGTCTCCCCTCGTATATTTTCAGCCTCACTAAAAGTCACCTATGTCGTCTAGATTTTGAATTTTTGATTAGATAATTCATCTATCTATAGACACTATTCCTTGGCTTGGGTTTACATGGAAGTTTTAAGGTTAATTGTGATGAAGTGGATTTTCATGCATTATTCTATATTTGTTAGATATCCTTTTTGAGTGATTGGATCAGAAATAATGATAATAATGACGCTTTGAAAATACTTTCAAAATAATTTAAGAAAAAAAATATTCAGATACATATGTTTTTCATTTGTGTATTTAAGGGTAAATTTATATTTTGGTAATTTGTTGCTCAAAGAAAATTTATTAGGCAAGGGAATAATATCAGGAGCCTTAGGAAATATATTTTTATTTGGAAAATTTTGAAAAGATTGGTGAATATTTATGATGGACATAACCTTTTACACTTGCCTTGTTGTTTAGGGCCACCAAGTCTTCATGTTTTGTTCAAGATGAAGCTTAAATAATAAGAAAATGTTGGTCAATAGATTAATGAGATCGCTTTTGGTAATTTGCTTTAAATAGTAAATCTTTGGATAATCAAATAGGAAAGTAGTTAGGTATTCAGCCGTTTCATAATCACCCACCAGCTTTTAGCTATTGAGAGCAATGTTTTTGTCGTAACTTGGCCCAACACATTTTGTTGGTAACTACTTGGATTTAATAAAATGAAAGTAATGTGTTAGTTTTTAAGGAAACTCGAGAAAGAAACAATGAAAAGAAATCAGGAAGCTTTGGTTAAGTTGTGTAGTATTTTGAGTTGTGGATTTAAAAGAACTATCGTTTATAGAAGTTGTTGGACATAAGTGACTAGAAAGCTATGTCTGTGGAAGGAGGTTATGTCAATTTGATTGAAGTGGAATAGAAATAAAAACCATACATTATTATGTAAATGAAAAAAAGGAAATGTGTTGGCAAGATTCCGTAAACTATGTGAAGAGGAAGACGAAATTGACCTTGTTGCAAACGAAATTGTTTACACTTTCTAGAAATTGTGCCACGTAAACTAGAATTATGGTAAGTTCCTATCTTCGAAATGTTAGTAATAGTTAAAGAGTAAATAGAGGGCTTCTTGATGCGTTGCATTAGAGAACCCTGACACCTATATATAGGAGAGAGGGCACAATTACAGACTTAGACACAACCCTAGTGGGCCAAAACACTTAGGCCTATTTACCAACAAGATAATAAATACATTAGCTAAATAAATCTCAATAGTAATGAATTGGAGTTGTGAGTCTAGTATTTACACAAGACCCTTTTGCAACTTAGTTTGTTCAAATAGTAGTCCATGATTGCCCCCTTTCCATATTTGTTGGTCTAGAATAGAAAAGTATTGCTTCTTATTGAGTGAATAAAACCAATACAATGCTCTCTCTTTTATAAGACAAGAGAGTAGTACAGCGTTTAGAGATAAGCAATATGGGATAAAGAAACAAGTGACTAAAAGACAAATAACCAAAATACACTAAGTAAAAACAGCAGTAAATTGTATATACTAATACTCCCCCTCAAGTTGCAGCATAGATGTCAATCATGCCCAGCTTGTCAGTCATAGCAGTGAATCTAGACTTCGGAAGTATTTTGGTTAAGATGTCAGCCACTTGATCTGAGATATGTATCTAGGGCGTAGATATCTGGCCAGATAAGACAACTTCTCGAACAAAGTGACAGTCAACCTCAATATGCTTTGTTCGTTCATGGAAGGTAGGATTACTGGCAATAAAGGTAGCAGCCTTGTTGTCACAGTACATAGAAATAGGAGTAGAATCAGAAATGCCAAAGTCTTTCAGCAGGCTCCGTATCCAGAACAGTTCACATGTAGTATGCGCCATGGCGTGATATTCTGCTTCAACACTCGAGCGAGCAACAACTCTTTGTTTCTTACTGCGCCAAGTAACCAGATTTCCACCTACAAAAGTACAGTAGCCGGAGGTGGAGCGTCGATCAATCTTGCTCCCCGCATAATCAGAATCAGAATACCCAACAAGGTTACAGTGACCATGTTTTTTATACAGCAGACCTTTCCCAGGGGAGCTCTTCAGATATTTGAGAATGTGACAGACTGCATCCCAGTGATATTGTCGGGGTTTGTCAAGATATCTGGTAACAAGTCCAACTGCAGATGTGATATCAGCATGAGTGACATTAAGATAGATGAGCTTGCCAACCATGCGTCGATACTGATGGTGATCGGGATAAGCAGGAGAATTCTCATTATCCCAGTTGGTGTTTGGATCTAGAGGAGTACTAGCAGGCTTTGCACCAAGAAGACATGTTTCAGATAAAAGATTCCGTACATATTTACGTTGAGATAGGCACAATCCAGAGGCTGACCGAGAAACTTCAATCTCAAGAAAGTAGCGCAAGGTGCCTAAATCTTTGGTGACAAAACGTTTCTCTAGATAACGTTTAGTCGCCTGAATGCCAGCAAGATCATTCCCTGATAGAATGATGTCATCAACATATACAATCAGAATAACAATGCCAGAAGTAGTCTGTTTAACAAAGACAGAATGATCAGATTGGAAACGTCTAAAATGAAATTTTTGAAGAATGGTACTCAGTTTAAGTACGGGGACTTTGTTTTAAGCCATAAATTTCTTTCCGCAAACGACAAACTTTGGAGAACTCCCCCTAAAGTACAAATCCGGGAGGTTGTTCCATATAGACTTCCTCATGCAGATCTCCATATAGAAAAGCATTTTTCACATCAAGCTGAAATAAGGGCACTTCAGAATTAATTGCAACAGAAATAAGTATGCGAACTGAATTCAGCCGGGCCACAGGAGAAAAAGTCTCAAAATAGTCAACGTCGTAAGTTTGTGTGTGGCCCTTGGCAACAAGCCTAGCCTTGAGACGTTGAATCGTGCCATCTGGTTCATATTTAATAGTAAACACCCAGAGACATCCAACCGGAGAACAATCAATGGGAGGATCAACCAACTCCCAAGTGTTACGATCAGTAAGAGCCTGCATCTCAACTTCCATGGCCTGACGCCAAGCTGGATGTTTAAGAGCCTGCATCTCAGCTTCCATGGCCTGACGCCAAGCTGGATGTTTAAGAGCCTGAAAAGCATTTTTAGGAATAGAAATAGCAGAAAGAGCAGCTGTAAAATTGGCAAAGTTAGTCCCCAGGTGAGAAGTAGTACAGAAATTCCCAATCGGATGTTTGGTACATGTTCTAGTTCCTTTCCTTAAACTGATAGGAATATCTAAGTCAGTGAATACCTGAGGTGATGACTGATCTGGCATTGAGGAAGAAGATTCTCGAGGGGCCATAGAGGGAGTTGTCGTCTTCGGTCTTCTTTGATAAACTTTCAGCCATAGTTATCAGGACCGAACCGGACCGGCCGGTTGAACCGGTTGAACCGGGAACCGGTCACCCTACCGGGTCGGTTTCCTCTAAAAGCCGGAAATGACGTCTGACCGGCATCAAACCGATGAACCGACCGGTTGAACCGATCCGGTTTTTGCCCAACCGGCCAGTTCTTTCATTTAGCAAGGAAATGCATTGTTGCTGCTATTTTATGTTATTCAACATTGAATACTATATAAATGCTGGTGTATAAATGTCCATGAATAGTATAATATTGTTATTTGGTCTTTTTTATCAAGTTATTGTGAGGAATTATGCTATTATTCATGTTTCATAACTTTTGTAGGGATAATTTCCATGAGTATCAAAGACATTTATATGTTATTCAACTACTAGTGATGTCATGCTGACGTCACCGGTTGAACCGGTCAGACCACTGGTTGAACCAGTGAACCGTGAACCAGAGGCCTCACCGGTTCACTGACCGGTTCGAGTCTGACAACCCTGCTTTCAGCTGAGGAGTAGCAGCAGCAGGAACAGTATCAAGGGAATCAGAATCATCAATCATTGGTAATGGTGTCTCCATTTATAAATCTAATGTAAGGGCAGACCCAGCAGAAGAATAGAATGGCATGTACTCAAAGAAAACAACATCAGCCGAGACAATCCATTTTTTTGAAACTGGATCATAACAGCGGTACCCTTTTTGAGTCCTAGAGTACCCTAAGAAGACACACTTGATGGCACGGGGATCAAGTTTGGTTAAACCAGGACGTAGGTTTTTAACAAAGCAAGTGCTCCCAAAAATACGAGGAACAGAAAATAAGGGCGCATCAGGGTACAACATTTGATAAGGGATTTAATTCCCAAGAATTGAAGATGGCATGCGGTTAATGAGATAGCACGCAGTGGAAATAGCTTCAGGACAAAAACACTGGGGAACATTATAGTGAAAAAGTAAAGTACGAGCAATGTCAAGAAGGTGGCGAATCTTGCGTTCGGCGACTCCATTTTGTTGTGGGGTGTAGGCACAGGAGGTTTGGTGAATAGTACCCAGTTTGCGACAAAAACTGCTGACCGAGGATTGCATGAATTCAAGAGCATTGGCAGTGCGAAAAAAAATTATAGGTTTGCTAAATTGGGTACGTATTTCAGCAAAATAAGCAGTAATAGTCTCAAGAATATTAGACCTATCCTTTAGCAAGAAAATCCAGGTGTACCTAGAGAAATCATCAATAAAGCTCAGAAAGTAACGGAATCCAGATATACTCGAGACAGAATAAGATCCCCAAACATCAGCATGTATAATATCAAATGGCTGTTTTGAACCAATACATAATTTCTTTGAAAAAGTTGCTGTAGTTTGCTTGCCTAATTGACAAGTTTCACAATGAAAAACAGAATCTGAAATATGAGGTAGTAAATGCTTTAATTTGGTTGTCGACGGGTGTCCCAACCGATAGTGTCACTGGATGCCAGTCACAGAAGATGTCAGATACGTCGCAGTCTTTGGAACATCCAAGTAATATAAACCATCTGGTCCCTCATGGCCCGAACCAATCTTCGTCCTCGTACGCAGATCCTGAAAAACAACACCATCCGGGACAAATGTAATAGAGCAGCGAAGGCTCTTCACAGTTCTATTGACAAATAACAGATTTATAGGGAACTTAGGAACATATAAAGAAGACGTAGAGGAAGACATCCAGGAGTGCATATATCACCAAAACCAGTAACTGGTGTTTGAGAGTCGTCAACTAGAGTAACAGGAGGTATAACAGTAGTGTTATGTAAATGAGAAAATAATGTAGGATAGCCAGAAATATGGGATGTCGCACCCGAATCGATAACCCAAGTGTTTTTACCGGATTGAGTCAGAAGAGCAATACTACCATCAGTGGAGGCCTCGGTAGAGGAAGCAAGTCGTGCTTGTAGTAGTTTCTCACACTCCGATCGGATCCAATCGGTAGACGGAGGTGCAGAAGTAGTGGCAGTGTCAGGCTGATCTGTGGTGACTTGATTCACCTAGGCTGGCTTCCCATGCTTTATCCAGCAACGGTCTTCATTGTGATTGGTACGCTTACAGAAGGTACAAAAACGTTGTTCAGTAGTCTCAGTAGGAGAAGAGGAGCCACGTCCTAGTCCAGAAGAACGCCCGCGGCCACGTCCCCAACCACGGTCGCGTCCACGGGAGGAGTCACCAGTCCGAACAGCAAGGGTTGTTCCGTCAGAAGAGTCAGGTAGGTTTTGCGAAACGAAAGGAAGGCGTTGAACACACTTCCAGAACGTCTCTCAGGGTAGGAAGGGGATCACTAGAGAGGATCTGATCAACGACTCCTGCAAAAGATGAAGGCAGGCCAGCGAGTAACTAGACATGTTGAAGCTCGTTCCTTTGACGTTGGATTTCCGTGATATATGCAGACAGAGGATGGTAGACCTCGAACTCATCCCAGAGAGCATAGTAGTTGTTGTAGTAATCCTCCACGGAGTTAGTAGCAGAGTACTCCTGTTTGGCCAGTAGCTTGAAGATTTCAAAAACCTTCTTTGGATTCTGCTGGTGAGAGTATACGTGGGAGAGTTGATCCCACATATCCTTGGCAGTCTTGAAGCAAAGGGGAGACTGGCTGATTTTAGGTTCCGCACTATTGACCATCCAGGTCATAACACCATAATCTTCCTTGGACCAGAGATCGTAAGCCTGTTTGGTCTTGTCATCATCATCAGCAGTAGGGATGGCCGGACCCTTGGTCGACAAATGAGAGAAACGCCCTTGAGCCTTGACGTACAATTCAAAGGAGGCTGCCCAGAGATGATAGTTGGGGCCATCCAACTTGACGGTAGTGACGCACAGATTGCAAGGAAGGTCAGGAGTCGCCATCTGAGATGATAGAGATAGTCAGAATCAAGGGCGTAGATAGCAGCAGAGGTAGTAGTCACTAGTCAGCAGCAGAAGTCCAACACATGGACTAGAAGTAGCATATAGAAGATCCAAGCATGGATCTCAGAAACCCTCGTAAGGGCAGCAGGAGAAGATAGAAATCTACGCCAACATGGAGGAACAATCACTCCACCATGAGGTGCAGGCAAACAGAGCGAAAGACGCCTTTTACGACGTCAACGTGCCAGAAACTAGAAAGTTACCGAAGCTGTCTGGAGGTTTCAGGGAAGATGGGTAGAGGATTGGGTGTACTTGATGGATTAAGCCATGGTAATGGAGTGGGTTAGGGTGTTGAAAGGGGGTGGAGGGTTGGCGGGGGGGTGGGTGGTGGCAGGAGTGGTGGTGGTGATGGTTGTGGGCGGCGGCAGGGTGGCTGGAGAGGGAGAGAGGAGGGAGAGGGGCGGCTAGGGTTGGGGGGAAGAGAGGAGGCTAGGGTTTAGGGAGGATCGGGACGCTTTGATACCATCTAGAATAGAAAAGTACTGCTTCTTATTGAGTGAATAAAACCAATACAATGCTCTCTCTTTTTTTTTGGATCTGCAGGGGTCGAAGCCCCCCCCCCCTCTCCAAACAGGTGCCAGAGCCCGGATGACCCAAGAGGTGGTAAATACGCTGCGCAACGGTAGCATTCGAACTCGGGACCCCCGGGGGGCCCAAGCCGAGCCGAACCATCCGCGCCACAGTGGCCGGGTAATGCTCTCTCTTTTATAAGACAAGAGAGTAGTACAGTGTTTAGAGATAAGCAATATGGGATAAAGAAACAAGTGACTAGAAGACAAATAACCAAAATACACTAAGTAAAAACAGCAGTAAATTGTATATACTAATAGTTGGTATTTCAAACTAGCTTTATTTCTTCTTCTACGCAACTTTTTGAAACTATAAATGACCCATCCTAATTTTGCTAAGTTTGATACGTCAACGAGAAAAGGAGATGTACAGTGGCATCAGTCTTCCTCTCAAGCCATCCTCCTCTACTCTCCACCTATAAAGCAAAGCCTACTCTCAACTTCATTGCACCACCCTTGACCATCCACATAACTTTCCGACCACCTTCAATGCCCAAACATTGTCAATCTTCCTCACCTCTTCCTGGATAGAAGGGACCGACTAGTGAAGGAGAGACTTCCCAAACATCTAGTCAAAATCAATGAGCCACAAATCCAACGGCCATTCTTTTTTCAAAAAAGTTATTTTTTTCCTCTCTCTGACCATAAACCAAATAATCCCTTAATCTTGATTAAATCATAGAAACTGCATCCTTGATCCAAAAATACAACATAAGTAGTCAATCTTGATAAGAAAAATCCATGGAATCCAATGAAATTACTTTTACAAGCTAAATCAACTCTTTTTCATAGATATCTTAATTACCATCCATTTTTTTCATTTGATATTGATTAATGATCTAATCTTTTAAATATGACTCAAAAACTCTAAATCTTTTTCTGGTCGGTAAGTTTAATGAATTTTGGATCGTACTTTCTTAACATGAGATGAATGATGGTGATAACTTGGGATAGTATATGATGCTATGGAACTTAAGGTTGATTGTCCAATATTGATCAAATCTATTCTCCCCTAAGACCTAGATCTTGACTACACTTGGAAATACTTTTAGTAACCCAAAATTGTATCTTGATCTTGATAATACCTAATGACAATAAAGATGATTTAAACAATGATGTTGATGGTGAACTTAGGGTTAGTTCCAAAAGGACTTGGGTGAGGAACATTCAATTGATATCGATAATGATGATGATAATGATGTTAACCCTCAAAACATGAAATGTTGATAGTCAAAATATGAATGTATGATCATGCCTAGGGTCAATATAGGAACTAAACACGCTAACCTGGTCAATATGACCCATGATGATTTGATATCCCGAAATATTGATCCATATGTGATATATCCTTACTTGCATGCCATGAATCTTTCACTCAAATCTTGACCCTAAATCTTTCGAGATCCACTCATACTCTGAACATCAACACAAGGTACGCTTATTTGTATATTAACCAAACTAGCGGTGTTGAAAATATATGTTTGATATGTATTTCCTTCTCTTGTGTGTTGTTTGGCTATTTATATTGATGAAATGATGAGTTGTTGTTCCCATTTGAATAGTCTTTTGTTTGATATATATATATATATATATATATATATATATATATAACCCAGCCAGTGTAGTGCAGGTGGTTCGTTGCGGCTTGTCCTCCCCCGGGGACCTGGTTTCAAGTCCCCTGTTGGCATTGTATTTACCAACCCTTGGGTCATTAGGGCTCTGGTACATGTTTGACTGCCCTTCCTAGCTAGAAGGGCCATGTCATCAGACACTTGTGATTGCCCTTCTTTGAATAAGAAGTGGTCATGTCTTGGATACCTTGATTTCCCTTCTTTATTAAAAGTAGCCATGCCTTGAGCACCTTGATTGCCCTTCATGTGTTGTAGTGGCCATTTCTTCGGACACCTAGTGGCCATGTCTTCAAACACCTAAGATATAATGGAAGAAGTCACTTTAAAATAAGAAGTTTTCTATGACAAGTTTTACATAATAATGAATTTTTTACTCTCTTTATAAGTCTCTATCGTGCACACAATATTTTCATGTACAAAATTACTTTATTATTTTATCGCTAGCATACCACTGCATGTGCAATGACGGCATCTTGTTTTTATGATTTTAGGTAATGATAGGTGATTATAGAGGACTACTAAATTTGTTGCTTTTGCTCTTTTTGACTTGCATGGGAACTTGAAGAAGCTTCACCAAATCAGAATTTCATGAGGGTTTTTTATTAAAAAGCAATGATGTAGTTTCTGCTAGTTTAGTTTCATGTATCTTTCTTTTCATGTTGCCTTGAGCATGTAAAGCACCTTTGGTTCATCATTACGTATGTTGTGTATGATCTGGGCCACTCAGAGACGGACACACTAACCCCTTTAACATAGCCACCAAGACAATGGGATTGGGATTGATGGATAAATAGTTACATGGCAATGATATTGTCAAACATAATGAATACTAGGAAGGCATTTCCCAGCACTAGCAATTCATGAAGCAACCTACAAAAAAAAACCAAGTGAACCACTATATTTTTTTGGTGTTGAGGTACAAGGTTCAATGAAAATGTTGTTTTCAAACAAAAATCATCCTTTGTGAACTTAGAAAATACAAGCATATATGACCAAAACCAAACCAATCATGTTATCAAAGAAACCTACTAGGGACACCAATGAACTGTAGGTGGGGTTTGAAACTAGAGGCCTAGCTTTTATGCTCCTTGATCAGAATAGACAACCTAGGCACCTCACTTCTTAATTGCTAGAGGGTGTGACTAGGCAGCTGCCGAGGCATCAAGCGCCGCAAGGGGGGCCTTGACCCGTACCTTGACCTATATGTCGCCTTGGGTGTTTTTAGAGATCCCCAACCGTACAAATGAGTATTAATATTATTTACTAATGTACATTTGTTCAAATTAAGTAATGTTGTCTATTTTGTTGCACAATATCATTATTATAAGGAATTAGTACCCTTGGTATTCTATTGTATTTCTCCGCCATTGCTTGATTTGCTTTCTCTGTTTTTTTACCTTAATAAGGTATCAACTTCTATGTGAACTATCATATTTATATTTAATTTCTTCATGCTTATCATAGGAACTTCAGATGCCCATATTGGCTGTAGATTCATGTATATATCTGAAAATAAACCAAAAGAAAGAAAATTGGCTACCTGTGACATTTAAAAGCAATGTGATCCTTCATTCCATAGTCAAGTCCAATTATTATATATATAAATTATAGAACTGCCTCATTTGTGTATTATTGGAATTCCATATATCCAGTTTAATCATTAATAGAATGCACTTGGATTATTATTATGCATGGTGCTGGGATTGTTTTAAGGATTAACCACATCACATATCTCTATATATCCAAGTAAAACTGTAACATATATCTATATATATTTATGTAAACAACAATCAACTGTATATATCCAAGTTTAACTATAAAGTGTGTGGCTGTGGGTGTGTTTGTGTGTGTATATGCATAGAACAATAAAATTTGTATAATATAGACGTGAATAATATTTATTTTCTGTATCTAAAACAATACAAGGCACTCTCTTTTATAGGACAAGAGAGTAAGTGGAAAACAGAATTAGTAGATATAGGATAAAAGAAAGGCTAAAGACAAAGACAAGTCTAAAGCATAAAATAAATATAAAGCAAAAATCATATATATCAATACTCCCCCTCAAGCTGAAGCATAAATGTCAAACATGCCCAGCTTGTCCACCAGTATAGTAAAGTGAGTCATTAGAAGCAGCTTTGTGAAGATGTCAGTAACTAAATCTTCTTTTCGGATATAAGGAGTGCAAATGTGACCTGATACAACAGATTCCCGGATAAAGTGGCAATCCATTTCTATATCTTGGTATGCTCATGAAGCATAGGATTGATGGCAACAAAAATGGAAGCTTTGTTGCGCAGTACATAGGAATAGCATATGGATCATATATATCAAATTCCTTGAGTCATTGGACCCGCATCAGTTCATAAGTAATATGAGTCATGGCTCTATACTTCGCTTCAGCGCTAGACCGAGAAGACAGTCTGCTTCTTACTGCGCCTTCCGGCCTCTTCTACTGATCTGTCTACTGATATAGCTGACCCCACTGCTCTTGCTGCCATGGGTGGCAGGGGTCGCGGTCGCGGTCGCGGCCGCCCACCTACTGCTCCTGGTCGGGGTCGAGGATCTTCAGGTCGCGGTACTTTTGGTCGTGGCTCTTCTACTGACTCATCTGCTGGAGCCACTCCTCAGCGGTACTGTGATTTATGTGGCCGTAATAATCACACTGAAGACAAGTGTTGGAAGAAACACGGCACTCCTGCATGGGCAAACGCTGCTACGGAGGGTACTGCTCCGACTGCTCCTACTGCCACTTCGACTGAGGCCACTGCTGAGTTTATTCGCTCAGAGGTGGAACGTTTGCTACAGGAGCGGACTGCTTCATCCTCATCGGCGGGGACTCCTGGTGCTCACGCAGCTACCTACTCGGGTTGTGACTCTGCCTTTCTGAGTGCCTCTTCTTCTTCTACTGGTAATACAAAATGGGTGATCGACTCCGGCGCCTCGTCTCATATTTCTGGCAACCGTTCTCTTTTTTCTAATCTGTTTAAACCCCGCTCTAAGTCTATTGTGATGCTTGCTGATGGGTCCAAGACTGCGATCTCTGGCATTGGGGATGTCTTTGCCCGCATCCTGCTACATTCTGCTTTATATGTGCCGAATTTTCCTTTAAATCTGTTATCTGTCAGCAAACTTGTTTGCGGCCTTAACTACAGTCTGACATTTGCTCCGGGTGAATGTGTTTTTCAAGACCTTCGCACGAGGACGAAGATTGATGGGGGCATGAAGGACCAGATGGACTATATTACCCGGATGATCTACGACTGCTCAGCCTCGTGCCTGGTTTGATAAACTGAGCACCGCTTTGTCTACTTGTGGGTTTCTCAGATCTCATGTTGATCATTTCGTGTTTGTTAAGAAGGCATTTGTTGGTATTGTTGTCCTTATTGTATATGTTGATGACATTATTCTGTCAAGCGGTGATATTTCTGAAATTATTGCAACCAAAGCCTATCTCTGTAAACATTTTGTTACTAAAGATCTGGGAAAACTGCGGTATTTTCTGGGAATTGAGGTTTCAAGGACCTCTAGTGCTCTTGTTCTGTCACAACGGAAGTATGTCCTAGATCTTCTACAGGAAACGGGTATGCTTGGAGCTCGACCTGCTAACACACCGCTTGACCCCAATGTGAATTGGGATGATGATGATTCACCTATGTATCCAGACAGTAAAAGATACAGACATCTGGTTTAGAAGCTGATTTATCTCACTGTTACTAGAGCTGACATTTCTGCAACAGTTGGTCTTGTTAGCCGCTATCTTGATAAGCCTAAACAATGTCATTGGGAAGCTTTATGTCATATTCTAAGGTATCTGAAGAATTCTCCTGGTAAAGGCTTACACTATAGAAAGCGTGGTCACTGTTCTCTTGAGGGCTATTCTGATTCTGACTATGTTGGTAGCAAGACAGACAGGAAGTCAACTTCTGGCTATTGCACCTATGTTGGAGGGAATTTAGTCACTTGGAGGAGCAAAAAGCAAAATGTGGTGGTTAGATCCAGTGTTGAGGCAGAGTATCGTGTTATGGCTCATATTGCTTGTGAGCTTATGTGGGCGCAATCTCTTCTGAAGGAGTTTCATGTGTCTTTATCTGATCTTGTTCCTATGCACTGTGTTAACAAGGCAGCTATCTTTATTGCGAGTAATCATGTCTTTCATGAGCGGACTAAACATATTGAAGTCGACAGCCACTTTATCCGTGAGGCCATCATGTCTAGACGCATTTGTACTCCCTTTACTCGCTCTGAAGATCAGGTTGCTGACATCTTCACCAAGCTGCAGGCTAAGAAGCACTTTTGCGCTCTTGTGGACAAGTTGGGCATGATCGACATCTATGCTCCAACTTGAGGGGAAGTGTTAGATAATATTTTTATTTATGTCTTTGTTATATTGTCTTGTTATTTACATATTCTGTAAGGACCTTTCTGTAAATGTTTACTCTATAAATATATGGGGTACACACATTGTGCACCCCAACCCTTACCGCTCACTCAATAGCTATAAAAATTATAAAATGTATGTATACTTATAAGAATATTGTACAGAGAAATTATTTTAAAAAAACTGCCTAGGCGTCCAACCTTGGCGCCTTGCTGGCTTAACAAGTATGATATACAGTTTACTACATGTACTAACTATTAATTACACAATATACTAGTTAGTAGTTATGAAATATATTCTAGTACTATAATGTGTACATAAGCCTTGTATTATACACTTATGCTTACTGTAACTAAGTATCAAAATAGACTAATTGACTAATAATTGCATATTTTAATACTATTATTAACATGGTAACATATTATACCACTAGTTATAATTATGATACTGCTATGTGTCATAGGTTTTGTATTGACGACATTTTCTAGGTTCAGATAATACAAAGTTGAAAATATCTGATTATATGTGTAGAAGTTACTTGCTTAAGCGCCCATGCGGTGCTTAAGTTGCTAGAAAGTCCTTTCCACTCACCTCCAGCTTTGCACTTTCTAAAACATTTTGTATGTATGATCAATTTTTTTTAGAAATCATAATTTTAAAAATTATGAAGAGTTACTTTTTACAAAAAATAGTCTAGGAGACCTCACCTAGACGACTATGCAAATGGTTGATACACCTAGGGTCCTACCCTGAAATATAAATTTTATTATAAATTCCCATTGGAGGATCCATGTAGGTACACGTGTTTGGTTACCAATTTGACTTATCTATAAGCCAAACATTCCATCAAGACAAGTACAGTAAGTGAAATCATGGAACGACTGAATAATGGCCATTTTGATGTTACGGAAATCTTGTGATATGGTCACATAGAGGAACATGGTTTCTCAAGAGCGGACTTGTTTGGATTGAGCATGGACAGAAGGTCGGTCCATAACTATTTGTTGGTGATAATCTAATCTGAAGTACAACTTAGAAATTGCTTCACTTTTTGTCATCTTCTATGAACCTAGGTTTCCTTCATTTAGGTCATCTTTGAGATCATATTTCATAACGAGGCTGCAGTCAACATTGCTACTACATACGTTCTTTTCATTCAATGCCATCACAACAGTGATTGCACAAACTAAACAAGCACATATTTAAAATACTCGGTTATTCTACACTGCAAAGAAGAAATTCCTAAGACAGAAACAGTCAAAAATTATATTGAAGCGAGTACAGTTTATAAAGAATTTTTAAAAAAAATCCAATAATTAAAAATAAAGCTAGCAGATGAAGAGTGGAGTGCATACCAGGAACAAATGTATCAGCAATTTCATTGAGAGTATTGCATATAAGAGTGGCTGTCCCTACCTCCCAGAGTTGATCATATTTCGTGAAGAACGATGTCACAGATTTTCTATATATTTATCATGGGAGGGCAATACAAAGATTACAACTTACACACATCTATTATATCAAGGGATTAACATTTATGGATCTCAGATATTACCCAAATGAAAAACAGATAGCTAAACGATAGAAAGTTAGGACGACTTTAAAATAAAAAATAGGGCATGTAACAAACAAGAAAACTTTTAGTAGTGTACGGATACAAACTGTTCGGATATAGGGTCCTAAAATAAAAAGTAAAAGCTAATTAGTTTAGACTTGAGTATTTGTACATAATTTACACGGATTAGTTACTTATCTGGGTTTTTATGCTTCACTAATGAGGATTCCAGATCCAAATAGGAAACCAGATTTACAACTAATTTAGAAATTTATTTGTACTCTATTTCTACAAATGGTATATGTGAATCCCTCATTGAGAGAGGGCCGATTTAAAAAGAAGAAAATTAAAATTACTTCAGATTACCAATAGAGTTCCAGGTCTAGTTGGTGAAGTATTTCTAATTTTCTATTATGAATTACCATTATCCTATCATTAGTACCAAAGCTTTTATACAACAACTTATTCTCTAACATCCTGTGTTGTTCATCCGCCACTCCTATTTTAATCTGACATCAATCATTGTTTCCAGATGACAAGATTGCATGAAAAGGAAGAGGCCACCTTAAGTGATGTCACCCAGCACTCGCAACATTAAAACCCCACATGGAGCTGGAGGTCGTGATCCACAGCTTTGTACACAGCACTGCCAAATATTCTTGGAGGTACATGAAAAAGGTTGACATCAGGATACAAGATAGGATAGGGCACCAAGTTTTGGAGAACGATAGAGGCATCAGATTACTTAGACAGCATGCGGTAGAAACAGCGTCATGCCAAAAAAAAGCTTAAGGGCATGATAATGAGCATAATCGCCCTAGGTACCTCCAGTAGTTGGCGCTTTTTCCGTTGACAACACCATTCTGCTGAGGTGTGTATGAACAAGAAGTTTGGTGGAGGGTTCCCATACTTTTACAGAAATAATGAGCAGAATGTTGCATAAACCCATGAGCACTGTATTAAAAAACGGCCCAGGCGGCCGTTTAAGCGGCCGCTTAATCGGCCAACACCCTCAGCCGCTTAATTTAGCCTATAAGTGCACGATTAATCGTTTTGAAGAAAATCGCCCGCTTTTTGTCCGCTTCACCTGCTTTTTCCCGCTTTTTGCCCGCTTTTTTCCCGCTTTTTGCCCGCTTTTTAAAAAAAATCTACTGGAAGCATGTAACATTAATTAATTACATGGTCCAAGTAGTGTTGACTATAATTTATGAAACTTGTATGCATTTAAGTGTACTATGATATACCTAGTCCTAATTTAGAATGCATACTTTGTGTGTAAGCCCTAATAATAGGATACTTCTGTAATGTATCTTAGTAAATATCATATTAGTCTGTTATACTTCTAAAGAATGATTTATTTTACTGATTTCCTTGCTGCTTTTAGTGATTACTGATTGGTACTACTGGTTAGCATTACTTTTTTGGTGCAATACTGATTATTCATTTCCTAGTAAAGTATTAAATCAATAATTGATAGTTTGTTATTTACAATATTACTGATCTGCTTGCTGATTATAGTGATTATAAATATTGACTAGTAGAAAAGCATTGATTAATACTTAGTTAATTACTGATTTGCTGATTAGATATGTATAAAAGTTCCTTAGAAATATAATTTTTAGATACATGTGTAATTTTGTGTAAAATATATAAGCATTTAGGCACCCGCTTTTTCAAAAATCGCCCACATACCGCTTAATCGGTTACAAGGTGCCGTCCGCACGCCTTCGGCTTCCCGCTTTTTAATACATTGCCCATTAGTATTATTATTATCATCATCATCTAAGCCTCAATCCCAACCATGTTGGGGTCGGCTACATGGATCCTTCTTTTCCAATCAACTCTGTTATGGGTCATACTCTTATCAATATATAAAGATTCAAAATCTTTCTTTGAACTCTTCCCAAGTCAATTTAGGTCTGCCTCTGCATCTTTTAATTATGCTTGACTCAATGATCTTGCTTCGAATAGGTGCATTTGTCAGTTTGTGTTGCACATGTCCATACCATCTTAGACGACCTTCACCACCCCTATAGTGACTCTTCAAACGATCTTTTCTTGTCTTCAGAAATGTGTTACAATTTCAGCAAAGAACTTTTTATGGTATCAGAAATGTCATCAGAAATGAGTTTCAAATTTCAGAAGAAAAAAAATGGGCTTTGAGAAATGTGTTTCAATTTCAGCAAAGAAAATTTTTATGTATCAAGAATATGGGCACGATATTTTAACAGAAATAGTCAAGTATGTCTAGAATAGTCATCAATAAATCAATAAATGTAATAAATTAGTGAAAGCCAGATAAACCCATCATAGAACAAGGTCACCAGATATCAGCATAAACAACATCGATGCCAGATAAACTCAATGTGGTCCCCAGATATGAGCATGACAACATAGCTGGTACGCGTCAAATTGACTTGTAATCATAACATGTTTTTTTTTGCAATATCGTATCATTAGGACATGGGCCTCACCGTCGTGGTTACTATATCTCTTAGGTTGTCAGCTTTGTACCAGGATTTCGGCAATAAGGACTCTCCTTTATATTTTTTGTTGCAATATCATATCATAGGGACACGGGTCTCACCGTCGTGCTTACCCATATCTTTTAGGTGGTCAGCTTCATACCCAGGATTTCAGAAGTTGGAGCCTCATTTGGATGGATAGCAGTAGACAGAGGTTGGTGATGGTTTCATAGTGGTGTCTTAGAGTCGTCCTTATACACTCGTGTCTGCGCTCAGTGGTTTTATATCAAAATGTATCAACCATTCAATTTTTTACTTGCATGTCGTGTATATAAGTGTTCATGTGACAAACTTTGGCAAATCATCTTTTGCATACATGTTGTGACAGTGGTCACTAAATGATATCATGTACATGTTATTGAATGAAAGTAATGGCCCTTTTATGTGTACTCTTTCGAGATTTGGTTCAAATTTTATGCATTTCCTTATCTTAAGCTAAATGATGATGGTTAGCGTTGATTGGCATTTTGTTTTGAGTAATCATGTCTTGCCGTGGAAGGGTGTCACATGAGTAGTTCATTATAGTTTGAGATATTTGGGATATGGTGGTGATGGGAGATCCGAACAACAAGGCCCAACGAGCTTGTTGCGGAATGTGGAAGTATGGGACCGAACAATCCAAACCGAATACGTACGACAAAGATCAACAGTCAACAAGCAAGCAAACACAAAGAAGAGATTTATAGTGGTTCAGAAAATTCCTAGTGTGGGAGCCTACATCCACTATAAATCTCATCTTTGTGGCTGCTTGCTTGTTCATTGTTGATCTTCGTCGTACATATTCGGTTTAGATTGTTCGATCTCACGCTTCTACATCTTCACAACAAGCTCGCTGGGCCTCGTTGTTCGGGTCTCCCATCACCCTAATATCCCAACAAGTGGTATCAGAGTGGTTTATAACTCCAAATCACTACCATTACGTCGAAGTACAACATCAAGAAGTTTGATCGCTTAAAGAGCTTCTCTCTTTGGCAAGGCAAGCATGAATCTTGCATGACGCAAGGAGTCCACAAAGTTCTTCTCGAAAAGGAGAAGAAACATAATCCATGACAGACGACCGGTGGGAGGAGATTGATCAAAAGGCTCGTACAGCCATCTTTCTCTGCTTAGAGGATGAAGTCCTCCATGAGGTCGTCCATCTGAAGACCGCCAAAGACGTTTGGGATGAACTTGAAGCACTCTACATGAAGAAGTCCATCAGCAACGAGCTTGCGCGAAAGAAGCATGTCTTCACGCTTCGCATGGAAGGTGGTTCCTTGACGGCTCTTCTCGATGAGTTCAAAGAAATTATCCACAGCCTCGGGCAAATTGATGTGAAGATAGAGGACAAGGATCAAGCATTTTTGTTGCTTTGTACCCTTCCACCATCCTACAAGAATCTCCGAGATATGATGATATCCCATGAGTCAGACTAACTCACTCCATGAAGTCAACACGGCCTTGACATCTCAAGAGAAATTGGAGAAGGAACTTAATTTGTCAAAAGTAGTGGGTAAAATATTGGTCGCTAGAGAAAGGGAGCATCCACGTGACAAAGACCTTGGAAGTTCAAAGCAAAAGAAGAATAAGTCTATAGAAATACTGTGTTATTTTCCTTTGTATTAGTCCCATATTGCCTGCTTGTATGTATGTCTTACTCTCTGTAGCTATATAAGAGAGTACCCTGTAAACCTTTTTACTCACTGAATAAAAAACACCTTTCCACTTAATATGGTATCAGAGCAGGTTAATTTTTCCCACCCATCAGCCCACCCATGACGTAAACCCGCCCCCCCTCCTCCACTGTAGCCCACCACCACCTTCCCTAGGCGCCGCCCTCCCCTCCTCCTCTCTACCCGCCGCCAACCCCCCCTCCCCCCCACAGCGCCGCCCCCCCCCCACCCCAGCGCCGCCGCCCACCCCCTGCCTCCCGCCTCCGCCCACCCTCCCTTCCCGGCACACACCTCCCGTAGCCACCTCCTCTCCTCCACAAACTACCGCCTCAAAGCCCTCTCTCTTCTTCGGGCTCATTCGCTTCCGGCCGGCTGTCGCTGGTTTTTACCTCTCCTTTCGCTCTACGTTCGGGTGCTCGTCGGATCTACATTCGGACACCCACTGGCTGGTTAAGTTGAGAGTCTCTCCGTCTCTTCGTTGTTTCTGCCTGCGCCTCATGGTGGAACGTTGAGCTTCCCTCCTGACGGCGTAGGTTTCTCTATGCATTCTCTACCCAATACGGGTCTTCTGATCTGACACGTCAGATCTCTGCTGCTGCTATCTGCCCTTTTTGGGTTTCTGCTCTAATCTGCTTCTGCGCCGCCCGCCTCTGCCATGGCGTTTCCTGAGCCTCCCCGGTCTCTGTGCGTTACCACAGTGAAGCTAGACGGTGGCTCCAACTACCATCTCTGGTCGGCGTCCTTTGTGCTATATGTCAAAGCACAAGGCCGATATCATCATATTACGGCTGAACCTCCTGCTGCCCCTACGACTGATTCGGATGACAAAGTCAGACAGAGTTATGCGCAATGGTCCAAGGATGATTCTGGCGTCATGTCTTGGATCCTCAACAGTACCGAGCCTCGTATTAGCCAATCTCTTCTCTGCCTTCATGATGCGAAGGCTATGTGGGATCAACTATCCCATGTTTATTCACATCAGGAGAATCCAAAGCGCGTGTTTGAAATCTTCAAAACCTTGGCGAAAAAGGAGTTCTCCGCTGACACTTCTATTGATGACTTCTACAACCAATGCTCGGCACTGTGGAATGAGTTTGAACTCTACCACCCTTTGACGGCAGACATCAAAGTTGCTCAGAAACAACGCAATGAACTGCAACTGGTGCAGTTCTTGACTGCACTTCCTGCCTCCTTCTCTGGAGTGGTTGACCAGATCCTCTCCAGCGACCCGCTACCGACTCTTCGGGATGTTCTAAAAAGAGTCCAGCGTCTGCCATCCATGACTCCCACTTCTGTTGTTAAGCATCCTGCGCTTATTGCTCGCTCTGCTGATTCTGGCCGTGGTGGTCGTCCTCCTCCCTCAGGAGGTCGCGGCTCTTCTGGACATGGTGCTCCTCCCGGCCCTCGTTACTGCAACTGGTGTGGCCGGGACAATCATAATGAAGATCGCTGTTGGATTAAACACGGCAAGCCGGCTTGGGCTAACTAGGCTGCCACAGATGCTGTTGCTGACTCTGTTGCTGACCCACCTGCTGCTCCAGCAAACACCGACTGGTTACGTTCATAGTTCGACAAGATGTTCCAGGAACGTCTTGCGCAGATGCCATCCTCGTCTACTTCCGGACCCTCTGCCATGCTAGCCTCTCCATCATCTGGTAACAAACAGTGGTGCATTGATTCAGGTGCTTCCACTCATATGGCTGGTGACCTTCACTTGTTTTCAAGTCTCAATAAAATTGTTCCTATAACTTCTGTTACTGTTGTGAATGGTTCCAAAACTGCTGTCCATGGCACTGGCACGGTCCCGCTATCACCAAAATTGCACTTGAAATTTGTTTTATATATTCCAAAATTTCCTGTTAATTTATTGTTCGTCAGTAAGATGATTAAACAACTCCAGTGCTCTATTAAATTTGATCCTTCTGGCTGTGTTTTGAAGGATCTCCGCACGAAGACGAGGATTGGTTCGGGCCGTGAAGGACCAGACGGGCTATATTACTTGGATGGACCCCCTTCTGCTGCGGCTCTGCTTTCTACTTCAGTGACAGGATTACAGTGGCACTTTCGCCTGGGTCATCCATCTGCTGCCAAACTAAGACATTTATTTCCCACTTTATCTGAGAAAACTTTTTCCTGTGAAACTTGTGTTTTGGGCAAACAAACTCGATCTGTTTTTCCAGCTAAGAGCATTATTGCCTCTAAAGAAATCTTTGATTTGGTTCATGCTGATATTTGGGGACCATGCTCTGTATCAAGTTTGTCTGGTGTGAAATATTTTATGACCTTTATTGATGATTATTCTCGCACCACATGGTTGTTTTTGCTTAAAGGTCGGGATACTGTGTTAGATACTATTCGCACCTTCTTTGCTGAAATTCAAACACAATTTAATCGCCCCATTAAAATTTTTCGTACTGACAATGCTCTGGAATTCATGCAACACTCTGTTACATCTTTTTGTGCTGACCGTGGAACCATACATCAGACTTCTTGCCCTTACACTCCTCAACAAAATGGCGTTGCTGAACGAAAAAACCGCCATCTTCTAGAGGTTGCTCGCACCCTTCTCCTACACTATAAAGTACCCCAACATTTCTGGCCTGAAGCTGTCTCTACAGCATGCTATCTTATCAAGCGCATGCCTTCTTCTGTTCTGAAAAATCAGGTCCCATATACTATTTTGTTTCCTGATAAACCCTTATTCTCTCTGCCTCCTCGCATTTTTGGGAGTACTTGTTTTGTAAAAAACCTTCGTCCTGGCCTCACTAAGCTTGATGCTCGCTCGGTCAAATGTGTGTTTTTGGGATACTCCCGTACTCAGAAAGGTTACCGCTGTTTTGATCCTGTAAAAAAACAGTGGTTGGTTAGTGCGGATGTGACCTTTTTTGAGCATATGCCTTATTTTTCTACTTCTGGTGAAAAATTGTCGGATGACATTATGGCTCCCACACCATTACCTTTAGTTGTTGAAGAACCTCCTGCTCATGATGTGCCTCAAGAACGCCCTTTGCAAGTCTATCGGCGCAGGTCAAAGAACACTACTTCTGAAGTCCCGGCCGAACCAACTCATGCGTCTGCGGTTGATCCACCTTCCACTGAGGTATTTTCTGATCTGGATATTCCTATCAGTCTACGGAAAGGCGTTCGCTCCTGTACTCAGCATCCTATCAGTAATTTATGTTCGTCTGACAATCTCTGTGGTAGCTTTGCTTGTTTTACTACTGCTTTGTCTGCTGTGACAATTCCTAAATCAGCCACAGAGGCACTCTGTCATCCTACCTGGAAACATGCTATGGAGCAAGAAATGCATGCACTTTGTGATCAACAGACTTGGGATCTGGTTGATCATCCTTCCTCATGCCAAACTGTTGGATGCCGCTAGATTTTTACTATTAAATATCAACCGGACGGTACCATTGAACGCCTGAAGGCCAGATTAATTGCAAAAAGATATACTCAAACATATGGGGTTGATTATTTTGAAACTTTTTCTCCAGTTGCCCGCTTAAATTATGTTCGAATTCTGATATCTGTTGCTGTGAATAAAGACTGGCCTTTGTATCAACTTGATGTCAAGAATGCTTTTCTCTATGGGGATCTGCAGGAGGAGGTCTACATGGAGCAACCTCCGGGTTTTGTTGCTCAGGGGGGGTCTGCTTTTAAAATATGCAAACTCAGAAAGGCAATCTATGGTCTGAAACAAAGTCCACGGGCATGGTTTGACAAGCTTAGTCAGATCTTGATTACCTTTGGCTTTCGGCGTTCTCAATCTGATCATTCTATTTTTATTCGTAAAACTGCAGCAGGACTTGTCATACTTATTGTATATGTTGATGATATTGTATTATCTGGCAGTGACAGTGCAGGGATACAGGCAACCAAACAGTATTTAACACAACACTTCATCACCAAGGACCTAGGAAAACTACGATATTTTCTAGGTATTGAGGTTGCTAGATCTTCTGCAGGACTATGCTTGTCACAAAGAACATATGTTCTTGATCTCTTGCAAGAGACTGGTATGCTGGGTTGCAAGCCAGCCAACACTCCTCTGGATCACAATATGAATTGGGATGATGAAATCTAGTTGGCGCAGCATTTGATACTTGGCGCAGCAAAAAGCAGATAGTTGTTGCCCGGTCAAGTGCAGAGGCAGAATATAGAGCTATGGCTCATACTGCATGTGAGCTCCTGTGGGTCCGTAGCCTTCTGAATGAATTTGATATCACTTTTTCTAGCCCTATTCCTATGTTCTGCGACAATAAGGCGTCTATTTTCATTGCGAGCAACCCCACCTTCCATGAAAGAACCAAGCATATTGAGGTTGACTGCCATTTTGTTCGGGAGAAAGTCCTATCTGGACATATCTGCACTCCATACCTCAGTACTGAGAAGCAGCTTGCAGACATCTTCACTAAAATTCTACCTAAAACTCGCTTCCAGACTCTGATTGACAAGCTGGGCTTATTCGACATCTACGCTCCAGCTTGAGGGGAAGTATAGAAATACTGTGTTATTTTCTGTTTCTACTGTGTTATTTTCCTTTGTATTAGTCTCATATTGCCTGCTTGTATGTATGTCTTACTCTCTATAGCTATATAAGAGAGTACCCTGTAAACCTTTTTACTCACTGAATAAACAACACCTTTCCACTTAATAAAGTCAAAGTCATGTTAATAAAAGAAGTGCAACTATTGCAAGAAGACAGGCCATACCCAGGTTGAATGCTACAAGTTACAAAATAAGAAAAAGCATGAGAAATCAAATGAAGTTGTAGCTCATGCAAAGGTGATTTATGGAGGTTCTGGAAGACGACGGCTACATTCTTGCTTCATCGTCGTCCTATGGTACAAAAAGGATTGGATTCTTGATTCGGCATGCACATACTACATGACCGAGTGTAACGATTATTTTCATACCTATGAGTCACATTAAGGTGAAGATATCCTTATGTTGGCCTAGGAAGCATGGACACGGACACGAACATAGATACAGACACAGCCACGGATACGGGACACGAGAATTTTCAAATGTATAGGACACGGACATGGCACTGGACACGGCGAAAAAATATACATAACATATACATGTATTTATTTTTAAACTTAAAGATCACTTCATCCAACTATATTCACTTTTATATGTTCACTCAAACACATATTGCACACATCATGAAATTAAACCATCAAAGGTATACGATCAAGCAAGTCCACATTGTAAACACGGTAATAGTCAAAGTAACAGGAATTTTATTCACAAACTGTTGAGAGTTATTTAGTTAGTGTTTTATTATTAGTTTGTAACATGGGCCTAAGTGTCTTGGCCCATTAGGGTTGTCTTATGTCTTGTACGCTTCCCTGTTCTCCTATTTATAGGAGCAGGGTTTCTCCTATCTAATACAACGCACAGCCCTCTTTTACTTTTTAAGATGGTATCAGAGCAGCCGTCTTAGGGACCAAAACCCTATGTGAGAGAGAGAGCAAGAAAAGTAGGAGCGCCCCCTTGCGGGCGGCCGCCGCCCTTGGCTGCCCGCAGGGAATTCCTATCATTGTTCCCTGCCTATGGTCATCTTTGACTTCATCCACCTTCTGTCGCGTTGTTGCCTCTGCTGTGTCCTCTCTTTCTGCGCCCGCCACTGCATGTCTAGCCGCCGCCGCTACCTGTCCCTGCGCCACTACCGCTCTGGTGTCGCCGCCCAGCCACTGCCTAGTCGTCGTTGGCTGCTCCTTACGCGCCACCAGCCCTTGTGTCTTCGCCCACTGCTGCCCCGCGTGATGTGCCCATGCCGCTCTGCCACCCTGTTGCTCCATGCGTCGCCGCCACTACCAATCCTGCTGCCCGCCGCACCGTGGGTCCCTGCTACCCGTTGCTCTTCCTGCCACCGTCGCCCCTAACCATCTGCTGCTCCGTGCGCCGCTCCACTTCCTGCCGCCAAGTCACGCTGCCATCCACTACTCTACCTGACGGCCTCCGCTGCACTTGGTCGCCGCAGCTGTTGCTGCCTCCTACTGTTGCATGTCCATGTGCCGCCGCCCACAATTGCTACTGTTGTCGCTACTTCCTACTGCTTGACGCTGCCTACTGCTTCCTACCCAACCGCGGCCACCTACCACTGCTCTATCCCACTACCAAACAGCCCAATATTAAATCGTATCCCCTCAATTTTTTCGTTTCTCCCCCTCAACAGGTAAAATGGTATCAGAGCAGAGATCTGAAACCCTACTCGTCAAGTAAAAAGAAACAAAGAGAGAGCAGTAGCCGGCGGGCGGCCCCTTCTTCATTCTTGGCCGCCCGCAGGCCTTGTCCACTCATCAATCCATGGCATCTGCTGCTCCTTCCTCTCCTTTTTCTGTTGTTGACGCTCCTCCTATTGTTTCTACTTGACTGGAGATTGTTGCCCCATGCTTCTCTATATCATTTCTTTCATTTTCTGATGCTCCGGGTGCCCTTTCCTTAAGATCTGGCATACTGCTACAGTACATTACTGTAGCACGGCGGGATTTTGGGAGCTTTCAGTCCTCTCCTTCATGGTTTCTGCCAGCCTCCAATGCCCCCCTTCTCTTCCTCAATGCCTTAGCGGCTTCTAGGATAGGGAGAAGTCTTCCACATGCCTTCGAGAAGTAGTTATTGCATCTTTTTTTGACCGTCTGTACAGGTTTGTCCCTGCTCTTGATCTTCGGCTCGATTACGGCCTACCAAGGTGTTGCCTCTCCCTAGGACCTGCTCCATTTAGGTCATCTATGTCTTGAGCATCTCCTACCTTAGCTGCTAAACCATCAAATCTCTATGGAATGAGCTGGAGTTTGATCTTCTAACCTCTATGTTGTCGCTGGTACTGTAGCAGTGTATACGCACATTTTTTTGAAGTTTTGACTTTTTCCTTGCTGAGGTGCTCTTCTTTTCTGTTATTGGTTTGGAATAGTTTGGCCTTTAAGCCCTCTACTGCTGCTGCAATTGCGTGGCTGTGTTTTTCTTTTTTGTTGCTGCTACAAATACCATTTATTTGTCGCTACTACTGCTCGAATGCTATTGCTGCTATGCTGCTAAGATGGCTGCCTCAGATAATCCGCACACCATGGTCCACATTTTGATTATGTGAGGTTTTACACCACTTGCAACTCTTTTGTTTGATTTCCTAAATCCAGTGGAACTTGTGTTTGTCCACCCTAACCGTTGATCTTCTCCGTGGTTGTTGTGAGGGGGAGAAACGGAGGAGAGGAAGAATTCAGTTATGTTGCTACATGGATCTTCATGCCACTTATACTACTGATATATGGATCCTTTTGTTACTATATGGTGTTCATTTTGCTTCTATGTGGATCTGTCTAT
This sequence comes from Alisma plantago-aquatica, assembly GCA_963693085.1. Taxonomy (NCBI): domain Eukaryota; kingdom Viridiplantae; phylum Streptophyta; class Magnoliopsida; order Alismatales; family Alismataceae; genus Alisma; species Alisma plantago-aquatica. Next base: position 453,295,802 of record OY856413.1, on the reverse strand, counting down.
TGTTATGTGGCTTGTTCATGATTGTGTTGATGTTATATGAAATTTTCTGCTGCTATTATTGATTATTCATCATCTATCTCGAACGCTGCTATGAAGTTACATATTTGGACATCATTGATACTACATGTGCTATGATTAGCACATTTTACTTGTTGCTTTCTGCTTTTGCACTATCTGTTTTCCGTGCTATATTTTGCACGTTGACTTTCTACTGTGGACCAGCACTCTGTGGAATCTGTGAACCAACACTCTCTGGACTTTGACGCCTACTAGTGATGAATATTTTATGAAGAGGGAAGATGATGAAGACTTTTGTTGTGACTTTACATGGAGCTTCGTCTACATTGCATACTGGAGTTATTTATTTGCTTGCTACTTTGTACACTGGTCTTCTATCTGCCTATGTCGTCGACTTTTGTTGTTGTGCGCCAGCACTCTCTGGCATGTCTGTGCCTTGTTTGCACGTTGACTCTCTACTTCTGTCTGCCAGCATTCTCTGGCTCGTCCGTGCCCTGTTTCGCACGTTGACTACTACTGCTATTGTGATCCAGCACTCTCTGGGCTTTGCTACTGTGATCCAGCACTCTCTGGCTACTACGACGACAACTTTAATGAAGACCTTGGTGCCTGTCAGCTATTTAATCTTTTGCTCCAGATGATCGTGTTGTTGCTTATTTCTGCTCCAAATGATCGAGAAGCTTCTGCTAGCGTGCTTGCCTACTTGCTTGGAGTATCTACATGAGGGGGAGTGTTTGAGTTCTTTAATGTAATATTGAGGGGGAGAAAATTCTTATATGGGCTTAGTTTATCGTTTTATTTTGTTTCTTTGTTTTCTTTGTCCAACTCTCTATTTGCAAGTTGATTTGGGATTCTCCCAACTTCAGCTTGAGGGGGAGTGTTGAGAGTTATTTAGTTAGTGTTTTATTATTAGTTTGTAATATAGGCCTAAGTGTCTCGGCCCATTAGGGTTGTCTTATGTCCTGTACGCTTCCCTGTTCTCCTATTTATAGGAGCAGGGTTTCTCCTATCTAATACAACGCATAGCCCTCTTTTACAGTAAAAGATAGTAATGGTGGTAGACAACAAAGAAAAAAGAAGTATGTTGATATTTGTAGAAGATAGCGAACATTGATGTACATTGAGATTTGGGAAGAAAAGGAAGGGGAAGAGGAGGTTAGGGGTAGTGATGGTGGTGGTTCTGGTGGTGGACAAACATCACATAGGTATTGGAGACTGAGGAAGAGGAAGACCAGAGGTTGACAATAAGCGTAGAAAGAGAAGAGTCTAGAGTCTTTAGGTGGGGGAAGAGGAGTAATTACCTAGCGATGTGACTAGGGAGATACGTGTGCATCAGGAGTGGAGAGGAAGTTAATGTGCAATAGGATGTTTCCCCTTCTTAACTAGTAATGTGTTGTGTCCTAGTGTGCCCAACTCGTGTCCAGGATGTGTCCAACTCCTGATAAAAAAAAATGGGGGACTTGGACACACCTAAGAAGTGTCCACCACGTGTCCACGTGTGTCCATGGTGTCCATATTGAACACGTGTTGGACACGTATTGGACACGGACACGGCGGCCTCTGGGAAGTGTCCATGCTTCATAGGTGTTGGCATGGTAAAGACCAAGATGTTTAATGGTGAATCGGAACATTGACGGATGTGCGACATGTTGTCAGGTTGAAGAAGAATCTCATCTCATTAGGCACACTTAAAGACAAGGGCTGCAAGTTCTCCGGTGAAAACGGAGGTATTAATATTTTTAAAGCTAGTCCAGACCTCATGAAGGCAGTGGAAAATTCACACAAATTGTACATCTTGCAAGGTTCCACTATCTCAAGGTCCACAGCGGTTACAACTTCATCTAAAGAAACCACACGACTCTGGCATGTGTTTGTGACACATGTCTGAGAAAGGATGATGCTTCTGAGCAAGAGAGGGTTGTTGTGTGGCAAAAGCATTGGAAAGTTAGATTCGTACAAGCATTGTGATACAGGAAGGCCAAACGCAATAGCTTTAACACAGCAATTCATTCTTCTAAGGATGCTCCAGATTATGTTCACTCTGACATATGGGGCCCTTCTCGTGTTCCTTCCAAAGGTGGTGCACAAAATATGATGACCTTCATTGATGATTGCACAAGGAAGTTCTGGGTTTATTTTCTCAAGACCAAGGACGAGCATTCTCTACTTTCAAGCAGTGGCAGGATCTTGTTGAGAATCAAACTGACAAGAGCATAAAACGTTTTTGGACTAATAACAACTTGGAGTTTTGTTCTAAGGAGTTCAATAATTTTGTAGTGATCATGGGATCGAAAGACATCGTACAGTGCGTCACACGTCCCAGCAGAACGGTGTAGCAGAATGAATGAACAGAATGTTGTTGGAAAAGGCCCGATGCATGCTTCTGAATGTGTCTTTGATAGATCTTTCTAGGATGAAGCTATAACAACATCTTGTTATTTGGTGAACCATTTGCCATCATCTTCTATAACTTTCAAGACTCGTGATGAAAGCTTGTTCTGGTAAATGTATTGATTATTTGATTCTGCATATATTCAGTTGCCCTACTTACGCACATTATGATACTGGCAAAATTAGAACCTAGAGATATCAAATACATACCCATTGCTTATATTGTTGGGATGAAAGGATATCGTCTTTTGTGCAAGGATCCTTCTTCACCATGTTTCTTGGTAGAGCGCAACATTACCTTTAACAAATCTGCCATGGTGTCTACTATGCAAGACACAAATAGCTCTTCTACAGGTTCTCTACAGGGCATCTCACAACATGTGGAGACCAAAGAAGATGTCGGCTCACAGGTTGATAAACAAGATCCCTCTTTTGTGTTGGATGATTCATCCTACTAAAGACAAAGAGGAGATTCCAGAGTTCTTACAGTGTTGCCAAAGGCAAAGGCAAACGAAATGTCAAACCACTCCAACAATATGTCTTTGGTGACTCCATGGTAGCCTATGACCTTTCCAACGTTGTTGATGTTGATATTGGTGACGAGCTCGCCAATTTCCGTGATGCAGTCACAGATCAATGATGCTCTACAATGGAATGCTGCAATGAAGAGATGGAATCTCTTCACAAGAATCAAACTTGGGAGTTGGTTCATTGTACCTCCCAAAGGTAAGAAAATAGTGGGCTGCAAGTGGATCTATAAGAAGAAAGAAGGTGACAAATAAAAGGCCACCTTGTTGCAAAAGGCTGCCGTCAAATTTAAAGCATTGATTATCATTAAGTCTTTTCAACCATGGTCAAGCATAGTTCTATATGGGTTCTTTTTTTGGTAACCATTGAAGACCTAGAGTTGCAGTAGCTAGATGTAAAGACAGCTTTTTTGCACAGCGAACTAGAAGAAAAGATCTACATGCAATAACCAAAGGGTTTTGAAGACGAACAAAACTATGTTTACTTGCTCAAGAGGTTAGTCAATAGGCTGAAGTAATCTCCTAGACAATAGTACAGGAGATTTGACTCTTTCATGACACATAACGGATTTCCAGGAGTAGCTATGATGCTTGTGTCTACTACAAAGGGTTGGATGACAATTCCTTTGTTTACCTACTATTATAGGTTGATGACATGTTGATCGCTTCTAGACACGCATCTGAGATTGCTAAGGTGAAATCTCTTCTAGGTGGAGAATGATATGAAAGACCTAGGTGAAGCTAAGAAGATTCTTAGCATGGAGATTCAAAGGGACCGGAAAGATAGAAGGCATATCCTGATACAAGAGAATTACATCAAGAAGGTTCTTCACAGGTTCCACATGTTAGATGCGAAGACTGTTTCAACATCATTGGTCGCTCACTTCGAGTTATCGACTTTGTAGTCTCGATAGTCTGAGGAAGAAGAGAAAGAGATGGCGCATGTACCTTACTCAAATGTCATCGGTACTCGGTAGCATCATGTATCATGTATGTTGTGGTTTGCACTAGACTAGACATCGCTTATGCAATCAGTGTGGTTAGGCGTTACATAGCTCATCCTAGCAAGGTACATTGGCAAGAAGTTAAGTAGATCATGAGGTATTTGAAGGGCACTTCAAATACTTGTTTAGTCTTTTGTGGAGCTCAAGTCATCACGACAGGGTGCATGGACTCTGATTATGCAGGCGACCTCGACAAGAGGAGATCTCTCACAGGGTTACATGTTCATAGTAGGATCTACACATGTTAGTTGGAAAGCCACTCTACAAAGTACCGTTGCTTTATCTACTATTGAAGCAGAGTACATGGCGGCAACAAAAATTGTGAAGGAGGACTTATGGCTCAAGGGTTTGATGTATCAGTTAGGCATAGTTCAAGAACAAGTTATTGTTCATTGTAACAATCAAAGTGTTATACATCTTAGCAAAGATCAATTATTCCACGAGAGAACAAAGCACATTGATTCCAAGTAGCAATTCATTAGAGAAGTCAAAACAGAAGGCAAGATTTTAACAAAGAAGATGGTTACATCTGAGAATCCAGCTGACATGATGACATACTCTTCCATCAGCTAAGTTTGAGCTTTGCTCAAAATTCGTCGGTCTTTTTTCTGCATGAGCTTTGCCTATGTAAAGCATGTGGAGGAGATGGTATTCTTAATAATTTTTTATTATTGGAGAAGACTACAAGTGCTTTTCTGCTTCCATCATTTTTGAGTTGAAGACAAGATGGACTTTGTTGAGAGAGTGTCTTAAACTCTCTTGAAAACCTTCCTTGATGAACCGCACATCTACGCCAAGTCTAGGCATCACTGGGATGCATTTTGGGTGTTTACAGTTGTATTTACGGTCAAACAATTGACCATATACGGTCCCCATAGACAATATTTGGGAATGAGTAGCAACAGCAGCAAATACACTCCAGACAGACCATATACACTCCAGACTAGACCATATACATTCTAGGCTGGACCAGATACGGTTCAGCTGGACCATATTTTGATCTGCAGTTCGATTTACACTCCAAGTTGGACCGCATTCACGGACTCTATGACTCTGGGTGACTTTGAGACTTTGACTACATGTCCTATTCTTATAAATAGACCCCCCAACCCATCCCAAACATGAAGAGCAACTAAGAGACGTCAACATACGTCTTTTGACGACCTAAAGCCACAGAAGGGCCTAGGGCTTCCCATAGGTTTCACGCCTCCAAGAGCTCCTCTCCAAGCAATCATCTTTTTCCACAGTTGGCTTTCGGGTATAAAAGGGGATTGGGTTCTTCTTCTCTCTTTTGTAACATCATCTTTGTAATCTCTCTATCAATATATCATCTCCGGCAGTGGATGTAGGCTCTCACATTGGGAATTTGCCAAACTCTCGCCTTTGTGGTTGCTTGCTTGTTCAGTTGTTGATCTTCATTGTACGTATTCGATTTGGATTGCTCGATCTCACGCTTCCGCATCTCCACAACAAGCTCGTTGGGCCTTGTTGTTCGGGTCTATCATCACCACCATATACCAACAAGATATTTGGTGTAATTTTTCTCAAACATATTATAGATCAAAAATGGTAAGATATTAGAATGTCCATGCAATTTTCCCAGGAAACAAAATGATGAGCTGTTAACATGATAGAAGAGAAAACATGCGAAATCAATGCACAAGCAACTAAGTCAAACCCAATTCTCCCAGATATTATGAAAAAAGCAAATAAGAAAAGACTACATGAATAGCTTCTATTTTCTAACACTCCCCCTCAAGTTGGAGGGTACACATTGTGCATGCCCAGCTTGGAACTCATATGGCTAAAAGTTGAAGGTATAAGGGGATTCCTGAAGATATCTCCAACATATTGTTCAATGTGAACATGAGGAGTTTGAATATTCAGGGAGAGTACTAGATCACGAACAAAGTAGCAGTCCACCTCAATGTGCTTGGTCCACTCATAGAACACAGGATTGCTAGCAATGTGAATGGTTGCCTTATTAGTTATTATCAAACATGAGAGCGATTGGAGTTTCAAAAGACACTCCCATTTTAGACAATATGGGCATAACCTATTGTAGTTCATAACAATCATATGCATTTCTCAATATTCAGCCTCTATGTTGGACCGGGCTACCACATTGTTTCTCTCCTTCATGTCACAACATGTGACCCACGGAAAACACAATATCCTGAGGTACATCGTCTATCTTCAACGCCACCTGCCCAATCCATTGAGTTGTGAACCCTAATGGTGAAGATGTATGAACTGACTGTCGGAGAAACGATGTGTTGGCTGATGGACACACTGTGTACAAAGACCGTAGATTTCTGACAGAATGTGGACAACACGGTGTGGCAATGATGGACACATCCTGTGACTTGTTGAAGGTGTAACTCTGTCTCTCGTCAACACGGCGTGTCAGTGATGGGCATGTCGTGTAACTTGCCGAGGTCGTAACTCTGCCTCCCATCAACACGGCGTGTTGGATATCAACACGACGTGCATCCTGCGTACTAGATGAAAATTTGTACTGCCGGATGAAAACACACGGTGTGTAGAGTGAGGAACACGCTATGTTCCACGACGCAGGGAAGATTTATGGGAAAAATATTAGAAACGTCTATCACTAACTTCATGGATGACTCCTCTTCTACAAATAAGCCTCCAAGATGACAACCTGGATGATGAAGACGACGGCTCAGTTGGAGATGACTTCCACCATGGATGACGATGATGATGGAGACGACAATCGGGGTGGTGGAGATGACTTCCACCATGGATGACGATGATGATGGAGCGACAATCTAGGTGGTGGAGATGACTTCCACTACTATGAGGATGATGGACCGGATGGTGGAGATGACTTCCACCTTGGAGAAGAAGACGGCACAAATGGTGGAGACGGCTTTGGCCATGGAAGAGACCACCATGGAGTTGTTGATCTTGATGATGCTAGAAAGATGACGGCTTGAATCTGGAGCGGTTGAACCTTGTGCTTGGGGAAGACAAAAGACGGACAGACGGGGATATTAGATCCAGATCTATGATGACGATGAAGACGTTGGTCAGATCTGGATCTATTTGGATGATGAAGGCCCTTCAGAGAGAGGGCAATGGAGATCACATTTTTGGAAAGGGTGATGGAGATGGCCCTGCGGGCAGCTGGCCATGACGGTAGTCGCCACCTGCGAGCGGAGATTCTTGTTGCTTTCTCTCTAAGGTTAGAGTCTCTAGCAAGAAGGCCTTGATACCATATTAGAATAGGTGGTATTCTACCCAAACCAATTGGCAATGAGTCAAGGGACAACACACCTTATAAGTCACAGGACCACCTCAGAGCTCAGTGGTGTGGGACTATTCCAACATCCCCCCTCAAGTGCAATCACTTTTGTGTTCTTGCACTTGTTGTTTTAGGTAGGTGTGGTCCTCACACTTCTCTCGTAGGGTCTGCTCTGATACCATGTTGAAAAAAATGGATGGACGATATATTCACAGTAATGTGTTATAAATATTTTGTTTACAAGAGAGACATGTCTCCTTTATATAGGAGCTCTCCATTATATAGGAGAAGGTGGACATGACTCTAGAGACTTCCAAACTTGACTAGACTTGACTAGACTAGACTGGACTAGACTCTATATGGGCCTACAGACTCTGGCCCATATATGACATGACTTATATTTCTAAAATCTATAGTAAGAATGACACTTCTGGCCGAAGCATAGACAAGATTCAACCCCGATAAAAATATATTTGTTACTAGGTTGTCTCTGTCTTTCATCTTATCATCACTGGTTTTTAGTGGTTGGTAGAAGCTCAGTTCTTGAGAGATAGACTGTATGACACTAAAGTAATCCTCCAGAGAGTGATTGTCTTGTTTTTCGGCAAAGAGGCGATCATAGACGGTGTAGAGACGGAGAGCATTCTTCTCATGAGTGAAGTGTTTCATTGCAGCTTCCCAAATCTTTTTGGCTGTAGAATAGAACATGAACCTAGAGGCAACTTAAGGTTCCATGCTATTCCACAACCAGGAGTCTGCCAGACCATTGTGTTTTCGCCATGTGGAGTAGTCTTTGTCATTTTCTACAGGAGTTTCTGACTAATATCAACCTTCTCTCAAGATTCAAGTACAGTATAGATGGCATTCATCCAGAGAAGATAATTATGTGAATTAAGCTTTACAGAAGTTACTTGTGATTGATCATTGCAGACGATTGTAGCAGAAGTCACTGGCTTTTCATCTCCCATAGAGATCGTATCAGAATGATTGTAGCAGCAGAAGTTGAGATAGATTGTCGGCAATACATTGTGAAGAGATTCTGACATGTGTAAATTGTTGACACGTCGTATAGTATGTCGAAGGCATGAAACAGACTTCTGCTTACATGCCATGTCGAAAAACTAACATGTCGTGAAAAATGTCAAATGCGTGAATCAGACTTCTATCGACACGCCGTGTAAGATGTCGAAGGAGTGAAAAATAGCCTTCTGTCGATACAATGTGTCAGACGATTTTGTTGCAGATCTGGACGGGAAATGGTGTCGTCAAAGGGAAAGATAGCCCCGAGAAGACGCACTGTGGTTGACGGGAATCAGCACGGTCACTTGTGTCAATAGATGATGCAAATTTGACGCATCAAAACCCCTAGAAGATTGAGCACTCGCCCATGTACGGGGAACACGTAGAGAAATAGGGAGGACGTTGTTTCTCCTCCTCTCTACAGAATAGAACGAGCAGTTCTCCTTGTCTTCTTCAAGCAGCCACCGTGTTGTGGTGGAGATGGAGACAAAGAGGTCGGTGATACCTCGCAAGGGATTGGAACCGACAGTGCCCAGCGGTGGGAGAGAGAGGTGGTGGTGGCGGCGAGTATGGAGAGGAGAGGGGGGAGAGAGAGGGAAGCGGGGCTAACGAGTAGGATCAAACCCCTAGGGTTTGTTTAGATACCATGTGAAAGTATTGGGACAAAGTGGTGCCTTGTTGTAGCAGGCTAGCCTTTATTAAATAGGAAGAGAACATTTACATAATAGACCCAATAAAGAAATCAAATAAGAAAAGACTACATGAATAGCTTCTATTTTCTAACACTTCCTTTTAACAATTGATAGGCAAAAAGACTAGACGCAATGATCACAACTCATATCAATGGTTCATATATACTATAGTATGAGAATAGTTAAACGGCCACTACCTTGTTGAGAACAACCAAACATGATTTGTAGGTAGCCGCCACATCCGACAAAAAGCAATTATATGCTGAGTAGAATAAAACTTTGGCTTGCCTTCTTTCAAATTAGTAACCGCTGTCACAATGACTGCAAAAAGCAAAAGAATTATGAACATGATTCAGAAGTCAGGTTTAGACAAAAGAAGAAAAAACATTAGTGCAGGATATCATAATAACATTTTCATGATTGTGTTTTGTTTATGCTTACAATTCGTCGGTATTTGATTATAAAGTTGTATTTCACCTTATATTCATTATTCTCTCTATCATATATCTCAACACAATGTACAAGAGCGATCATTACTTCATATTGTACAACATCATTTTGTCTTATCTTGCTTTATTCAAGGTATTGCATTATCAAGTCAATTTTTGAGACACGGACGCAATAATAGCAGAAGGACAATGCATCAAATGCTTGAATGTTTGCTAAGCCCATGACTGGTATAAATATGATTTTGTTAGTTCAAGAAAAGAGTGAGGTGGTCGAATAGAAATTACCATAATCTTCTCTAGGGTGCTGCCCATGGTCATCAAGAACAGCTGTAACAAGTTCCATTGATACACAGATACGATTTCTCTGTAAATATAGTTATAAATCAAAAAGGGAAAACGGGAAAGTAGTAGCTTGGAGCAACAAATACGATAGAATCAATAATATAGATTCATACATAGCATGTTTTTACCATGATGCAATCAGTGACGTTATAGGAAGGTACTATTTTATAATACTTGACAGTTAATGACAGGCCTTTTATGTCAAAAAATAAAATAAAAAGGATATATATTGCAAAATGCGACCAGTATTTTACATTTCACCTCAATCCTGAGTTAGATACCAATGATGCCTGATTTGTCACGATAGAGTTGAAGTTGCTTCTTAAGAGGACTAGTATAGGAATCAGCTGCTTCATCATCAGTATATATGTTTGCTCAACATTATATCCCATGCATGATAGCAGCATTTTTATCCGAATCCAATGCCAAAGGCTTATTCTCAACAATGAGATTCGTTCAAAAAAGCCATCAATGGCATCATCTCACAAGTCATGTGGCAGTACGAGCCATAGCTCTATATTTGAATTTAGCAATGAGACTAAGTACTCATACTTGATTGAGACTAGCTCTATATTTGAATTTAGCAATGAGATTAAGTACTCATACTTGATTGAGACTAAGTGCTCATACTTGATTGAGAAGCCAGATAACATAGTCTTCTTCTACATTTTACCTCCTAATAAAAACGTGTACGCCTGATTGACGAAGGAGAGCAGCACAATTACATGCTCTACATCTAGAATGTCTCATGTTCTCATGCCATAGAGAATAATACATTCATGGCTATTAAGAAGAGGACATACAGGTATGTAAAATGAGCACCACAAAGTAGCTTTAAGAAGAAGACATACAGGTATTCATCTCTTACATAATATGTAGCTATTATCATCAGGCAAGTTATAACTGATGCTGTACAAGATGATTGAGTCTATAAGTATTAGAACAACTAAAAAGATAAGAGGGGTAAAAGAGACTGTAAGTGATATTGTATGCATTGCTTGAGCAGAAATCGGTGAGAATAGCATTTCTGCACTAGCTTTTATTCTTCTATAGTCTATCGAAAATTGTTGACGGAACCTGGTTATATTTTATATGTTATAAAAGGTATGTGGAGCTCGTGATGGAAGAGATCTTATATTCACCTTGTGACTGTGAAGAACATAAAAGTTCTCTTTTATGCTTCAGCTCTTTGATGTGAATACGGGATCAAAATCTCATATGATCCTTCTAGCCCCGAATAATTATCTAAAGAACTCAACGTCTGAGTGATATGTGACAAGTTTTCCTCTAACTTTCAGGATACCTCGATGATGTAGATGACAGGTTGGGGTTATGAGGAAGGCAAGCTCTACCATATGGAGATTTCATTGCATTTTTCTTACAAATCTACCATCTAGCACATCTATATTTGTGGCATACTTGTTGGGATCGCCCGTCTCCTTCCAAGTTGTGTCATGAGCACTGTTTCCATAACCAAATCAGACCAATTAGTTGGACCAGTCGAATTGGTGAATCATAACCTAACTGGTCCAGAAGGTCTAAATACCAATCACACTTTACTGGACCAGTTTGAATCTCAATTAGATCAATTGAACTATCTGAACCGAAAAGAATCGGATCAACCAATCAGACCACCTAAATATCAATCAGAGATACATGTTAACTTGTCAAAAAGAAGGTTTCAACCTGGGTTTCCTGAAAATTGTTTTGACCGCCTACCCGATGCATCAACAACTTTTGTGTTAAATACAACATCGTGTCGATGATGTTATATGTTATACAACAAATTCAAATATTATTTAAAAACTATGTAAATATCAACAAAATTCATAATTCCTTAGAGCTCGATTGCACAGCACGCCTAATATCTAATTTGTGTCTTGTTCCTTTTAGTTTACATCATTATGTATGACAATCGGTGCCACATGGAGTAGATAACCTTGGGAAACAAGATTTAGAGTGACTGTCGTGAGCCAGTTAGGGTTGGTGTCTTTGAGGGGGAGTTTTTGGAAGCTTCATGACCAAAGTCGATGTCTAGATGAGTTGGGGGATTCTGTGGAAGCTTCATGACCAGAGTCGGTGTCTAGATGGGATTGTTGTGGCAGGTAATGAGATCCTAGAAAGAGGCATCAGATAACCTAAAGGCGTCAAACCTTGGCAACAATTGCAGAAACACCTTGTTGCACTACTTGAGGATGGATGGAAGCTGTGACATATGTTGCCCAGATGTCAATTGCATGCCCATGAGAGCATGGACAGCAACATCTAACTGAGTGAGCAAAGTATGGGGTTGGGTGTCCGTTGCATGTTTATGGCAGCATGGTTATCTGTTGCATGCTCGTGGCATTGAATTATATTGTGATGGTAGAGCCAGATATATAACAACATTGTTTGGTTTTTTTGTGTAACATACGTGTTTGGCAAGTTGTGGGAAGCAAGCATGATATTGGAACTCTCTCTCTCTTTTATCAAATGAACGTGATGTACTTGTCATGTTGGAATGAAATTTATAGTTTATTTAATATATCATTTAATACCTCATGCAATGCGAGGATAATTCAATTGCAGACCAAGTCGATGTCCCGAAATCTTTCCTTTCTCTAGACTAGAGTCTAGAATCAACAATTGCTTTCCTATGAACTTGTGGCTGATGACAATGACAATTCCGCTGACATGGTTAACTGTTTTTCTAGAGGAGAAAACATCACTATACTTTCAAGCTTTATTACATGTGAAGGCATAAAATTTAGTGAAAAATCCAAGAGCTCAAGAATGTTGCTTCTACATCAGTTGCTACATACAACATTTTAATATTTAAGCTTTATTACGTGTGAATGCATAAAAGTTAGTGCAAAATCCAATAGCTCAAGAATGCTACTTCTACATCAGTTGGTAGCATACAACGTTTTAATATTTCCGAAGCTTGTTTCCTGAAATTGGAATACATTACCATTAACAATGTTTGTCATACAAGTCCATTGTCACAGCAACAGACAGCATTCTGTCGATACCATCGACAGGGTATCGAGATTGTCACAGCGGCGGAAATCGGCAATCTGCCGCCTGGTTCTATTTTCATTATATTATTTGTTTTATTGTTTTTCTATCATTTTCTCCTTTGTACCACAATGTATCTTACCCTAATATATAAAAAGAAGTGAGACGGCTATTGCCCTCTCAAGAAAGCTGCTCCTTGAAGCCGAAAAATCTTTCGATTGGAGGACTCGTCACCCGACGGTTGGACTCCTAGTCACATCTCCTCCATGTGTGACTAGGAAAATCGATTGGAGGTTGTGAATGCGTCAGTAACGCATTTATTCATTCCTTTTTGGTTGTGACGTGTATCTCTCTGTCACCCCATCTATCTTTGTGACGTGTATCTCTCCGTCACCTCAGCTTTCTCTGTGACGTGTATCAATCTGTCACTTTGTTTCCGTCTACAATGGAGGACACCAAGATTCCCTACGGCGAGGCGTCTCCTATCCCCTCCATCAAACTCAACGGGAAAAACTATCTACTATGGATGAATGTTGTTCACACTGTCTTGGAGTCTCGCGATAAGGCGAGACATGTTGACTCAGGTCCCTTGGACACTACTGATAAAGGATACGCTGAATGGAAGCGTCATGATAGTCTTGTGAAGACTTGGTTATGGAATAGTATGGAACCTGCAATTGCGGCTAGGTTTATGTTCTATACTACAGCTAAAGAGATATGGGACGCAGTGAAGCAGCACTATTCCCAGGAAAAGAATGCTCTTCGGCTATTCATGATATATGATCGTCTATTTGCTGAGAGGCAGGGTGATCGGTCCCTTGAGGAATACTTTGGAGCTATTCAGGCACTTGCTCAGGAGCTGAGCTATTATCATCCTGTGACAGCTGTTGCACAGATCAAAGATAGAGACGACTTGATCACTGCTAAATTTCTATCCGGGCTTAGTTCCATTTGCAGTTTTGCCCGGAGCGTCATTCTGGCTTCTAACAAATTGCCAAGTTTTATAGAAGCATATTCGAGAATTCAACATTCTATTTTTGAGTCTGTTAATCCTGTCTCTACTATATCCTCTGGGGAGTCTCATGCATCTGTAGCTACTGCGGTGAGAGGACGACCTGGTACGGGCAGAGGACGTGGAACACGTCCGAAGTGTACCTTCTGTGACAAACCGGGACATACAGTGGAGAAGTGTTGGAAGAAACATGGGAGACATGTTGCACCTCCTGTGGAGGCAGCACATTGTGCCACTTCTACAGATTCCTCTCCGTCTTCAGCTGTGGGCACCAATTCTGGGACCGGCATCACTCTTACTCAGGAGGAGTATGATCGGTTCATTCAGGCTACACAGCACATGAGTGTAGGATCTTCGTCTTCATCATCAGTAAACCTGGCATCTACTGCGGGTAATCAGGCTACATCTCTCATAACTTCTGGCTCTACTACATCTTGGGTAGTTGACTCTGGCGCGTCACAACACATGACTGGTATGAAGAGATTGCTCCAATCTATTGACTCATATATTCCTTACCAATCTGTCACACTGGCAGATGGTTCAGTGAGGAGAGTGCTAGCTAGTGGATCTGTCTCTCTAACACCCAAGATTGATCTGAAATCTGTACACTTTGTGCCTGAGTTTCCTTTTAATCTTCTTTCTGTTGCAAAATTGGTTGACACTGTAAAATGTACAGTAACATTTGGGTCTTCTTGTTTTGTTTTACAGGATCTCAAGAGTATGAGGACGATTGGTGGGGGGCCTAGGAAAGGTGATCTCTACCTTTTCCACGGTGATAGTCTGCCTCGCCCAGTATCTGCTCCAGCTCCATCCATCCTGTTGAGTGGTTCCCCCTTACTATGGCATTGCAGATATGGACATCCGTCGTTAGAAAGCCTGCGGAAGTTGGAACCTGAGTTGTCCCAAGTGTCATCTTTAGAGTGTCAGTCATGTCAGCTGGGAAAACATCATAGGTTGTCTTATCCCAGTCGTGTCAATAAGCGGGCATCTTGTCCTTTTGAGTTAGTCCACAGTGATGTATAAGGTCCTGTTAAAGACCAGAGTTATAATGGTTTTCGTTATTTTATTTCTTTTGTGGATGATTTTTCCCGCATGACATGGGTCTACCTTCTCAAAAGCCGAGAGTTTGTGCTATCTATTGTGAAACATTTTCATAAAGAAATAAAGGTTCACTTTTATTGCAATATAAAAACTCTCCAATCTGATAATGCTTTAGAGTATGTTTAAAAGGCTATGTCTGATTTTTGTAGTTCTGTGGGCATGATCCATCGCACGTCTTGTCCTCACACCCCTCAGTAAAATGGGGTGGCTGAGAGGAAAAATCGTCATCTACTTGATATTGCTCGTTCGATCATGTTTCAATCCAATGTGCCTAAGAAATTCTGGTCTGAAGCTCTGTTAACTGCTTGCTTCTTAATCAATAGACAACCATCCTCTGTTCTCAAAGGACAAACTCCTTTCTCTGTGTTACGGCCCACGGATCAGCCCTTCTCTGTTCCCCTCAGAGTGTTTGGTTGCACTTCTTTTGTCCATAATTTTGACCCTAAGGCTGACAAACTTTCTCCTAGGTCTATTAAAACATTGTTCCTTGGTTATTCTAGTACTAGCAAAGGATACAAGTGTTACTGTCCTAGTCTTCGTCGCATGTTTGTGTCTAGGGATGTTACCTTCCATGAGACCACTCTGTATTTCTCCGATGCTATGAGTAAGGGGGAGCAGTTGAGAGAGGGAGTGCCACCAGATTTTCAGAGTGAGAGAGTGGCACCATCTGTGCAGAGTGAGGGAGCGCCACCCATTATTCCTGATTATACTTTTATTCAGGACGAGCAGGCAGCTGATAGGCCTGTTATTCAGCAGTACCCATATGTTTATAGTAGGCGAGGTAGACAAGATCCAGAAGAGGTAGCGACACCAGTCCATGAGCCTTCCTCATCGTCTTCTACTCACGAGATTCCTGCAGAAGCATCAGACCTTGATCTTCCTATTGCTGTTCGGAAAGGTGTTCGTTCTTGTACTATTAGACATCCTATTACTAATGTGTGTTGTATGTCACACTTATCTAAGCAGGCCCGCACATTTGCTATTGGGATTGATTCTGTTGATATACCAAGGGATCACTATGATGCTATGAAGGACGGTGGCTGGAAACACGCAATGCAGCTTGAGATGTCAGCCCTTTTGCATAATGGCACATAGGATCTTGTTGACTTACCTGCAGGGAAGAAAGTAGTGGGTTGCAGATGGGTTTTCACCATCAAACATAATCTGGATGGATCTGTTGAGAGGTTGAAGGCCAGATTGGTAGCAAAAGGCTACACACAGACCTATTGAGTTGATTTCTTTGAGACATTTTCTCCAGTATCTCGTCTAAACTCTGTCCGGATTATTATTTCTCTGGCTACTACCTTTGATTGGCCCCTTTTTCAGCTTGATGTTAAGAATGCCTTTCTACATGGTGATCTACAGGAAGAGGTATATATGGAGCAACCTCCTGGGTTTGTTGCTCAGGGGGAGTGTCAGAAAGTGTGTAAATTGAAGAAAGCCATATATGGGCTGAAACAGTCTCCTCGAGCTTGGTTCGACAAATTGAGTGAGGTTGTACTTCAGATGGGTTTCTCTCGCTCCATGACTGATCATTCTTTATTCTACTCTAGCTCTTCTTGTGGCTCTATCATTATTGTTGTATATGTTAATGACATAGTGATTATTGGCAGTGATTCTCCAGGCATATTTCGTGTGAAGGAAGGGTTACATAAACACTTCCAAACGAAGGATCTGGGTAAACTGAGATATTTTCTGGGCATTGAGGTGCTTAGATCTCAAGCAGGTGTCAGCCTATCTCAGAGGAAATATGTGCTTGACTTACTACAGGAGACAGGCATGACTGAATCTAAACCGGTATCTACTCCTATGGATTATCATATCAAGGAGACGGTTGATGACGTTGAGTACTCAGATCCAGGATATTACAGGAGAATAGTTGGCAAGCTAATATATCTGACTGTTACACGACCTGACATTTCTTTTGTTGTAGGCGTTGTGAGTCAGCATATGCACTCACCACGACAGTCACACTGGACTGCAGTTTGCCAGATTCTAAGATATCTGAAGAGTGCTCCTGGTAAGGGGATCACATATTCTAAACCCAAGGTGACTCCATCTATTTTGACTCTCACAGGGTATTCAGATGCAGATTGGGCTGGTGATCATACTGATAGAAGGTCTACATCAGGCTATTGTACTTTCCTAAGTAATCATTTGATTACTTGGAAAAGCAAAAAACAGCATGTGATAGCTAGATCCAGTACTGAGGCTGAATACCGTGCTATGGCCCATGCATGTTGTGAACTACAATGGGTCAAATATGTTCTCTCTGAGTTAAAAATCACTATCATGTCATCTATGGAGCTCAAGTGTGACAATCAGTCTGCTATACACATTGCCAGGAACCCTATCTTTCATAAGCGTACAAAGCACATAGAAGTTGGTTGTCATTTTATTCGTGATCAAATCAAAGATGACACTATTGTGACGCCATACGTCAAGTCTGAAGATCAACTGGCGGATATCTTGACAAAGCCTTTGGGTCCAGCAGCTTTTCAGAGATTATGTGGCAAGCTGGGCATACACGATGTGTACTCTGCAGCTTGAGGGGGAGTGTGAACCAACCTGCATCTCCGTCGATACTATCGACAGGCGGTCGATGGTATCGAAACTGTCACAGCAACAGACAGCATTCTGTCGATGGTATCGAGATTGTCACAGCGTCGGAAATCGGCAATCTGCCGCCTGGTTCTATTTTCATTATATTATTTGTTTTATTGTTTTTCTATCATTTTCTCCTTTGTACCACAATGTATCTTACCCTAATATATAAAAAGAAGTGAGACGGCTATTGCTCTCTCAAGAAAGTTGCTCCTTACAGCCGACAAATCTTTCAGTGTTTCGTCTCCTCTCCCCCTCATCTCTTCTCACACTTCCATATCAATCAGCTCAGAAATAATATTGTCTGCCTCCCTTCTCCGAACAGCAGTATGGTAGAGTTTGGTATTTCTATCCCCATCTGCCATTCACTTCTCTCTGCTCCTCTGCCAGTAGAACTTTTCCTCTATTTTCTTCAAGTCCTGTAGTATCATTTTCAGCTCGTCATCCTTCTTTATCAGATCAGCATTTAGTGGATCACATAATAATTTTCCTCTGACCTCTCTACATTCTCTTTTGTTTCCGCCAGTAGATTTAAGATATTCACTTCATTCTTGGCCCATCTTTTAAGCGCTTCTTTTGTGTTTGCCAGCTTCTTTACAAAAACAAACATTGGGTTCCCTGTCACCTGCACATTCCATGCCTTTTTAATAATGTCATTGAAGCCCTTCCAATCAGCCCAGTAGTTTAGGAACCGGAACGGTCTTCTTTTTTGCTTCAATTCTGTAATCTGGACTGAGATAGGACCGTGGTCGCTTAGTTCAGACCCACCTGCCTTCACATGTACCTTAGGAAAAATATGTAGCCATTCATCATTAATCAGTGCTCTGTCTAGCTTGCTTGTAATTCTGTCTCCTAGGCTCCTTTCATTATTCCATGTGAAGATATCATCACCATTCATTGGTAGCTCAAACAAACCAGCTTTATCTATAGTATGGTTGAAAGCATCAATCTCTGCATTTAAAGCTAGTCTTCTGCCTCTTTTCTCTGCCTGCATCTGTACGCTATTGAAGTCTCCAATCACCAGCCACGGTAGTGTTACCTGTCTAGAGATAGAAATCAGCTCCTTCCATAAGTCCAATCTAGCCTTTGCATCATTATGAGCATACACCGCTGTCACCCACATCTGCAGCCCCCCATTATTTCTGCAGTCTACTGTAACATGTTGATCTGACATCTGTATCACTGTCACCTGCCAAACATTCAGTTTCCAGGCCACACAGACTCTAGCCACCTCAACACATGCTACATTAGATACATGCTCCCATCCCTGCGGAAACAAGTATTTAATGTTTTTTTGTTCTTTTATTTTATTTTTATTTCCACCAATGCAGTCAAAGAGTGACCACTAGTAGCAATCCATTCCCGAATTTCCTTCTTCTTGCTCCTATCACACCCCCCTTTAATATTTCATAGCAGCATGGACATATTAACGGGTTTTTTGGGATCTGGTTCGCCTGCTCGGCTCCTTGTTGTCCTTCCTCTTGTCTTCTTTCTTATCATGCCTCAGTACAGCAACATCTTCACTATCCGAGTCGGTTAACGCCTCAAAACTATTTCCTGTGTCCAAGATGCTGCCCACCCCTTGGATTCTGGGAATGTCGTTCTTCTTGAAGTTTTTCCTCTTTGTAGAAGCAACGAACTCTCCTTCTTCCTTCTCAACGCTTGGGTTACTGCATTCATCTTTCTCTTGTGCTTTGTCTAACTCCTTGTGAGGCGTTGCTGGCTCTTCTTCATTTTGCACTACTTTCCCCTGGTCGTCCCCTCCATTGCTAGTCTGACCATGTTCCATGCTAGTGTTCTCCTCCATACTGGACTCGGGTCCAGGCTTAGGTTTTTCCCTCCATTCTTGCCTAGGTCCTATAGCACCTTTGTCTTACACCTTCATATCACAGTTTCTATCAGTATGTCCGAAAGCTTTACAACCACTGCACTTTGGAGGAATATAATCCGACTAAACCTTCACTGGGATGGGCTCGTGTCCACGTACATTCATCCATACAGTGTCTATCATCTCGTCATCAGCATTCACTTCAACCAGTACTCTTGCTTCTTCATGCTTGAGTGATCTCTCGTCGATGTGGAGTACCTTTCCAACACCTGCCGCAATTGTTCCAATAGCCTTCCTCGTCCACGCTCTACCAAAGGACTTGAGTGTTAACCACGTTGGGATTGTGGTGAATGTATCCTGCTTCAGCTCGTCTCCATGATGATAGTCTTTAGCTACCACGAGTTGGGCGTCAAACCATCTCGGCCCCATGTTGAGAACTGCATGTTTGTCCGCTGCATTGGAGAAGCGAACAAGAAAGATGCCTTTCTCCCTAGACAGCAGTTCAAAGGTTCCCTTTGGCCGCCATGTGTGTTGTATCCACGCATTGAGATGAGGGTAGAAGGGGCGCTTGCCAAGCACAAACGCCATCACCGTGAACTCCCAAACATCCTTCATGCGTTCGAATTCCTCCACCTCCAGATCAACGTGGACATGGCCCTCCAGACGCCTGGGCTGCAGGAACTGCACATCCTTACTGCTCCCCGATAGTTGCTTCAGAACTTGCATTCACGCTCGTCTGCCTCCGCTGAGCTCTCCTCCGTCCTCCACAACGCCCTGTCGGGCATCATTCTTTGCAACACCTCGTCGGGCGTCGTCCTTCACGATGCCGCGTCGGGCATCGTCGTTCACAACGCTGTGTTGGCCATCTTCCTTCGCAACGCCTCGTCGGGCGTCGTCCTCCTCGACCTCGACTTCCCCTGCGACACCCCCCACGATCTCAACGCCATGTCCTGCACCTCCCGATCTAGGACTAGGACTGTCGTTTGCTTTCTTCTTTGGGTCCTCAGACTTCGATCCAGGGTTAGGATTGGTGGTAGTGTGCGGGGTGGGTTGGGTGGTATGAGGGTGGACACCCCCGGCCGGGATGACCGACGGCGTGGGCACCATGCCCAGGGTCTTGGTCGCCTGAGAATCGCCCAAACGGTAATCTAGGGGACGGACGCTGCATTTTTGGTATGTATGTATGTATGTAGATGTATATATATACATATATATACTCATATATATATATGCATACATATATACATAAATACACATACATATGCATACACAACATATATATGTATCAGTGTTTTAAAAAGCGGTGTATGCGCCCGCATAAGCGGCCGCATACAAGGTGCGGTCCTCCAAAAATCCGCATAATAAAAATCGGTCCAAAAAGCGGTCCAAGCCGCATAATCGGTTGTACGGCCGCATACAAGGCCGATTATACCCCGATTTTTAGTTAGAGATATTCTGATTTCTTGTTTTATACATTTACATTGTTTAAATTTAGATTATAGTGCATGTTTGTATTTATTTAAGTTGTGTAATTGCATCCATTATTCTTGTAATTGTACTATTTAGATACACAATTGCACAAATTAAATATGTAAATCATGATTAATACATATATATATAATAATTAATTAAAAAAATCCAAAACCGCATATACTTCCGCTTATACTCCCGCATACCGCATATACTCTACAAGGTGACCTCTCCGAACGCATAACGCATACCGCTTTTTGAAACACTGATATGTATATATATAGACACACACATATATACACACACACATATATATACATACACATATATATATGCACACACACACACACACACATATATATACATGCATACACATATATATGTACATGTATAAACACATACATATATATATAGAGAGAGAGAGTCAGCCTAGAATACACTCGAGTATACCGAAGATACTAAGTCGTTTTCCATCATGCAAGGTTTATTTAAAAAATATGAAGTATCAATCTTCTTAAATATCATATGAACATACTATAGATAAAATTTGAGCTCATTTGGACACTTATAGGCCATGCATCTAAAGGCGACAAAAATTATGCAATTCAAATTAGTTTTGTGCGTCAGTTTTGTTGATCATGGAAGAGTGACTTAGAAAATTCCAAAGGAGCTCAATTTTTGCATGTCGCCTATAACAATGAATATCAACGGTTTGATTAGTCAAAAAATTGTCTATATATGTAAACACCACTTAAGTGTACGGTGTGATCTGTACACTCAAGTGTATTCTAGCCTAACTCATATACATAAACACATACATATATGTATATATATGCATACACATATACATAAATACACATATATATGCATAAACATATATATGTACTTATATATTTGCATACATACACACACACATATATATAAATATCTATATATGTGTATATACATGTATACATATATAGACACATATATATGAGTCATGATGGAATACATGTCGAGTATACAGATGACACCATACACCTCAATGATTTTCCATCATGTAACTTTTTTTTTTGGAAATCTAAACCTGAACTTCTTAAACGTCTTATGAATAACCTATGTAAAAAATTGAGCTCAATTGGACACTTATAGGTCATGCATATAAAGAGAGAGAAAATGATGTATTTCAAATTAGTTTTGTGTGTTGATTTTGTTGTCCTTGGATGAGTGACTCACACTCATCCAAATGGGCTCAAAATTTGTATGTGGCATGTTATTATTGTGACAATGAAGATCAATGGTTTAGATTTTGCAAAAAAAAAATAGTCTAGATAGGCAAACACCATTGGGGTGTACGATGTGATCTATACACTCAAATGTATTCTAGCCTGACTCCATATATATGTATATTTACATAGATATACCTTTTTGTATACTTCTAGAATTATTGGATAAGATTAATTTTACGAGATTGTATCCATCATATTAAACACATCACTCAATCACATCTAGAAAACCTTCCATCAACAAATTATAAGACCGAGTCAAAAGCACACCCTTTTATACTCATAATAAATCAAGCCATGAAATAGCATGCATTAAACTGTAACTACCCTGAATCCTAAACTTGGTAAGCGATTAATGAAGAAAGTGACTATTAAACAAAATTACTAAACAACATAAACAAGGAATTAAGAGGTTTCCATATTCATACTTACCTCAAGAAAGTCATTGAATTCATGTTGCTTTTGCATTGCTTTTTCACCCCAGGACTTACGGAATGTTTGATCCAAAAGAAACAAACCAACAATAGAATGACTGGGAAAATTGTATACATCAAGTAGTACTCAAATAATTAAGAAGCATTCATGTAAGGTTAGTCCTAAATAATATAGACGGAGCAAGTGAAGAGGATGAAATAATAAAACTTGCCATATCATAGAAGTACATGAAATGATAGACAAAAACTAATGAAAATTTTGAGCATTCTGTTATTATATGTTTTAGTTACACATACTTCATGGGGCAATCTAAATAGAACTAAAATAGATAGGTCATTACTACATCATTAGATCTCAACTCAAATCTCACATTTGTAGATAACTTAAAAAGGACATTTATAAGAGAAAGGAAGAAAGCACTCTATTTTTTATGATAGCATCTGATTAGAGGACTCAAATCTATAGATTATATACTACTTACCAAGTTCTAGATTTAGCAATGTGGGACTAAAAAGAATAAACACTAACTGATTACATATTTAGCACTTGCCCAAAAGTTGGGCACAGATATTGATCTAGCTTGGCAACTAAAGTAGAGAAGATTTCTTGTTTAATGGCTTAGTGTATAAATCAACAACTTGTTCTTTGAACTTTGTGAAGGGTGTTTAGATAGTTTAGCAAAAACCGTCTTTGTGAAGGTGTTTCTTTAAATCAAAAAAGTAAACCCACTTTGTGAAGGTTTTTCTTTAGATCTATCAAACGATACAGGGGAATTCCCCAGCATTCTCGTTTCAACAACATCAATACCATTTTTTCATGACCTCCACTGTTAAGTATGCTTCCGTTGTGGTTGGGGGCCCACCAACCGACAGTTGGCAAATGGAACAACAAGATTCCAGTACAACAATTACTGAAGGCATGAATTTCGTTCTTTATAGCCCTATGCCTCATGTGATTTGCAAAGTCTAAAATGTTGTCCTCAGAGTAGCAATCGAAATTAGAGAAGTGGCAAAACAAGAGATTGTAGCATTGAGGCGATCACGAGGTAAATATTTAATTGCAGCATATTGTGTACAAGCATGGTTACCCTTGCTCTCCATAATAGACCAATCCAAGTAAGAAAGATAGAAGATGAGGAAGTAGAAGCAGGGGGGCTCTCTCAAACATGGATCTTAATCAAGAGAGATTATGACAAAGGAGGAGCTTAATCCTTCATGTGGTATCGAAGCTAAGATTGTATCAGCTTGCTTCATGCAATTGCAGTGTCTTAGCAATAGGTGGTGGCAAGGGAACCCAAGAGGAGAAAGGGGTTCATGTGTCACAAGGACCACAATGCAATGACCAACCACTTGTGTCCATAGGATCACACAAGTGCAACCACGGATATGTGGTGGCAAGGTTCCAAGATTAGTTGGTCCGGAGAATACTTATATAGAGTAATTTTAATTTTAGAGTACTCAGGACGGCATATGGTGATGAGAAAGTAAGCAGTGAGAAGGGATTCAAACCAGAATTTTTGGGGAACATGGGTTCGGAGCATGATAGATCACAACACATCTAATATGTGGCACTTTTTTTTCTTAATACACTATTATGCTATATGAATATGGGCATGAGGATTGATTAATTGTCCCTTGTGCTTGGAAAAAGGTTTTTAGGTGATGTTAAAAGAATTCTGGTGTGTTGTGTGTTCAGGATATCTTTCTTTGAGGTAAGTGTATAATTTTGGTAAAGAACAAATGAATTGTGGCTAAAGTTAGCCATATATCACATGAGATAAAACCATTAAAGGGAAAAAAAAGTATTTGTAAGCAGATGCACACAGATATTTTTAACAAACTCCACACATCAAAGTTATTATATAAGAACACGCAGTACTAGATAGTAAGGTTTTCGTATAAAAAGGTGCACGAGTTTGCTTGCCAAATTGGCAGGATTCAATATAAACGAGAAGCAAAATTCAAAAATAGTAGTAGAAATAATTTTTTTAGCTTGGCTAAGGATAAATGCCCAACTATGTTGTGCCAATGAATTGTTGTGGAAAAGGAAAGCTTTGTCTTAGCAGTTAGCACCTAAGGGTCTTCATGCCAACATCAAGATAGTATAGCTCATCGGACCTTCAGTGCCACCACTGATCATCCTCGCATGAAGGTCAAAATGCAAAAGCCAAGAAAGAATGTAAGGGAATATTGTTTTTGGCAAACAAGTTTCCCAATGGATAAGTGAATTAACTAAAATTTGGGCACAAAAAGAGTCAATATTACATAATAACATAGAAAAGCATGAGAAGACCCAATTCCTTCAATAGGCATTGAGAGTCTTCATCAAAAATAACTTGCTAATTAATGACCATCTTAGTAATAGACTGAGATAGAGCCATATTGCCAAATATATATGGACTAGCCCAAAATAATAACCCATTTATCATTAACGGAAGCAAGACCGACGGTTAAAAGACCCTCATGCAAGCTGAGTAGCGAATGGCGAATCGAAGACAGATGCCAAGTGCTACAAAAGCAGTGTTGTCCCAACAAAAGGAGATAAAGGTGAGGAAAGTGACGGTGTGTTGGATCTAATGTCTATAGTATCTTGAATGCCCCAGGTAGGTGTGCCATGCTTGACCTAGCAATGTTCTTTAGTAAGATTGATGCAAGACAGATTATGATAGCAAGAGGCATATCGTTGAAGACATCAACGACCATGTCAATCCCACTCAAACGAGGAATTGAAGGCAGAGATGTTGGGAGGTGATGAAAACATTTGAGAAACACATCAGCATCCAAAGGGGCTATCGAGATTCTAATCTACAAACCCATAATGATTATTGGGCAAACTAGAGAGGAATTGCACCATTGGAATTATTGTTGTTACTTTTTAACTTTGGTGATGTGAGACATAAGAAGATAACAAAATTGCCAATCACAACATAAGGTTTTAAAGTATGCATGCGATCTTTGATGTCCATGCCAGGGGGAAGTTTAAGTTTGTTGAGCTTTTGGTTGATGTCGTAAACCTTCATAGGGTTCTAATGATGAGCATAGGCTTGAGTAAGTTGATATGACACATCTTGGGCAGTTTTGAGGCGAAGAAGAGACAATTGATGCAAGACCCCACGCCACCAATGATGTGACTCATAACAAGAGAGTCATATATGGCTCACATCACATAACTGATGTGTACTTTATCATCATATTCAACTAGGGCAGAAGGTGCATACACACCATGGTACATAGGCAACAGCTTAAACCAAGGGCATGAAAACCCAAACAGATCAGAAGATAAAAAGGATGCCTAGCCCCCTAATCAGCAAAGGCAAGGAGGGGGAGGGGGCAGCAATATTTTTGGGGACAAAATGTTGAGGGATGGAGGGGAGAACGTGGGGGAGGGGAGTGCATCGGCGGTGGGGAACGGGGAGTGGTGACATGAGAGGGGAGACAGTAGTGGCCGCAGTGGGTGGGGAAGGGAAAATCAACAACATTGTGGGAGGTGGGGAAGAGGCAAGGACATAGGGAGGGGTGGGAGCGGCCAGGAGATGGAGTGGGTCAACAGTGGCAGTAGGGTTGGTGTAGAAGGGCAACAGCAACAAGGGAGGGGGAAAGGGGGTGGTGGCAAGGAGGAGGGCAATAGCAACAGGCGAGGGGGGCAATGGCAGTGGCATGGAGGAGGGGGAGCAATAACGTAGAAGGAAGGAAAGGAGGGAGAAGTAGTAGAAACAATGTGGGATAGGGGTGGTTAAGGAGGAGTGAGATAGGGGGAAGGGGTAGTTGCATTATAGTATAGTACAGAGAGGAGAGGAGAGGAAGGCATCAGCTCTGCTCCAATAGCATGTCTGAGAAAGGATAAGAACCTTATATATTTGATGATTAGCAAGGGAATACAATATGTAGGACTCGCATTAATAGAGTCAGACTAATAACCAACTTTCAACTCAACAATGTGGGACTAAATAGAACCCACACTTAACATTGCATACACACTTCACAAACATAAGATTCATTGTCTTTTAAAAAAAATAGAAGGGTTTCCGAGTAATGCAAGAGAACAAAAGTACATAGCATTTAATTACAACAATTGCATATATAATCACTAAACAAAAGCCCAAAACAATAGTGTAAAGACCAGTCTTTCGTCCTCAAAGTGGCAGTCATTGTGCTGCTCCTATAAAATGGGTATCTTAATAAAAGATTTTACAAATCTCTACTTTCATTCTCCGTCAATTAATGTACCATCATAATCGCATGAATTGTAACTCCATGTGGATCAATACTTTGACTAAAAAATGCTAATGTTTATCATTAATGTCATTTATCTATATTCTTCTCTATATCAAGACCAGAATCCCTATTTACCTATTTCCAAAAAAAAAAAGACCAGAATCCCACTTCTATGGAAAATTATATTATAAGTCACAATGTTAACCTTAACTTTCTCTAATCTTCAGATACTATTAATTTCTTCTTGCATGGCATGTCTATTTAACATAAATTTAGAGCTATGAAAAGTTACCTTAATGTTACACTTTTGTGTGAAACTATAATTTCGGGTGTAGACAATAGTAATAGTACCTGTCGAGAACGATATTTTGGGGAAAACCCTTGTGTGTGTTATTGATAGAAGGGAAGATCCTATCCTATATTAGAGAGTCTATTTGTTTAAGTTATTAAGTGTTTTATAATATGGGCCCAAGTATGTCTTGGCCCATTAGGGTTTAATTGTGTCTTGTACGCTTCCCTGTTCTCCTATTTATAGGAGCAGGGTTTCTTTTATTCAATACAACGATTAGCCGTCTCTTACTTTCTGACATGGTATCAGAGAAGCCGTCCTAGGGACCAAAACCCTACGTGAGAGAGAGCAAGAACTAAAGGATCACCCCCCCTTGCGGGCAGCCGCCGCCCTTGGCGGTGCTTGGCTGCCCGCAGGGAATTCCTTCCTAGTTCCCTGTCTTCTTCCTTGTTCCTTTATGCTCTTACTATCGGCCGCCGGATCTGCTGCCTATTGCCCAGCCGCAACCCTCCCTCTGTTTTTTTTTCACTACTACAGTACGACGCTACAGTACCGACACTACAGTACCAGCGCTACAATACATCTACTACAATCTCTGGACAGCCCCGGCGTTTTTCCAGTTCTGGCACGTTGACGGCGTAAAAGGCTTCTCCTTCTCTGTCTGCCTGTGCCTCATGGTGGAGTGACTGATCCTCCATGTTGGCATAGGTTTTTCTCTTCATCTGTTGCCCCTACGTGGGTTTTTCTAAGATCCATGTGTGTTGTCGGTTGCCTCCTCCACCTATTTGCCTATAGAAATTTTTTGCCTCTACCATTATTTTTTTACTGTCCACGCCAACCACTCCTTTACTCTTTCCGTGCTTGGCATGAGGGGGAGAATAGAGGAGAAAGAATAGAGGGAAGAGATGAGATGGAGGAGAGTTATGTTATGCTACTTCATGCCACATTAACTGATGATATCTGGATTTATGACGTCTGCTAGTGTGATGGATGCTTTATGAAGAGGGAAGATGATGAAGACATTTGTTACTGACTTTACATGGAGCTTCGTCTACTGGAGTTATGTATTTGCTTGCTACTCTGCGATACTGGTCTTCTATCTGCCTACGTCGTCGACTCTCTACTGTTGTGCGCCAGCACTCTCTGGCATGTCTGTGCCTTGTTTGCACGTCGACTCTCTACTACTGTGTACCAGCACTCTCTGGCTTGTCTGTGCTCTGTTTCGCACGTTGACCCGTCCGTACTTTATTTGTACGTTGACCTCTACTGCCTGTGATCCAACACTCTCTGGACTTTGCTGCATGTGACCCAACACTCTCTGGCTACTACGATGACGATGACGTTGATGAAGACCTTGGTGCCTATCAACTATTATATCTTTTGCTCCAGATGATTGTCTTGTTGCTTATTTCTGCTCCAGATGATCGAGAAGCTTCTGTGACTTGCTTGCCTGCTTGCTTGGAGTATCTACTTGAGGGGAGTGCATGAGTTTTTGAGTGTTTTGAGTGCTTTAATGTAATATTGAGGGGGAGAAACATCTTGTATGGGCTTGGTTTATTTTTTTCTTTCTGTCTCTTTATTTTTAGCCTGACTCTCTGTTTGCAAGCTGATTTGGGATTCTCCCAACTTCTGCTTGAGGGGGAGTATTAGAGAGTCTATTTGTTTAAGTTATTAAGTGTTTTATAATATGGGCCCAAGTATGTCTTGGCCCATTAGGGTTTAATTGTGTCTTGTACGCTTCCCTGTTCTCCTATTTATGGGAGCAGGGTTTCTTCTATTCAATACAACGATTAGCCGTCTCTTACTTTCTGACATCCTATAAATAGGAGAAGGAGATATAGGGAAGCAGACATAACCCTCGTATACAAATAGCCTCTTATTAGAATATATTATAAGCCCCATTTAGATAATAGGTTAATTAGTTAGTGGGCTCAAGTGTCCAGACCCATATAGCCTACCTTCAGTCCCAAGTCTGTAAGTCTTCACCCTTTCTCCTATATATAGGATAGGGTGTGCCATCTAATATAACAACACAAGTGGGTTTTCCCCCACACCTTTCAACAGACTCAAATAACTTTACTAGACTCTCTAACACTCTCCCTGAAGTTGGAGCTTAGGAGAATCCCAAGGCAGCTCAAAACAGAAAGACAGACTAAAAACAAAGCAGTAGAATAATCATAAAAGATAAACCAATCTGATCAAGAATATTTCTCCCCCTTAATACTACAATCGAGCACTCAAACACTCCCCTTCCGGTAAAAATCTGAAGCCGATCACAGCCAGGTTGAACACGAGTAGAAAAAGCTTCTCGATCAAAAGGATGTGGCATTTGAAGTAGTAAACAGCAGCAGGTAGGCGTCAAGGTCTTCATCACAATCGTTATCATCGCAACCTAGAGAGTGTTGGGTCACAGCAATAGTAGTTAATGTGCATACAAATCACAAACATGTCAACGTGTAAACAGAGCAAGATCAAGCCAGAGAGTGTTGGAACACAGTAGAAAAAAGTCGACGTGCAAATAAATCACAGACAAATAACATAATAGTAGAGATGACGCAGCCAGATAGAAGACCACATGCGCAAATCAATAGCCAGCAACAAACTTCAATATGTGTATAGTAGCAAAAATAAAACTCCAGATGCTAAGCTCTCCAAAAGCATGTAGCAGCAGAAGGATCCATATAACAGAAAAAATAACACCACATAACATCAAAAACAGCATGAAGATTTATATAGATAGCATCATCATCATCATCATCTAAGCCTCAGTCCCAACTATGTTGGGGTCGGTTACATGGATCCTTTATTTCCATTCAGCTCTATCATGGGCCATATTCTGATTAAGATGTAGATATTCAAAATCTCTCTTTATAAGCTCATCCCATGTTAATTTAGGCCTTCCTCTTCTTCTATTTATTGTGCTTGACTCAATAGCATTGTTCGTATGGGCGCAGTCTGCGTTGCACATGGCCGTACCATCTGAGTTGGCCCTCCCGCAACTTGTCATCGATGCTCGCCACCCCCACTTTATTCTCGATATAGTCATTTCTCAGGCGATCTTTTCTTGTCTTCCCACACATCCATCTCAGCATATGCATTTCAGTCACGTTCATCTTGTTGAGACCTTGTTTCTTTACCGTCCAACATTTACTCCCGTAGAGCATGGTTGGTCGTATAGTTGTTCTATAAAACATACTTTTTAACCTGAGAGGGATCTTCCAATCACATAAAACTCCTGTTGCACTCCATTTCAACCATCCTGCAGTGATCCTGTGACAAACGTCATTT
Organism: Alisma plantago-aquatica; assembly: GCA_963693085.1. Classification (NCBI taxonomy): domain Eukaryota; kingdom Viridiplantae; phylum Streptophyta; class Magnoliopsida; order Alismatales; family Alismataceae; genus Alisma; species Alisma plantago-aquatica. Next base: position 453,265,588 of record OY856413.1, on the reverse strand, counting down.
TGAACATCCCCATCTATTTGAATTATAGAACCCAATTAACGGAATTTATCACATTTTGGTATATCTACTCCGTCCAACTTGGCTCCATCATTCACACTGCGAGATTGGCTGAAATTGCTATGCATATACTCAGTTTTGCTCCTGCTAATCATTAATCAATATGATTTCAATGTATTTCTCCAACGTTCAACTTTATCATTCAATCCATTTTTAGTTTCATCAATCAAAACAATATCATCTGCAAATAACATACACCAAGGGATATCATCCTGAACATTCTTTGTCAACTCATCCATAACAAGAACGAACAGATATGGACTAAGTGTGGATCCTTGGTGTACCCCAACTGTGATAGGAAACGTTGGTGTCTCTCCTCCAGGAGTCTTCACACTAGCAGTAGAGCTATCATACATGTCTTTGATCAAGTAGATTTATATAGATAGCATAGAAACAAAAATAGCATGAAGATCTATATAGACAGCAATAGAAACAAATTCTTTTTTTCTTCAACTGTCGTCCGTCTGATCTCTTCCCTCTAGTCATCTTCTTATATTCTCCCCGTAATGCCAACCACAAAGAATCAAGTTGGAGTGAAAAGGAATAAATAATGGTAGAGGTCACGATATGTAGGCAAATATGTTGAGGATCGGAATCGATAACTTGAGTCAATGTGCAACATGAACCCATTAGCTAGGTATGAACAGAAAAATAAACGGATGTTTTTGTGACCAAAAAAGGCACATTTGTCCGGCCTTTAGGCCGACAAATGTAGGGGGTGCGGGGGGTGAAGCCCCCTAGGTATGGATTAGATAAAAATTAGATCTTATTAAGGATTTGATTAGGAGTAGGAATAATGTGTATATGGGGGAAGTACAAATATTGAGGGTTGAGTAGTGAAGGGTAACAGCGATGGAGAGTGGTGGGTAACCATGAATGGTAGTGTGAGGGTAAGCAACATGTGAGATCAAAAGCATGTCACACGAAAGCTGACGCCTTGCCAACAAGTGAACAGCAACAGTAGGTTGAGGAAAACATGTAGCTAGCATAACCAAGAGGAATCAACGGCGGGTGCAGAAATCGACGGGGAGCATCGGCGGAACCACCTGGCGGCGAATTAGAGCATCGTGGCCATAGTAATAAAAAACCCGCCTTGAGGCTCTTGAGGCTTACGCCTCTTGGCGAGGCTATCCCAAATGCGCCTCGAGGCTTACGCCTCAGTGTCCTGGACTGAGGCTTACGCCTCACAATGTCTGAGGCCCGCCTCAAAGCACTGAGGCTTAGCTGAGGCGCACGCCTCAATTCTAAATGATGACGTCTTATGTTAACCACCAAATTGTCTACTTTTAAGTTTACTAAAAACACTTTCTTCAAAAAAAAATCAAAGTTCTTGTAGTCGATTATTACTTTTCATTAATAAACAATCATCATTTTCTGAGTATCATCTTTCGATCTTCATTGTTAAATTTCTCTTTGTTTGCTACCTTCTTATCTACTATGTCGGTGAATTTCATATCATTGTTAACTAATTTTGGTTCCTCGTTCCTACTAATTTGAAATTCTATCTCCTTCAGTTTATTTATTGACATCTTTTATTCTAGTAGTATAAAGAATTGATATCTTGTTATTTTTTTACAAATTTATTTGGTATTCTGGTGGGTCCTTAGTCTCTATTATCATTATCAAGTTTCAGAAATAATTACTATTTCATATTGTTGTGCTTGTATATACATATTTTTGTTATAACACATCCATACACAACCTATAAATATATATATATATATATATATATGTATATATATATATATATGTAAATGCATTTATAATTTTATTTTTTATGACCGCCTCATACATATTTTGAGGCTTACCCCTCAAACGCCTCGAGGCTTACGCCTCGCCTCACTGAGACAAAAACGCCTCGTTACGCCTCACACATTTTTCAACCTTGATCGTGGCAGTGTAGCAAGGAGAGCAACGGCCCTAGCGGCAACCATGGGAGGGGTTGAAGGTGAGGTCGGAAAGGGGAGGATGGTGTTGCAGCAGCAGGTGATGTTTGAAGGCAGCAACAGGTAGCAGCGGCAACACAGGAAGGTGGCAGCAGCAGCGGCGGCGGCGGAAAGGGGCAGCAAGGGCTGCGGCAGTAGGAAAGGAGAGCAGCATGGGTGATTTAGGGGCAGAAAGCAGCAGCGGCGACGTAGGGTTGACGATAGTGCGCTAGAAGTAGGATGCAACGATGGCGGTTGGTTAACAAGCAACAGATAGAAGGGGCAACGGAAGGTGTAGCAGGAAGTAGTAGGGGTTGAGGTGGTGGCAGTGGTAAGGCAAAGATGAGAGGAGCAACGGGGTTAGCAAGAAGGGAGAAGAGGTAGGGCGATAGACGGTAGGGAACAAGAGACTATGATTGACGGTTAGGAAGACGCATGGCAGACAGCCAAGCTAAGAAGAGACAGCGGCCGCCCGCAGGCGGAGGCAACTCTCTTTTTTTCTCCTCTAGGGTTTAGGATCTCTGCTTTGATACCATGTTGAAAACGATATGTTGGGGAAACCCTTATGTATGTTACTGATAGAAGGCCATACCCTCTCCTATAAATAGGAGAAGGAGATATAAGGAAGCAAACATAACCCTAATGGGCCAAAACATGATTGGGCCCATATACAAATAGACTCAAATAACTTAACTACTCTCTAACAGGAGCACTCTGCTGCTTAACATCTTCAAAAAAAGATTAGGAAAATTGAAAATCTAATTTTAGACTTTGATGATTCTACAAGTCGGAAACGAGATTGCTTATTATTGGATGAATAAAAAAGAATACAAGGGGCTCTCTTTTATAAGACAAGAGAGTGTACAGAATTTAGAGATAACCCATATGGGATAAAGAGTAAAAGAGAAAAAGCAATAAGCATAATGCACTAAGTAAAGAAAAGCAGTAAAGAAAAGTAGTAAAGTGTATATACTAATACTCCCCCTCAAGCTGGAGCGTAGATGTCAATCATGCCCAGCTTGGATGTCATAGTAGCAAATCTCGTCTTTGGAAGAATCTTAGTGAATATGTCAGCCACCTGATCAGAAGTATGTATATAGGGAGTAGATATCTGGCCAGATAAGACAGCTTCGCGAACAAAATGGCAGTCAACCTCAACGTGTTTAGTTCACTCATGAAAAGTAGGATAACTGGCAATAAATGTTGCAGCTTTATTGTCATAATACATTGGAATAGGAGAGGAATCAGAAATACAAAAATCCTTCAGCAGGCTCCGAATCCAGAATAGCTCACAAGTAGTATGCGCCATGGCGCGATATTCAACTTCAGCACTTAAGCGAGCAACCATTTTGTTTCTTGCTTCGCCAAGTAACAAGGTTTCCTCCCACAAATGTACAGTAGCCAGAAGTGGAGCGTCGGTCAAGCTTGCTCCCAACATAGTCAGAATCAGAATAACCAAGGAGTTTACAGTGACCATGTTTCTTATATAGCAGGCCTTTCCCAGAAGAGCTCTTCAAATATTTAAGAATGTGGCAAACAGCGTCCAAGTGACATTGTCGGGGTTTATCCAGATATCTACTAACAAGCCCGATAGCAGAAGTAATATCAGCTCGTGTAACAGTCAGATAAATAAGCTTACCAACCATGCGTCAATACTGATGATGGTCAGGATGGGCAGGAGAGTTCTCATCATCCCAGTCAGTATTTGGATCCAGAGGTGTGCTAGCAGGCTTAGCACCTAGAAGTCAAGTTTCAGAAAGCAGATCCAGAACATATTTGCGTTGAGACAAACAAAGACCAAAAGAGGACCGCGAAACTTCAATCCCAAGAAAATACCGCAGAGAGCCAAGGTTTTTGGTAACAAAGTGTTTCTCCAGATAGCACTTGGTAGCCTGAATGTCTGCAGGATCAGTCCCTGAGAGAATGATGTCATCAACATATACAATAAGGAAAACAATGCCAGCAATAGTATTTTTGACAAAAACAGAGTGATCTGACTGGGAGCGTCTAAAAGAAAATTTCTGAAGAATAGTACTCAGTTTATCAAACCAAGCACGGGGACTCTGTTTCAAACTATAAATAGCCTTCCTCAGCCTACAGACCTTAGAGGACTCCCCCTGAAGCACAAATCCCGGGGGTTGTTCCATGTAGACCTCCTCATGTAGGTACTCATACAGAAAAGCATTCTTTACATCATGTTGATACAAGGGCCAATCAAAATTAATAGCAACAGAAATAAGAATTCGTACAGAGTTCAACCGAGCCACAGGAGAAAAAGTCTCAAAGTAATCGACCCCGTAAGTTTGTGTATAGCCTTTAGCAACAAGTCTCGCCTTCAGCCGTTCAACCGTGCCATCCGGTTGATATTTGACAGTAAATACCCAACGACAACCAACTGGAGAACAATCTACAGGAGGATCAACCAGCTGCCAGGTGTTGCGTTCAGTAAGAGCCTGCATTTCATCTTCCATAGCTTAACGCCAAGAAGGATGTTTAAGAGCCTGAGAAGCATTTTTAGGAATAGATATAGCAGAAAGAGAAGCAGTAAAATTTGCACAATTAGTCCCCAGATTATCAGTAGTACAGAAATTTCCAATAGGATGTTTACTGCAAGTTCTAGTTCCTTTCCTCAAGTTGATAGGAACATCAAGATCAGAGAATACCTGCGGTGGTGTTTGATCTGCCATGGAGGATGAAGACGTTGGAGGGGCCATAGAGGGAGTTGTTGTCTTCTGTCTTTTTTGATATACCTTTAGAGGCGGCTTTTCAGTAGGAGAAGCAGTATCAGCAGTATTAGTAATATCAGCAGTATCATCCATGATAGGTAAAGGTGCGTCCAGTAATAAGTCCGATGAAAGAGCCGACCTGACAGACGAGTAAAAGGGCATATGCTCAAAGAAAACAACATCAGCATATACAAACCATTTTTTTGACACAGGATCATAGCAGTGGTACCCTTTCTGAGTGCGCGAGTACCCTAGGAAGACACACTTAGTCGCTCTGGGATGAAGTTTGGTTAGACCGGGACGAAGGTTTTTGACAAAGCAGGTGTTCCCAAAGATACGCGGAGGCACAGAAAAAAGGGGCGCATCCGAAAATAGAATCTGATATGGAACTTGATTTCCAAGCACAGAAGAGGGCATTCGGTTAATTAGGTAACAAGCCGTAGAGATAGCCTCAGGCCAAAAATACTGGGGAACATGATAATGAAACAGTAAAGTGCGTGCAACTTCAAGGAGGTGGCGATTTTTGTGTTCAGCGACTCCGTTTTGTTGTGGCGTGTAAGCACAGGAAGTTTGGTGTATGGTACCCTGTTTTCGACAAAGGAGCTGACAGAGGCTTGCACAAATTCCAAGGCATTATCAGTTCGAAAAAATTTAATGGGTTTAGCAAATTGGGTTCGAATCTCAGCAAAGAAAGCAGTGATACTGTCAAGAATAGTAGACCTGTCTTTTAGCAAAAACAACCAGGTGGTCCTAGAAAAATCATCAATAAAACTCAGAAAATATCGAAATCCAGAAGTACTCAGCACAGAACAGGGTCCCCAAACATCAGCATGAATAATGTCAAACGGCTGTTTAGAGCTAATACATAATTTTTTGGAAAAGGATGCTCGGGTCTGTTTGCCCAGTTGGCAAGTCTCACAATGAAAAACAGAATCTAATACATCAGGTAATGACTGTTTCAGCTTCGCTGCAGAAGGATGTCCTAAGCGATAGTGTCACTGGATGCCCGTCACAGAAGATGTCAAGTATGTTGCGGTCTTCGGAACGTCCAGGTAGTATAGTCTGTCTGGTCCCTCATGGCCCGTACCAATCGTCGTCCTCGTGCGCAGATCCGGAAAAATAACACCATCCGGGTCAAACGTAATCGAGCAACGAAGGCTCTTCACAGTTCTATTGACAGATAGCAGATTAATAGGAAACTTAGGAACATAAAGAGTAGACCGCAGAGGCAGGCAACCAGTAGTACAGATATCACCAATTCCAGTAACCGGTGTCTTAGAGCCATCAGCCAGTGTAACAGGAGGTATAATAGAAGTATTTTGCAGTTTAGAAAATAAAGCAGGGGGGGCAGCGTGGGGAGGAGAAGGGGGGTTAGGCGGCGTGGGCTAATGGTGGAGGGAGGCTAGGCGGCGGTGGGGAGAGGTGAGGAGAAGGAGAGGAGCAGCGGGGGGTGCGCGGAGGAGAGGGAGGTGGGCGACGGCAGCAGCTGTTGCTGCAGGGCAGCGGCGGCAGCAAGAGAGAGAGGAGAGGGTGGCGGCGGCTAGGGTTGGTGAAGATGGCGGCTAGGGTTGGTGGGAATAGGATTAAGGGGGATCGAACCGCTCTGATACCATCTACAAGTCGGAAACGAGATTGCTTATTATTGGATGAATAATACAAGGGACTCTCTTTTATAAGACAAGAGAGTGTACAGAATTTAGAGATAACCCATATGGGATAAAGAGTAAAAGAGAAAAAGCAATAAGCAAAATACACTAAGTAAAGAAAAGCAGTAAAGAAAAGCAGTAAAGTGTATATACTAATAATGATTACACATAAAAGGTGATAAACCAAGAAAATTCCTTTCATTTTGGTAATCTGTAATCTATTTGTTAGCTTACATACTAAAGTGTAGTAGGTCTTAAACATATTGATTCATCACCTTTTATAACAACAATTATTGTGCATCATCATCTAAGCCCTAATCTCAACCATGTTGGGGCGCCTACATAGTTCCTATTTTCGATTCAGCCTTATAAGGACTATTTATATTCGGGAAAAAAGTTACCCTTAGAAATTTCAGTTTTAAGTTCATGGGAGATAATTATACAAGCATCTGGTTTGCACTACCACTTAGCACACTTCAACTAAAATTTTGAATGGTGATCGTTTGAGCAATAGTTCATTGACTTTTATTGTAGGAGTACAACTTTGTTTAGTTGAAGTAACGAACCTACATATCGACAACATATGTCTTCGAATCGGTATCTGCAGACCTAACAGAAAAAAGATTGTTGTTGTGTTTGGCTTTAAAAGAATACTTGTTTCAAAAGTTAGCCTCAACAATAGCAGACAGCATGTATTGTCCATGTGAAAACAAAGACGTCCAGAATAAATTAGAACAAGTTGATGGATGCAACGACTTCAATCATAAATCAGACCTACTTGTGATGGTGGTCTACAATTTTGCTTTTGTTAATGACAGTTGATCCCTTAAACATTATCAGTATTGTAATATTTGTATGATATTTCAATAGATTTCCCTTTATTATGCTAGTTTTTCATCTACAAATCCAGAATATAAAAGTTATTTTGTGATATCGTATTGATGTCACCATTTGAACTGGTCAAACTACTAACAAATTTCTATGCTGACTAGTATCAATTCAATATGATTTTTTAAAGCTTACATGAACTCGAATTATTTATCCTATTAATGTCATGTTCAAAATATAATAATTCTGAAAAATTCTTGGTCATCTTGCCATACCACTACTCTTAAACGCCTCAGCATTTAAAATTCAGAATTGATTGTGCAGTATGATTGAGTTCAATAAAAATCTCAATGTAAAGCTAGTGGTAGTAAATATTAGGTTTGAATGGCCAAACTACCATCCATTTGTGTGCTTTTTGCATGCCCACATGCAAAATAGAGTTGAAGATCGCTTGAAAATTTTTCAATTTGACTATCAAGCATACAAATGGCTAAAACTGAAGACCAAGGGGTTAATCATAACAGAATCTTGTATTTAGCACACTTCCGATCTTGTAAATAAATCGATTAAGAGAGAGGCACATAACAATGAATATTAAAAAAACTTAGATCAAGATCATACATACATATTTCCATGGCTATTCTTTGAATATGCCCCACCAATATGACCAGCATACATGAAAAGAGATCCAGAGTGTTTCAGGGAGACCTATAATAAAAAATATGGAAAACGCTTAAAGGTACTCCGCATATTACAATTACAATACAAACTAAAATAGCATGGCTAACAAACCTTTATTCAAATAATTTGGTTAAACTTACAACAAGGTTTAAAGTGAGATTGTAATCAGTCCAGAGCTTTAATTAACCAAAGACAAAGATCCATTGACTCCTATATATGGAACTCGAGATAAGTTGTAGATGAAGAGTAAACTAAGATAAACTAAACCAACACTAATGGGTTTGAGTAAGGATAGGAAAATTGGCTTTATTATCAATTCTAATACTCTAACACTCCCCCTTAAGTTAGAGACTACACATTTGTATTCCCAACTAGCTACACATATAGTTGAAAGAGGAATTCGGAAGAGGTTTGGTGAAAATTCCGACAAATCTACTCTCCAATCTTCACATAAGGTGAGATTGTAATCAGTTCAGAGCTTTAATTAACCAAGACAAAGATCCATTGACTCCTATATATGGAACTCGAGATAAGTTGTAGATGAAGAGTAAACTAAGATAAACAAACCAACACTAATGGGTTTGAGTAAGGATAGGAAAATTGGATTTATTATCAATTCTAATACTCTAACACTCCCCCTTAAGTTAGAGAGTACACATTTGTATTCCCAACTAGCTACACATATAGTTGAAAGAGGAATTCGGAAGAGGTTTGGTGAAAATTCCGACAAATCTACTCTCCAATCTTCACATAAGGTGTAACAATCTTCTTGGCACAGATCAAATCTCATAAAAAAATGATGATAAATCTCGATTTTTTGGTGCACTCATGAAAGACAGAACTGTAGGCAATATGAATCGCAGCTACTTTTGCATTTGAGGGTGGCTGGGGCACCAACAGGAAGGCCGAGTTCTTGAGGAATGGATTTTACCAATTGAATACCACAAGTAGCATGGGCCATGGTTTGATATTCAGCTTCACTGCTTGAGCGAGCCACAACTGATTGTTTCTTGCTCCACCGGCTGATGGGGTGATCCCCCAAAATACACACAACCCAGATGTGGATCTCCTATCTTGGCATCCCAAGACCAATGTGCATCAGCGTAGCAACTGAACAAGAGGCTTTCTATGGAGAAGGCTACATCCTAGTTTAAGATGGTGGAGAATTTGTCGTATCTGAGTCCAGCGACATCAAAGGGACTTAGCCATATGTTGACTGACCACACTGCTTGCGTAGGCGATGTCAGGGTAGGCAATAGTAAGATAAATAAGCTCCCCAACTATTCTTTGATTTTGTTCGGGATCCCCAAAGGACTCCCCCTCAGAAATTGCTTTGGTATGGTAGTCTATGTGGAGGATACATGCTCGGAATTGAGCATGTCGAACTCTAGTAAGAGATCCAGTATATATTTTCACTAAGAAAGGTACATGCCACTTTTTTATTAAGGACTTCAATTCCCAAGTAGCATAAATGCCCCACATCCTTGGTGCGAAAGCGAGACTTGAGGGATTCCTTTAGTGGGGAAATCCCTATTGCATTAGAGCTAACGATGATTATATCATTAACATAGACGGCCAGATCATAATGTCGGAAGCACTCTTAGAGAAGAAGAGATTGTGATCCTTGGATGACTTGGAAAACCCTACTCGCCACTGAGTTTGTAGAGCCACCTCTGTGGTGATTGAGTTAGGTTGTAAAAGGATTGTTTGAGTTTGTAGACTCGGGAAGACTCCCCCTTAGTAATGAAACCCAGAGGTGTTACATGCAGACTTCTTCCTCTAGTTGATCATGGAGGAACACATTCTTGATATAAACCTTGAATAAGTGGCAGTCCATATGAATTGCCAGAGAGCACGATTTTGACTGGAGCAATACGCGTCAAAGATGAAAACGTTTCCCCACAATGTTCTTGTTCTTATGGTGGCGGGACAAGATCCCAACTACCATTCTCATGCAAAATTGTCATCTCTTCAAGCATCGTAGCTTTCCGACAAGGGTGTCATAGACACGATAGATTTTAGATATTTGGATGGAATCTATGTGTTGGGCGATAGTTTTAGTATTACAATAAAGTTTAGAAAGACAACATGTTATGGTGTATGGTGTAAGAACGTAGACCTTTCCAGAGCACTACAAGACTTTTCGTATCCTTAGAGTTGACGGCATCTTCAAGATTTGGAACCGGGAATGGGGTTGTAAACGGGTGCAGGTATACCTACATACCCGCAAATCTATACCCTATAAAGCATGTCAAGGGTCTAGAATTTGTACCCACATACCCGTAGAATAGTATTTAAGTGGGTCCACTAATGGTTGTGCTTGACCCATATTTGTTGTACTTGTATAGCGGGATGTTGTACCCGTATACCCGCTATGGCGCTATATATAAAAAAATCATATATAATATGTAATTCATATCTTACTTTATCTACTCTAAATAATATAAGAGTTGATATTATGTACTAATGTAAATAATATAATAGTTGAGACAATGTCATATTATTGAGAACTAACCACTCTAATTACTAATCTAAACTAAAAGTACCCTAAACCTAAAACGAAACAATAACATGATATGCCTAGATAAATAGTACAACTTTGACTACAAATATATAAAGAATAAACTCGACTCCTCTTCAACCTATAAAGTATTGTATTATTTACTATAATAATTTGATGTTAATATCATACATCGCTATCTTATAATATTAAAATAAATACAACATATTATAACTTTTCTTACGTTTAACATTCTATACGGAACCGCTTATCCGCATACCCGCCTGTATTGCGGGTACAGGTATAATTTGAGTCTAGACATGTATCCGTACGTGCTAAAATAAATGGATATGAATATGGGTGTTAGAATATAGCCTATTTAGTTAATAGGTTATTAGTCTATTGTCTACATGGGCCTGTTGCCCATGGTCCATTAGGGTTAGTCCGCTTCCTTTGTGCTTCCTTGTAATAGCCTCCTCTCCTATATAAGGACAGGGGTGTACATATCAATGAAGTACAAAAAACGACGATAATTCCCGTCGACCCATGGTGCTAATTCCCGGAGTACTTGTCTCCTTGACAGCGCAAATTCCTGTTGAAATCGTGCATCAGCCGCCGCAGACACGGCGTGTTGTCCAAATAACACGGCGCATCGCGCTCCAGAAATCACCTTGACGGCACGGAGTTTTGTCCAAAATGCAAGAGACGGCGTGTTTCTCAACACACGGCGTGTTCGATTCCAGGACTCCTTCTGACGGCAACATACACGGCATGTCTTCCTCGAACACGACGTGTCGGCGGACAGCAAAGTTACGCCTTCTCCGAGTGATCTTCACCGAGCTACTTCGTCACGTCTTCTCAAGTTGCATCTGCTACTTCTGTGTGTTGAGACGCCACCTCAGCACCTTGTCCAGCGTGTTCATGCCAGATTATGCACACCGGTGGTCTTCTGCGCTAATTCCAGTTGGCTACACTTCTCAGACAATTTAGAGACATCTCCACTGCTACATCGACATTGTGCCTCCGCGTTCGTGCCGCGTTATGTACGTGTGATGTGTTGAGTGTGCTTATTCCACTCCACATTCCTCTGCAGTGAAGATGGCGTAGTCGTGGTATTTATGATTGCCTGCTTCAGATGTTCCTCATTCCATATGTACTTCAAGAGACAGACCTTCAAAGCTCGAGCTTCTCCAACCTGCAGAACACATCTCATAGAGGCGTCATCATATCTTTTTAGTTAGGAAGTATTGTTTAAGGGGGAGTAATAATTTTTGTATAGGGAGTGACAAGTCTATCTTTCATTTGTTATTTATCTATTATCGTTCAATCGAGTCATGTAACTCCAAGCTTGGACATGCGTTCACTCGTGCTCCATCTTGAGGGGAGTGTTAGAATATAGCCTATTTAGTTAATAGGTTATTAGTCTATTGTCTACATGGGCATGTTGCTCATGGCCCATTAGGGTTAGTCCGCTTCCTTTGTGCTTCCTTGTAATAGCCTCCTCTCCTATATAAGGACCGGGCGTACATATCAATAGAACAACACAACATTATCGCATACACTTCTTCACAATGGGTATGGCGACACCCGCACCGTACCCCCAGCATTTACACCCTTAGCCGGAGATTCAGCTTTGGAGATTGATGATATTCATTGGCAAATTGAGAAAATAGTAGGTTGGTTTGGTGATGGTGTAGATAAGGTAGTATGTGATGGAGAGCATGGTTTTAAAAAATCAGTGAAAATGTCAAAAATTTGACCAATATTTTAATATGTTATTTCGTTGAAAAAAATCTCAAAGTAGGATTTATTATGTATTATTTTATTGAATCCAATATATAAAATATCATTGCATACAAATATATATATGTATGTATAGATTGCATAATCAAAATCCCAATCAAAATAGTCTTACATCTCTTCACTCACATGCAGGAGCCCCTCAACCAAATATAAACATATGCTATTGTTAGAGTATATCAACCTATTTAGTTAATAGGTTAATTAGTTAGTGGAGCTTTTGTGTCTCAGCCCGTTTAGTTTTCTTGCGTTCTAAGTCTCAAGGTTTCTCCCTTGCTACTATGTATAGGACAGGGGTGTATGTCTTTTATAATCAATTCAATATACAATCAATATTATTTTCCACATGTTAGAGAGTGAGAGAGAGAGAGTGAGAAAGAGCCCTAGTTGATGCCCTGCTTCCCTCTCCATGAGAGCAGCAACCCTAGCCACCGCCCGTCTCTCCTAGAGAGAAACCGAGAGGAAGCATCTTCGCCTGTTGGCAGTTGTCGCCATCTCCATGGCTTAGGTCGGTTGTCCACCAAGCAAATCTCGACTTCCATGGCTTCTCTTCCTCTTTCTTAAAAGATCCAATCTTCTTTCCGTACGATGGCACCATCCTTCCCAGTTATATCCAATCTTCGTCTTCTCTGAGATGCATTTGTTGTTTTAGCATCACCTTCCGCTGATCTACTTGGGCCTTTCTTGGATGGATGATGCAGTTATGGTACATGCATCGTATCATCAGCACCTGGTCAGTCCAGTTCGTGTTCGTGCCACATTATGTATGTATGTCAGACAATTTGAAGATTCCACTACTGTTACATCAAATTGTGTATCCGCATTCATGTCGTGTTAAGTACATAATCCAGTGAGGATGGTGTAGTCATGGTATTGATGATTGTTTGCTCCAAAGTGGCGAATTTCTGATGTAGCATTCAGGTTCCATGCATTATGTTCATATATGTCCTTATTTATACGTCTTTATTTACTGTTCTGTTATTTTACATTTCCATATGGACCTCACTGTAATTGTACCACTTATATAAATATCAGGGTACACACTTTGTGCAACCCTACGTTCTCCAATTTCTCTGTTCTCATGGTACCAGAGCAGGCTTAGATCCAGAGCCGCCGCCGCTCTTCCCCTCCCCTCCCTCCCTTCTCTCTCTCTCTCTCTCCCCCGGCCGCTGCCCCCCCCCCCGACCCCGCCTGCAGCCCGCCAGTCGTTGGGCTCTGATCTGCACTCGACGGACTGATGGCTTGAATCTTGACTGAAGGACATCTTCGGATTTTTTCTCTGTCTGACCGTGTAGGCCGTTGAGCCACCGGGTTTTCTGCTGCGCCGCGGCGTAGCCCGTATGTAACTGGTCCGACCAATCTCTTATCTGTGCCTACTGCCGCCTAGCTGAGGAACTAGGCGGTTGTGTTCTGCCTGTGCCTACGTGTTTGTCTCTTTGTCGGCAGTTGGTGATCTGTCTGCCATGGCGTCTACACACGAGGATCTGCGCCGTCAAGTTAACACTGTGAAACTAGATGGGAGAAACTACCAGCATTGGGTGTGTTCCATGCAGATCTATGTTAAATCTCAAGGCAAACTGTCACACTTGATGCGTGATCCACCTCATGTGCCTGCTGCAACTGCCGACTCCAAAGATGTTAAAGCCTATGATGACTAGGTGAAAGATGACTCTACTGTTATGACATGGATTCTGAATAGTAGTGAGACAAAAATTAGTATCACATTATTATACCTGCAGACAGCCAAGCAGATGTGGGATCAACTTGCTAATACCTACTCACACAGCCAGAATCTAAAGAAAGTGTTTGATATCAACAAACAGCTCAGTCGTCTACATTTCTCAGGATCTGACCTTACTTACTATTTTTCTGCCTTCAAGGGATTTTGGGGGGAATTGGAGGCCTACCATCCCTTGTCTACTGATTTGGCTACTATGCAACGTCAACGCCAGGAGTTGCAAGTTGTCATTACCTGATTTTTATGCTGGGGTTGTGGATCAGATTCTAGCCAGTAATCCACTACCTACTCTACAGAGTGCTTTTTAGCGTCTACAACGCCTGCCTGCATCCTCATCTGAGACATCTACTGATACTGGTGATTCCATTACACTTACTGCGGTGTATGGCCGTAGTCGTGGTCGTGGACGCGGTCGTTCTCACGACACTCGCCCCCCCTTGGTGCTGGAAGGGGGAGGAGCTCTTCTGGTCGTGGAGCATCTTCTGGACCTTCTGCTGTTGCACGTCCTCAGACTGGTCAACGGTTCTGCAGTTTCTGTGGCCGGTCTAATCATATTGAAGAGAAATGCTGGGAGAAATATGAAAAGCCCGCCTGGGCTAATGCAGCTTCTGATACTCATACTACCACTGAGGTAGTACAACAGTCTACTACTACTGATACATCCAATTCGACTACTGCCGACTTCATCTGTGCTGAGGTGGAGCGTCTACTGCTTGAGCGTACTGGGTCACTTCTGGAGCACATGCTGCTACTTATTCTGGTTGTGATACTACCTTCCTCAGTGCACTCTCGTCTGGTACTGGTAATACCAAATGGGTTATTGATTCGGGTGCTTCTTCTCATATATCAGGGAATCGGTCATTGTTTAAAAGTTTATCTAAACCGGTCTCTCCTTCTGTTATGCTTGTTGATGGCTCTAAATCTCCTGTTTCTGGGATTGGAGACATTGTCTTTGAGTATCTGTTAAAATCTGCCCTATATGTACCTTGATTTCTGCTCAATTTATTATCTGTTAGCAAAGTTGTGCGTAACCTGAACTGCAGTCTCACCTTTTTACCTGGTTCATGTGTTTTTCAGGACCTTCGCACGAGGATGAAGATTGGTGGGGGGCATGAAGGATCTGATGGATTATATTATCTGGACTATCTGAAGAAGGCGGACAATGTGGCGTTGGCTTCAGCCTTATCTTCATCTGTTTCGGCTTTACAGTGGCACTACGGGCTTGGACACCCATCATCTAAGAAGCTCAGACATATTGTATCTGGTACAGGAACACATGTATTTCAGTGCGAGTCATATCAGTTGGGAAAACAAACCAGGGTTGTTTATCCTAAATGATCTCATATTAGTAGCAAAAATATTTTTGATCTTGTTCATGTTGATGTATGGGGACCATGTCATATTTCGAGTCTGTCTGGATACAAATACTTTATATTATTTATTGATGATTTCTCTCGTGCCACATGGTTGTTTCTCATGAAAAGTCGATCTGAAGTGTTGTCCACAATTAAGTTCTTTTTTGCTGAAATAAAGACACAATATTCTATGCATGTTAAAGTTTTCTCATATATCAGGGAATCGGTCCTTGTTTAAAAGTTTATCTAAACCGGTCTCTCCTTCTGTTATGCTTGTTGATGGCTCTAAATCTCCTGTTTCTGGGATTGGAGACATTGTCTCTGAGTATCTGTTAAAATCTGCCCTATATGTACCTTGATTTTTGCTCAATTTATTATCTGTTAGCAAAGTTGTGCGTAACCTGAACTGCAGTCTCACCGTTTTACCTGGTTCATGTGTTTTTCAGGACCTTCGCACAAGGATGAAGATTGGTGGGGGCATGAAGGATCTGATGGATTATATTATCTGGACTATCTGAAGAAGGTGGACAATGTGGCGTTGGCTTCAGCCTTATCTTCATCTGTTTCGGCTTTACAGTGGCACTACGGGCTTGGACACCCATCATCTAAGAAGCTCAGACATATTGTATCTGGTGCAGGAACACATGTATATCAGTGCGAGTCATGTCAGTTGGGAAAACAGACCAGGGTTGTTTATCCTAAATGATCTCATATTAGTAGCAAAAATATTTTTTATCTTGTTCATGTTGATGTATGGGGACCATGTCATATTTCGAGTCTGTCTGGATACAAATACTTTATACTATTTATTGATGATTTCTCTCGTGCCACATGGTTGTTTCTCATGAAAAGTCGATCTGAAGTGTTGTCCACAATTAAGTTATTTTTTGCTGAAATAAAGACACAATATTCTATGCATGTTAAAGTTTTTAAAACTGATAATGCTCTAGAATTTGTTCAGAAAGATGTCGAATTGTTTTGTAAATCGGTTGGCACTATTCATCAGACGTCATGCGCATATACACCTCATTAGAATGGAGTTGCGGAATGCAAAAATAGACACTTACTAGAGGTTGCTAGAACTATCATGCTGCATTCTAATGTACCTCGCATTTTCTGGCCTGAAGCCATCCTGACTGCCTGCTTCTTAATAAATAGGATGCCTTCCTCTGTGATTGGTAATAAAATTCCTGTATAAATTCTACAACCTGATGCACCATTGTTTTCTGTACCTCCGCGGATATTTGGTTCTACTTGCTTTGTCCGGTTACTAGGGCCAACCTATGATAAACTATCTCCTCGAGCCGCAAAATGCATTTTTTTGGGTATTCTCGAACGCAGAAAGGGTATCGAGGTTATAACCCTACTACTAAAAAATGGTTCACGAGCAGTGATGTTGTTTTTTTTTAGGATAAACCCTTTTACTCGGCTAAAGGAGATAGTTTGAATTCAGATATTATTGCTCCTCCTCCGCCGATTGCCAGTGATTGTGCTTCTGATAACCCAAGTACTGAAAATACTACTCCACTTATTGTATATCAACGCAGGAACATGTCCCAACCTGGTCAAGCACCCCCCAATCAACACCAATCTTCTCCTTCAGAAGGTCCTGCAACACCTGAGGTAACTTCTGATTTACACTTGCCTATTGCTCTTAGAAAGGGCACTCATTCCTGTACTACTCATAATATTGCTAATCATGTCTCTAATGCACATCTGAGTGTTCATGCCAGCAATTTTATCACTGCCTTATCTGCTATTGCTATTCCCAAAACTATACATGATGCACTGCAAAGTACAGCATGGACTACTGCCATGAAGGAGGAGATGAATGCTCTTGCTGATCGGAAAACTTGGGAGCTGGTTGATCCACCTCCTGAGTGCAAACCTGTTGGTTGTAGATGGGTATATGCTGTAAAATATCAACCTGATGGTACAGTAGAACGTCTGAAGGCATGCCTGGTGGCGAAAGGGTATACGCAGACTTATGGTATTGACTATTTTGAGACTTTCTCCCCTGTTGCCCGTCTTAATTCTGTCAGAGTTCTACTTTCTGTGGCTATTAATCTTGAATGGCCTCTTATGCAACTAGATGTTAAAAATGCCTTTTTGTATGGTGATCTTCAAGAAGAGGTCTATATGGAGCAACCTCCTGGGTTTGTTGCTCAGGGGGAGTCACATAAAGTATGCAGGTTGAAGAAATCTATCTATGGACTCAAACACAGTCCTCGGGCATGGTTTCACAAGTTGAGCAAAATTCTGACTAGTTTTGGATTTCAGAGATCACAGGTTGATCATTCGGTCTTTACAAAAAAAGACCTCTGGTATTGTGATTCTTATAGTGTATGTTGATGATATTATTTTGTCTGGCAGTGATTCTATTGAAATTTAGGCTACTAAAACTCACTTGGGTAAACATTTTTCTACTAAAGACTTGGGGAAACTGCGATATTTTCTAAGCATTGAGGTATCCAGAACCACTAATGCTCTGGTTTTATCTCAGAGGAAGTATGTACTTGACTTATTATAGGAAACTGGGATGCTTGGTGCACGGCCAGCTGATACTCCTCTGGATCCCAAGGTTAATTGGGATGATGACTCTTCTCCTATATTTCCAGACAACAAAAAATACAGGAGGCTGATTGGAAAAATGATCTATCTGACTGTGACTAGAGCTGACATATCTATTGTTGTGGGTCTTCTTAGCAGGCACCTGGATAAGCCTAGACAGTGTCACTGGGATGCTCTATGCAATATTTTGAGATATCTGAAGAAGTCTCCTGGCAGAGGCCTCTATTATAAGAAAAATGGGCACTGTTCTCTGGAAGGCTATTCCGATTCTGATTATGTTGGGAGTAAGATAGACAGGAAATCTACTTCTGCCTACTGCACTTATGTTGGAGGTAACCTGCTCACATGGATAAGTAAGAAACAAAATGTAATTGCTAGATCCAGTGTTGAAGCTGAATACAGGGCTATGGCCCACACTGCTAGTGAACTTCTATGGGTGCAATCTCTTCAGAAAGACTTAGGGGTTGAGTCTTCTACTCCTATTCCTATGCATTGTGATAATAAGGCAGTCATTTTCATTGCTAACAATCATGTATATCATGAGCGTACCAAGCATATTGAAGTCGACTGCCACTTCATCAGAGAGACTATTCTATCTGGCAAGATTTGCACTCCTTTCACTCGTTCTGAGGATCAGGTTGCTGACATATTTACCAAGCTACTGGAAAAGAAGCACTTCAGTTCTCTTGTGGACAAGTTGGGCATGATTGATATCTATGCTCCAACTTGAGGGGGAGTGTTCATATATGTCCTTTATTTATATGTCTTTATTTACTATTCTGTTATTTTACATTTCCATATGGACCTCACTGTAATTGTACCACTTATATAAATATCAGGGTACACACTTTGTGTAACCCTACGTTCTCACATTAGGTGTTCTTCACTCCAGATGCACACTAAAAGACTTTCTTCAAAGCTCGAGGATCTTTAGCTTGTAGAACACACTTGAAATGAGGCGGCGTCATCATTTGATTTAGGGGGAGTATTGTTTAAGGGAGAGTAACATATTTTGTATGGGGAGTGACACTTATCTTTCATCATTTTTATCTTTCATTTATGATTTTATTGAGTCTTGTAACTCCAAGCTTGTACGAGTTTCACCCATGCTCCAACTTGAGGGGGGGTGTTAGAGAGTATGTTAGCCTATTTAATTAATAGGTTAATTAGTTAGTGGGTTTTTGCGTCTCAGCTTGTTTAGTTTACTTGCGTCCCAAGTCTCATGGTTTCTCCCTTGCTCCTATATATAGGATAGGGGTGTACGTCTTTTATAATCAATTCAATATACAATCAAAATTATTTTCCACAGCTCTTATTGCATAATTAGGTGTATTTATGTAAGTAGATGTATATGTATACATTGCATAATCAAAGTCTCAATCGAAACAGTTTCCTATCTCTTCACTCACATGTAGGAGCCCTCACCCACCCAATATTAACATATGCTATTATTGCATAATTAGGTGTATTTTGTAAGTAAATCATCCTTGTAAACTTTCATGAATTCATTCCTATATTTGGTCGTCGAAATGTGTAGTAATATTGTGTTGATATGAGCGCTTTTTTCGAAAGTTCCATCACAATCTATGCAAATTTTTGTTTTTGGACCATCAGAAATAGCGTCGAAATCGGACACTTTAAAGTTTAAACTATGGTAGTGAGTCAGCAGGGAGGAGGCCCACATGGTCAGAAAGATTTTATTTGACAAGCTTGTTCTGAGGCGGGTGGTAAGGTAGGCATACAGAAAATGTTAAGTTCATAAAAGGTAACCTCCGCTGAGACATACATACTACCGTTGCTTGGGCTATAGCATTTGTAACCTTTTTGAAAGGTAGAAAAGCCAAGAAAAATAAACTTAATTGGGTGTAGGTGTGGATCATTGAAGCGTTCGGCAACAAGATTGCCCTGCCAATATCTAGTGCGGTGTGGATCACCATGAGATTTTTCTCCAGTGAAAAAATGGCATCCGCAAATGCTGCACATAACTGCATTACATGAAAAAATAATACAAATAGCTAGCGGTGGTCAATCTTGTATTTGGTAACCGCAATTGGAACTGACCACTCCTGCCTGACATATTTAATCGTTGCCCAAGCAATCGTTGCCGCTTTGCCAGGCGAAGCACACGTTAAGGAGAGAGTCATGAGAGGAACACGTTGATGAGAGATCATGTGGGAACTGGGCAGGGAACTGCATAAAGAGACGGTTTTTCAAAAAGAAAATAACTATTGGACAGAGTTGATCTGAAACATAAGAATTTAGAATAATATAGAATTTGGAATATAGTTTAAAAAAAATATATTTTTAACGTCAGGATCTAGCAGTATGTTCTAAGATGTTAAACTTTATTAAAAACATGTTATACAAAGTAGAACTATCAAAAACCATAAATATTTTTACCTCCAGTACGGCCTTGGCATTAGAGACCATCTCAAGCATTTGTCCTCTGACCTATAAAGCATTAATACTGTGAAAGATCATTGTGATAAAGAGATTTTTTTTGGATGCAGTCTTCTGTCATTGTTAATTGAACAAAAGGATAAAAAAAAAGATTCGTCAATAAGTTCCTACATAGAAGGAAGGTACCTCTTGATTTGGATTTTCATTTTCAAATTTTGGGTAAAAAACGGCCCTTATTTTGCCTTGCACGTATGTAGGATTATCCTCAGAATTCATAGACAGTGCAGCAACACCATCTCCCCAATTGTCTGTCGTGATTTGATGTGCCCCCATAGTTACTGCAAATGAATTCAATATACTTCAATTTGTGCCAACTTCTCTCCCAAAGAAACCCGGGTGTAACACCACAAACTGTCAAGACTAGCAGCACAATAAGTTCACCAATTTAAAGGTCACAAAACATAACAAAGAAATGGAGGGAATGATAAAGAGAATAATATATATCATATGCCTTACAACGATTTTTGAAGTGTGGAGAATCTAAATCAAGCCACTGGCTCTGTATTGGTTTATGCCCTCACATCAACCCTGCAACAACCTATGCGATCCACATGCATAGGGGAAGCTTTTCTCTGTGAGATATCAATATGTAGGTAGCCAAACAAAAATATAGAGAATGTTATAATATCAAATAAGCTAATCCATCTAAACTAGCTGAGCATCAACCACCGTGTTAGCAATAAATTCCAGATTTCTGTTTGTTCCTTGTTTGCAAAATTGTAGGGAGCATAATCAGCTCTATAGGTAAGATTGGTCTATTGAACGTTTTGCGTTCCTGATCTTAGAGGTGAAACACTATGTCCAAGACAGTAATTGAGGCCAAGTCTCAGAGCATATTCACCAGTATTGGACCTGCTACACATAGTATTCTTTCATAGGAGATGCAGCAACTTGGTCCATGAAAGCATATGCTAACGGTAGTCTCTCCTTGTCCCGCCAACAAATCAACAATTACTTTGAAATGTAACAGCCGACCGAGTTGCTTGCTGCATCTCGTATGATGCAATTATCTGGGTTTCGCCGAAGCCTCCCGACTCTACCTCCTATCTCCGTCCTTACACCCCCACCCCCCCACCCCCCCTTTCCCTCCTCCTTTGGACCTTCCACTGCTGCCTCCTCCTCCCCACCCTGAACCCCTGCGCACTCATCGCTTCATGGTACCGAGCACCTCACCAGAGCCGCTTTTGGCGCTGGGCGAGGGCAGGAGTAGAGACTGGCGGCATGATCAACCCTCCCAGCACAGCACTGGCCTTTGGGAAGGATGTATAGGAGTGGAAGCAAAGAGTTTACAGCACCGCGACAAAGAGTAAGAAAATGAGGAGGAGACAGCAGGTAGCCATTAGGGCCCAATGATTAGCATAGCTATCCGTTAGGGATGACGCACCATAGGCGTGACAAGGTGTAACCCACAGAGAGTGCACAGTGCATATAATTGAACCTTATGCAATGAAAACCGGCATCTTTTATGCTGCGCACAATCATCCCCTTCCTTACTCACGCGAGACCCGGTTTAGCCGGGAGATTCCCCTCCGACGGGTCGCCGTCGTCGCATCAGTCCCGCCGCCCTCCGGCTGGTATCACTTCCTCATGGTGCCCTCGTATTGCAGGAGGTACCCTAAAAGGTGGATTTTCCCGGTTTCCACGGATAGAGAAGCTTGAACAAAAACGAAACCTACGCCATAAGCGGCTACATACACTGTTGTTGTTCAGGTAACGCAGGTAGAAGATGCAGAAGCAATCTGTAGCTCCGATCGGATACCGGTTGTACCTCCCACTAGCACTTCATTAGTTGTTCCCACGGATTGCTCCCTCCTAAGGATGCTCGGTGTACCAGACTGTTTCCTGGCAAGAGTCTGCACTTTGCAGTGTTTGTTCGCGGGAAAGTGAAGGGAAGCTAGAAAAGGGGAGCAGAGCGGAAGGGAAAAGGGAAAAATCTTTGTTTCTTACAAAAGAAAATTCACTATAAGGAAATGTTTATTTCTTCCTTAATGAAGAGAGAGATTAATATAGACAGTTTTCTTGTTTTTTTGTTCTTCTTATTAAGCATACGGGTGCCTTAGTAGGCTGTAATGGGTATTAAAATTTGAGAAAAGAAGATATAATAAATATATACAATACATATCTTAATAGGTCTTTTCATATACACATAAATCAATATGTAATTTCAGAAAATAGTGGAAAAAATTATATTCAACCCCTCAGTGGGATTTCTTATATATTATAGATGAGTCTCCTAATATAATATATAATTAAAAAATAAAAACAAAATTATGGTGTACACACAGGGACCAATATGTAATTTCAAATAATAATGGAGAACATTGCATCCAAGCCCCTCCACGAGCTTTGTTATATAGTATTGATGAGTCTCCTAATATAATATATAATTAGGAAAATAAAAGACAAAAGTGTGGTGTACACATAGAGGGACCAATATGTAATTTTAAAAATATAGAAAAGTTGCATCCATCCCCCTCTGTTGGCTTTCAAATATAGTATAGATGGGACTCCTGATATAATATATAATTTAAAAAATTAACAATAAAAGTGTGGTGTAAACACACAAGGACCAATATGTAATATCAAAAAATAATGGAGAAAATCACATCCAACCCCCTCTGTGGGCTTTCTTATATAGTATAGATGAGCCTCGTAATATAATATATAATTTAAAAAATTAAAGACAAAATGTGGTGTACACACATAGAGACTAATATGTAATTTCAAAAAATAATGGAGAAAATCACATACAACCCCCTTTGGGCTTTCTTATATAGTATAGATGAGCCTCCTACAATAATATATAATTTCAAAAATTAAAGTCAAAAGTGTGATGTACACACATGGATCAGTATATAATTTCAAATAATAATGAAGAAAAGTGCATCCAACCCCCTCCGCAAACTTTCTTTGAGTCTCCTAATATAATATATAATTTTAAACATTAAAGATAAAAGTGTGGTTTACACACATAGAGATCGGTAAGTAATTTCAAAAAATAATGGAGAAAATTACATCGAACCCCCTTCGCGGACGTTCTTATATTGTATAGATGAGTCTTCAAATATAATACATAATTTAAATAATTAAAGACAAAAGTGTGGTGTGCACAAATAGGGACAAATATATCATTTCAAAAACTAATAAAGGAAATTGCATCCAACCCCCTCCCCGAGCTTTCTTATGTAGTATAGATGAACCTCCTAATATAATATATAATTTAAAAATAAAAAATAAAATTGTGGTGTACACACAGGGACCAATATGTAATTTCAAAAAATAATGCAAAAAATCGCATCTAACCCCCTCTGGGGATTTCTTATATAGCATAGATGAGCCTCCTACTACAATATATAATTTAAATAATTAAAGACAAAAGTGTGATCTAAACACACAAGTACCACTATGTAATCTCAAAAAATAATAGAGAAAATCGCATCCAGCCCCTTCCACGACTTTCTTGCATGGTATAGATGAGCTTCCTACTACAATATATAATTTAAAAAATTAAAGACAAAAGTGTGATGTACACACACAGGGACCAGTATGTAATTTCAAAAATAATGAAGGAAATTTCATCCAACCCCCTCCACAGATTTTTTCGTATAGTGTAGATGAGTCTCCTAATATAATATATAATTTTAAAATGAAAGACAAAAGTGTGTTTTGCACACACATGGACCAATATGAAATTTAAAAAATAATGGAAAAAATTGCATCCAACCCCTTTGTGGAGTTTCTTATATATTACACATGAGTCTCCTAATAATATAAAATTAAAAAATTAAAGACAAAAGTCCGGTGTACACATAGGGACCAGTCTGTAATTTCAAAAAATAATAGAGAAAAGTTGCAACCAACCCCCTCCACGGGCTTCTTATATAGTATAGATGAGTCTCTTAATACAATATATAATTTAAATAATTAAAGACAGAAATGTGGTGTACATACATATGGACCAATATGTAGTTTAAAAAAATGGAGGAAATTGCATCCAACCCCCTTTGTGAGCTTTCTCGTATTAGTATAGATGAGTCACCAAATATAACATATAGTTTAAAAATTAAAGCCAAAGTGTGGTGTAAACACAAAAGGACCAGTATGTAATTTCAAAAATAATGGAGAAAATTGCATCCAACCCCAACTCTGGGGTTTTTTTAGATACAAAGGATGTGTTTGTAATTTATAAAGATGTTGGAAAAAATTGCATGACTGATGTAAAATGGCTTTTTTATATAGTATAGATAGATAAATTAAAGATGAAAATGTAGTGTACACACACATGGACCAGTATGTAATGTCCAAAAATAATGGAGAAAATTGCATCGAACCCCCTTTGTGGGCTTTCTTATATAGTATAGATGAGCCTCCTAATATAATATATAATTTGAAAATTTAAAAATAATGGAGAAAATCACATTCAATCCCCTCCTGGGCTTTCTGATATTGTATAGATGAGCTTCCTACTACAATATATAATTTTAAAAAAAGGACAAAAGTGTGATGTAGACACACAGGGACCAGTATGTAATTTCAAAAAATAATAGAGAAAATCACATCCAACCACTTCAGGGTCTTTCTTATATAGTATAGATGAGCCTCTTACTACAATATATAATTTAAAATATTAAAGATAAATGTGTAATGTACACTCAAGGACCAGTATATAATTTAAACAATAATGAAGAAAATTTCATCCCAGCCCCTTCTGTAGATTTTTTTTTGATATGGTGTAGATGAGTATCCTAAAATAATAAATAATTTAAAAAATCAAAGACAAAAGTTTGGTGTACACACACATAGACCAATATGTAATTTTAAAAAATAATGAAGAAAATTACATCCAACCCCTTTCGCGAAGTTCCTTATACAGTACATATGAGTCTCTTAATATAATATATAATTCAAAAAAAAGTAAAGACAAAAGTGTGGTGTACACACATGAACCAGTATGTAATTTCAAAAACTAATAGAGAAAAATTGCAAACCCCTCCACGGTCTTTCATATATATATATATGAGTCTCTTCATAAAATATATAATTTAAAAAATTAAAGACAGAAGTGTGAATACATACATATGGACTAATATGTAATTTCAAAAAATAATGGAGAAAATTGCACTCAACCCCCTCTGTGTGCTTTCCCATATTAGTATAGATGAGTCTCCTAATATAATATATAATCTAAAATATTAAAAACAAAAGTGTGGTGTAAACACAAAGGGATCGGTATATAATTTAGAAAAATAATGGAGAACAATACACCCAACCCCCTCGGTGGGACTTTCTTACATACAAATGATGTGTTTGTAATTTAGAAAGATGTTGGAAAAAATTACATGACTAATGAAAATAGCTTGTTTTATATAGTATAGCTAGATAAATTAAAGACAAAAGTGTGGTGTACACACAGGGACTAGTATCTAATTTCAAAACATAATGAAGGAACTTGCTCGAACCCCTCCGCGGGCTTTCTTAAATAGTATAGATGAGTATAGCATTTAAAAATTAAAGACAAAAGTGTGGTGTACACACAAAGGGACCAATAATGTAATTTCAAAATAAAATAGAAAAAATTACATCCAAGCCCCTCCATGTTCTTTCTTATATTGTGTATATGAGTCTCCTAATATAATATATAATTTAAAAAAATTAAAGACAAAAGTGTTGTAATAGAAACAGAGACCGATATATCATTTTAAAAAATAATGGAGAAAATTGCATCCAACACCCCCACATGCTTTCTCATATTAGTATAGATAGATGTGTCTCCTAACATAATATATATTTAAAAAATTAAAGACAAAAGTGTGATGTACTCACACAGGGACCAGTATGTATTTCAAAAAATAATGGAAAAAATTGCATCCGACCCCCACTATGGGTTTTCTTATATATTATAGATGAGCCTCCTACAACAATATACAATTTAAAAAATTAAAGACAAAAGTGTGATGTACACACATAGGGACCGGTATGTAATTCAAAAAATAATGGAGAAAATTTCATCCAACCCCTCTGTAGGCTTTCCTGTACGGTATAGATGAGTCTCCTAATAAAGTTGTGGTGTACACACAAAGGAATCAATATATAATTTTAAAATATTAATGGAGAAAATTGCATCCAACCCCTTGCACGGAGTTTCTTATATAGTATAGATGAGTCTCCTAATATAATATATAATTAAAAAATTTTAAAAACAAAAGTGTGGTGTACAAATAGGGACAAGTATGTAATTTTTAAAAAATATAGAGAAAAATTGCAACCAACCCCCTCCATGGTATAGATGAGTCTCTTAACACAATATATAATTTTAAAAACTAAAGACAAAAGTGTGGTGTACACAGATGCGCCAATATATAATTTCAAAAAATAATAAAAGAAATTGCATCCAACCCCCTCTGCGGACTTTGTCATATTAATATAGACGAGTCTCGTAATATAATATATAATTTAAAAAATTAAAGACCAAAGTGTGATGTAAACACATAGGAACTAATATGTAATTTTAAAAAATAATAGAAAATGTGCATTCAACCCCCTTCGTGGAGCTTTCTTCGATAAAAAAGACGTGATTGGAATTTATAAAAATGTTGAAAAAAAATTGCATGACTAATCCAAAACTGCTTATTTTATGTAGTATAGATGTCCATTCGAACCTAGGGAATTGTTTTCTCCTTCTCCTTCTCCTTCCTCTTTGTCACACATAAGCAATGTATCAATCATTTTCTTCCTTTTCTAAAAAATGATTAGTCAGGACTTTGAACGATCCAGAGATCTAATTATTTTTATCTCGTTATGAAAAAAGTGGAGAGTATCATTATGCTTTTATGATGCTAATCGATCAAAACAATAGGGATCTAGGAGATTAATGGCTTTGTCTCTGGGAGGGGGGGGGGGGATGTTTATATAATCCTATACGTTGTAGCGGTAGAATTTGTCAAAGAAGGTAAGACAAACTCTTCAACCAAATTCTTTTTATAAGTGTGTCACGGAATTTTTCTAAAGCATTAGGATAAACTGGACAACCGTGGTGTTCATCTGTGTCGTTTCAAATAATCGTACTGTCCCGCCGACTTCCCTTCTTCTTTCTTTATAATTGCATCACGGACTTTCCTAGTCACTAATCCAAGTACGTATGCCATAGTCATATTTCGTACGTCTGAAAATATTATACTACTTTGAAGATAATATAAGATTACATTACTTTATTTAGCTCAATGAAACAAATTAAATGTGGATTTAATATGCAGTTATGTTTTGAATAAGGTTGAGAGATATTTATTGATATTTTATTGACTAATATTGTATTGAACACAGATGTTAAGAGTAAAAAATAACTTAGTAAAGAAGCAAACGATAAAAGCAATAATGGTTCTCTCGGTCATCATTGCGATGCTTTCAAGTTACGTCACAGAGACTACGTTATCCACCTCTTCCAATTCGCATTGCATTAGAAACAATAAAATGACATGTGTGAGTGCGGAGACCAGTAGGTGTCAGCGTAATTGTATCGTTACATACAAAAGATACATAATTTTTAAATAGTAATTATAAAATTAAAATTAAAAAGTTCATGCAACTTATGATCTTTCATACATAGTAAAATAAGTTAAATGTATGGTTTAGAAAATTTAAGTCAAAAATTGCATTACCTCTCTTATGGTAAAATATAAACCACATTAGAATACAATGACTAGTCTATAATATAAAGACTAAAATTTATTACATGTTGCCTTATTAGAATAAAAAATATTTTGTAACTAGAATACAAGAAAACTTTCACACTCTTTCCTAGTCAGAACAAAAACCATTTTGTAATATTAAAACAAAGAAAATTATATAGTAAACCATTTGTAGTTTTTTTAAATCTTATGTAAGCATGTATGATGTTGTCTGCAGTTAGATAAATTACTCAATGTGGTTTCCCTATTGGACAGAATCATGGCCTCATGTGTCCCTAGAGCAACCACCTTACTAGTTTCATCATAGGATTTTTTTTAATAAACAGAGTATGCATGTGACGTTCGTACTTGTTTTGCTTTCCTTATGTTGCCCGGGACTGATGTATAAAGTTTTATACTTTGGTACAACATATCAATACGTACTATCTTAGTCATAGCATAAAATCTAACTCATCCATATTCTTTAGTGTTCCATTTTGTTTCATAAATAGTTAAATTTATTGAGTAATCATGTCATATCTTTTTACATTTTTTTATAATTTTGCCAGTTGTTTGTTTATGAATGTCAGCCATGTGGATATCATAAGACAACCACATTTTGTTCCTTGTTGCTTGTGATTATCAACAAAAAAAATTAATATATCCAATGAAGTGGTTGTGTGAGGCTATAAGATTCCATATAGGTAATAAGTGTTGACCTTGAGGTTATACATTGTCCATATTTTGATAATGACTTAACCATTCCATTCATATGTATCTAATATATGTATTCAAGATTGATTTCAGGTGTTAGGTACATGAAAAAGATCAAATTACACAAGTCCTATCTTGTCAAAGTTCAAGTCAAAAGCAATGCAAGTGTACTAATTAGGAAATCCATGTAAATGCCTTTAGAAGAATTTTGTAATCACTTGTATTGATGATATGACTTGTAACTCAGATGAGAAAATTATGTGGGACACTTAGAACCAAGTTTTAATCACTTTCTAAGCATTTTAGAAAATTGATCACAGGTTGTTGATCGGTCGAGTTACAATCTTGACCGATCCACTGGATCAATTCTCTGAAGAGTGCATCGGTCGAGTTGTGCATTCACAAAACTCGATCGACCGGGTTACTGACCAAATACTATTTTCATTGGTCGGTCGAGTTTCCTCAAAACAAACTCAAGCGATGGTTTGAAAATTAGGTCTGTCTTTTACCCAATCGGTCGAGTTACCTTTATTAAATCTTGATCGAATGTACTGTACGAAAAATGTAGAAAAGGTGATTCTAACCGTTGGTGACTTGTTTGGACAAAAATAGATCTGTTACCTTGTGCAAAAAGGCTATAATTCGACCCTAAGTGTTCCCCAACTCAAAGGGGCGCCCCCATCTATAAATAGGACCACTTGGAGTTCATTCCAAGGTTGCTCATTCATTGCATAGCTTGGTTCTTTCTTAGTTGAGAGTGTTGCACACCTTTGAGCCCCTTTCTCTCTCTACTTACAATTCAAATCTGTGAATTTGAGTGAGTTAGGATTTGTTGTAAGAGAGCTACCCCTTGTATCCATGTAAAGCTCTCCACATCCATCTTCCTACCCCCTTTCCTTATTGAAGAAAAGGCTTAAAGATATTCTCCGAGTGAAGGAGAAGGAGTTGTTATTCTTCAAGGTTGAAGAAAGCATGGTGATCTAGATCTCCGAGTGAAGGAGATAGACAAGGCAGACGTTCAAGAAGGATAGGTAATTCCTTGAAGACCAAAGACTTGAAGATGGAGTGGGTAAGTCTTTGTTGAAAGCTGAAGACTCCTTGGTTCAAGTGGGTAAGTTCCTTCGGTAGGTTGAAGATCTTTGCTTGAGGTATTAAGTCCTTGGATGAATGTGGTATTGTCTTGTAATCTTAGGAATGAATATAAGAGCATCAAGATTGCAAAGTCCTAGAGACTAACCACCTTTAGGTAGTGGACTGACTCACTTCTAGTTTGAAGTGTGGAACCACTCTAAACCACTTTGTCCAAGTGTATGCTATCCTTGTCTCTCACCTTTGCTATGCTTGTTAGTTAGGACTTCAAATTGGTTGTATGCTTAAGCTTTTGCACTTAATATAATTTGAAGGTCTAATCTATTTTGTAAGATTTGTGAAGCTCTATTCACCCCCCTATAGAGCCCTTAACCCAATAAGTGGTATCAGAGCAGGTCTTCTCCAAGCTACTTCCACAAGTAGGAGAATGTGGACAATTTAGCACTTGGATCTCTCAACTTGGAGGGAAGCTTCTCCATGAGACCTCCGATCTTTGACGGCACCAACTTCCTCTATTGGAAGAGAAGAATGCAGTTCTACCTTCAAGGAGTAAGCTATGAGATGTAGAAGGTGGTGCACCTAAAGGATGAGGGTGGTTGTTTGAGGGGTCGTCAGGTCTGGTTTTGCGGGAGGGGGAGAAATATCTCAGGGGAAAGGTGAGAAGGTATCTAGGTTTGTTTTGGGAGAGTAGTTTTTGATGACTAGACTACTAAGAGTGGGGCCAAGATTATTGGAAGGTTGAAGACAAGTTTTGGATCGTCATATCAATTTTTGGATGGTTGTGATCTAAAGGCCACGATTAAAGGCATGTGTCCAAGATTATAAAGGCATGTGTGATATTTAAATGTCACACCTAAGTATTTAATCAACTAACGTAGGTCCTAGATTAAATAATGAATTAAACAATGTGTATAATTTCAAATGCTCATAACTCTCAATTGGCACATCCAGTCATTATGAAATTTGAGGTGGAGCTTTATGATGAAGTTATCTAATCATGGTATAAAATTGATGTTCAAATTCGAATTTTCATCATTGTAATATGACCAGGTTCTTAATACACATGACTTACCCGGATGTGCATTTAAGGTTTGCATGATTCTGAAATTTTATCCACATGGTCAAATTAATAGAGAGAGGTGACTGAGGGTATTTGGGCAATTAAATTTGAGTGATTATCAATATCATTATATTTGCAAGAGAGAGAAAATAAATAATGTAAAAAAACTCACTTTATCATGTTTTCTACAAGCTGCACATTAATATTCCTTTTATAGAGTCAATAGAGAAAATAGAGGTGTGTGGAAGTTTCAAAGGATACAATTAATAATAAGTAGAATATCACAAACAACTATGTGGTAGTGTTACATAAGTAGGTTAATGCCTTTATTCGAAGGAAGTTGCCAAAAATGTGACAAGATCATGGTTTCTTTAACATTTTTTCTTCCATGAGAAGCATGTCATTTGTAGAGGCATTTTGTAGTTTAGGGGCAAGTATCAATGACATGCGTCTTTCTACTTTTAGAAGTTTGGATTGAAGAGACCAAAGGGCACAAATATGACAAATTATCTTGTTGATATGTCTATAGCGCATCCACATGGCATACATGAACATGTGTTGGTGAAAGTTTGCAAGTTCATCTACAACGTAGATAATGTGGTCATGGAGATGAAGGAAGGCCATAATGCACAATTATCATTAGCAAGGTGAAAAATGGCATCATTGTTCATATAGTGAAAGGGTGTCTTATATTGGGCATAGTTAATGAACGCATAGAGCTTAGTTTTCCAGCACAAAACACTCCTTTATTGTAAAAGTCACCATTATGGGAAACTGGTCCAGATTGAGATTCATTACGTCAAGCCTAGGATGGTAAACAATGGTGCTTACAGGAGGCAACCTTATGTTAGTAAATTTTCTCTAATTTTATTTGTTTTTTAGTTTATTTCATGTTTGTAAGATTAGAAATAATGTATAAAATCCTCATGATCAAATCTTAAAAACAAGTACATTTTTGTGGAGGAAATGAAAACTTATGCTGATCACTTTAGAGCATTAGCTTGTCAGCATGAAGATAGTTTCTATGAATTGTAACAATATGATTGAATTATATTGTTTGTGGAAAGAAATGAGGTTTGAGTCCACCTTCTCAAATTGTAGTTGTTATGATGTGTGCACAGTTCTCATATTTATACCTTGAACACTATCTCACAAGTATACAAGTGTGTATACTAATATTAAGGTCGTACAAGGATCTAGGTATAGATAAACACAAGAGTATCCAATTTCAACAATATAGATCAATTTTTGAAGGATGATTAGGTTTTACACTAGTAGACTACTCAAGTTAGAGAACTAAACTTAAAACAAGGATTGCTTGCCTTCAAGATTGAAATTGTATTCAAATTTCTAGAAATTGAGTTTCGCTTCCATATCACAGCTTGAGGAATAATGAAAATCAACAATGCTAGAAACAACATAAGGGAGTTTTGTATCCTACAATTACCTCTCAGTAGTGTAGGAAAATCCAAATTCCATGTAGAACTCCCATGCTTTCACCAAATTTCGGACTACAAACCTTTCTCCCCAACACTCCCTAGACACTCTCATGGTCTGGACAATGTTGTCATGATTTATTTCCTTACTCATGTGCATATCTTCCCAGATCATACAAACATACCAAGTGTCCAGCAAAGCATGTAAGAAGAATTCAACTCTTATAAACATTATGATAATAGAATAACTAGCATTAACAGTGACATTTTATGTTTAAATAAGTTATGACGTGGTATTTAATCCACCATGCCAAAGTCCAAAGGTTCTACTTATTCATGGCTAAAGAACATAGGCAAAAGCTGTATAACATAAGCAGAACATAGTACAAGAAAGGAAAGAATAAAAATCTCCAAATAAGTAGTAGAACAAAGTGGAACTCTGGCTAGGAGCTCCTAAAGAAATACTAACAAGTAGTATCAATCATTAATCACTGAAAGCAGCAAGGAAATCAGTAAAACTAACCTCAGTAGAAACAGGACGCCGGGCGTCAGCAGGAAGAAAGGAAGGAGCTAGGACAGGCAGGTGGGCAAGCAGGAGGGCACCAGGCGTGGCGGCGGCGCCGGTTCTCAGGCGTGGCGGCGGCGCAGCGGATGGAGCAGCAGGGCGGGCAGCAGGTGGCTGGAGCAGCAGGGCGGCGGCGCAGGCGGTTAGAGCAGCAGGCGGCGGCGGCGGAGAAGAAATGTGCCGGAGAAGAAGGGCGCCGGAGAAGGGACGTCGGAGATGGAGCGCCGGAGAGAAGCGCCGGAGAAAACTAGCAGCAGCAGCACAAAATCGCCGGAGAAATCGCCGCAACAGGGAAATAGGGTAGCAATGAAACAGAAGAAAGGGGAAGAGTCGGGCGATCGCGGGTTATTAGTTCTCAAATAGCGTCGGTTGTTTACAACAACCGACGCCTAAACATCTTTAGCGTCGGTTGTTAGAAAAAACTGACGTCCAATTGGACGATATTTTCATGAAATTATTTGGCGGGAACCACTTTCAGCGTCGGTTATACAAGGATAACCGACGCTGACAGTGGCACTTTTCGCGCAAATTTTTATCGCACATAGGCGTCGGTTGCTACGTATATAACCGACGCTGAAAATGACACTATTTTTTTGATCGAAATATGGATTTCGCGGGCGACTTTACGCGTCGGTTTGTTATAAACAACCGACGCTTAATACAAAGCGGTACCCGTGTCTGGCTGGTCTTCGAATATAGACGTCGGGCTGCTTAAACAACCGACGCCTTAAATGTTAGGCGTCGGTTTTCCTTAATAACCGACGCCCAGAAAAGTGACACTGAATGCTATTTCTGTAGTAGTGGAGACACAAATGCATCTTTGTTATCACTCTTTCTCCAACAACCTTCTCTCCCGAGCGACTGGTATGGAGAACGGAGACCATCATTGCAAGTGTTGAAGAAAAATTGGGGAAGAAGGAGGTTCTCTCTCGAGTAATCACCCTTTCTCCTCCAAAATCTCCTACTCTTCTTGTCTATGCTCTAGATGTCTTTTGGTCCAAATGTTAATCGTCCCAAGTGAGTCTCATCAATGTATAGAAATGAGGGATGGTTTTCTTCAAATTTGAACTAAAACTACAAGAAGCATGGCGTGTCATTTGGCCAACACCACATGTTACTTGTGATAGCTACAGTCAAATTGTCTTGATCAAAGATGCCACACCATGTCGGTTGGCCAACATGACATGTTACATGTGATGACCATAATCAAACTGTCTTGATCAAAGATGACACGTCGTGTTGGATGTCCAACACAGCATGTTGCTGCAAGTTAGGGATGTCCAGACAATTATGGTGTGAGTGAAAACATTAAATTAATGACACATAATGTTGCTGCAATTCAACAACTCTTGATTTCTTATAGATTGAGAGGATATGATGTGTTGGTTTGGCAACACATGATAATTTTGAACGTCAGGGAGAACAGAAAATATGGAGTGAGAGTACATGCCATGTTGGTTGGCCAACACACTATGCTTCTGGAATCTAGTGAAATCTAAGTTTCTTGTATCTGAGGTAACACAGAGTGTTGGATGGCCAAAACATCATCTACTCACAGTAGAGCGTGTATTTCCTACTATGAACGCGACATGTTGGATGGTCAACACATTGTGTTTCTGTCATATTTCTCATGAATTGCTCCAACTTTAAAAGGTCACTTGGGGAATGTGATGAAGGTCAAAATATGATCAATTTGATCCCCATTTTGGTTCAAATAATGGTACCCACAATCCAAACCATAGAACAAGTAAAGAGCTAAAAAGATGAAGAATCTAGAGTAATTAAGAGTGATAGTTGGGTGATATTGATTTGAAAATGCAATCAAAAGTGGTCCAAAAGATGATATAAACATGCATATAAAATCCCCATAAGCTTGAACCATTGTTTGTCCTCAAGTAAAAATAAACATGGACAAATATTAAAAGAACTAGCATGACACATATATAAATTCAATCAAATGCAAGAATTCAATCAGAACACGCCAATCACTATCGAAATATAGCAACTAGGGCTGTAAATGGGTACGGGTAGACCCGCGGGCCCGCAAATCCAGACCCTTAAGAAACCCGTCATGGGTCTAAATTTTTTGGACCCGCAGAACCGTGGACCCGCATACCCATGGACCCGCATATAAGCGGGTCCACTAATGGGTAGGCTTGGACCCAGACCCGCAACCCCGTGGACCCGCTATATATAAATAATTACTTTAATAATATGTTATTATATCATACTTTACTACTATAATTAATATAAAACTTCAAATTACATATTACTCTAATTATAATAAGGTTAGGGGCTAGTCATCTAATTGAGAATGAACTATTCTAGTTGCAAACATGAGCAACATATGTAACCTTAAAATCAAATTAGTTATGTGATATGCTAAACTATTAAAACACTATGATGATGACTACAAATATATGAAGAATTAATTGAACTAATCTTCAATCTACAAAGTATTACATTGTTTGATGTAACTATTGCATCTTTATATCCTACATAATAGCAATATCTTATTGTATAAGAGTATATAGAACATAGTCATAAACTTTCTTACATAAAAAACATAATGTTTACATAGAACCGCTTACCCTCATACCCGCACCGTAAACCCGCTATTATTACGGGTACGGGTATGGTGCGGGTCTAGATTTTAATTAATGCGGGTCCAGAACCGGAACCGGACCCGCTAAATTAAATGGGTATGGGTATGGGTATGGCCAGACCCGCACCGTACCCGCACCGTTTACACCCCTAATAGCAACTAGGCATGCCTTCATTTCAACCACTCAAAATTAGAAGTGAAGCTAAAAAAGGTGGTCACATTGCTTTGGAAAAATCAACAAGATATCAATGAACAGATTTATGATGACTAAGCCAAAAATGCAAACAAACCCTTATGATTATAAGGATAAATAAAATTGAAATTCTGGCTTGACAATAACAAATCTACAATGAATCCTTCATAAGCGTCAAGATTTTAAAACTAAGAGCTTTGGGTACATCGCTCAGCTGCTAATGTAGGATTACGCACAAATGGAATGTCATTTTGAAGTTTATTGACCCTCTTTATTATGTAACTCCCTACCTTTATTGGGTTGAGAGATTACATGGGCAACTTAGCCATCTTTTGTAGGGATCTAGATTTTTTTTTGGGAAATCAAACATCCATTTTTAAAAATGACCGAGTCCCTCTTTAGAACCTTGCAAACTTAGGCTGGTCAAATTATCAAAGAGAAGAGGAGTCTTGCAGATAGGTGATTCAATTCTTGGATTTTTTTATTGATAAAAAAATCATCATAGGGGTGGTAGAAAATGCAGTGCAAATTTGGAAAAATCATCAAAAAATGCTATACAAAATTGTAAAGTTTATTGATCTAAAACATTTGAACTATTACATGCATCTCGCTGAGAGTGAGAAAGACGAAAATATGCAAGAGCAAAAATATCATCGCAAAATGAGTGATTGACCAAGGGTTTTCATTAAATTTTTGGTTGTGCATGCTAGTTTTATTAACTATTATCTCATTGAGTACAATTCTTTAGCTACAAGGGAGTCAATTTATACCCAAACAAGAGTAGAGCGTCATGGTAATGCATAAATTTTCATTGATATAGAAATGAAAAATAGAAATGGAAAAGAAAACAAACATGATACTACAAAATGAAAGAAAACTATAAATAAAACTACAATGTTGTGCTTCTTGATCAACATGTCGTGTTGAAGTAAAAATTGTTGCAGAATGTTGATTTTTCTTTCTATATAGTTGCACCTACAATGATATTCACACATTAACTATCAAGGCCTCAATTATTGCATTCACCCACAATAAGTTTATTTGGAATGTAAATGTTCTTGAATAAATAATCCAAAATAAAATTATGCTAATGGTGGGGTTAACTCCCACAATGGCCCGCCATTTAGAGTTCAAAGTGAGACTCTTCATTTGCATCAACTTGCATCTGAAAGGGGGTGTGAGACCCCCTTGTCAACCTTGTATCCTAGAGTGTACAACTTTCAATTATTGTCACTCTACAGAACTATACATGAGTAGTTCACCTCATATGAATCCTCGTTCAATTCTTTCAAAGTAATTGTATCATTTTACTTGTTTGAGAGTATCATCCCTTCTTCCACCACCCTGAAGAGTAACTAAGATCAATCCAGTCACGTTTTTATGTTCCAATTGAACACTTTCACTCTCTCTCTCTCTCTATATATATATATATGTATACTATTACCATTCTAAACATGAATACTCGTCTCCGTCTTCCACATTACCTAAAAAATGTGGACTCTTCATTCTCGGATCTATCTTTCCTTAAAAATCGTACTACCCATTATAAAAACGTTAAACTCTTGTTTTATGCGCTATCTTATTTTGGCAATTGTGAATTCCGTAACTAATTGGACTCTTGAACAGAATCACCTATATCTTACAATACTGCCATATTTATTCTATTACTTTCTTCTAATACGGGTGTGCACTGTAACACCCCACTTGTATATTTATCCACATTAGAGTGTGGAAGCATAAAAATTCACATTTTCCAAGGGGAATGTCACAATCATGATATACATTGCAAAAATATAGTTTAAATAAACCATCACAGGATAACATTTACAATTTCTCATTCTGAAATCCTTAATAAGGTTCACATATACAAATCTAACAAAATTAAAGGATCTAAAACTATAGTTGGCACTCCACCGATGCTTTTCTCCTTTGTAGTTCTTGATCTAGGTTTTTCTCCTTCGATGGTCTTCTATCTCCTGAGCTTGCTCCTACGGGCATCACACCCCCAGCCATGCAATAAAACCAACGATAAGTGGATTGAACATAATATAAAGAAAACTTGAAACTAAAATAAATATATAACATTATACATTTGAACATTTAAAAGACATACATTTTCTTTTAGATGAATTTATTTTATCTTAACCTATATAAGTAACCTCGGGTTGCACAAATGTGCCTCTTCTCTTATGCACCGAAGTGCCTCTTAGGTTGCATCGAAGTGCCTCTTGTCTTATGCACCGACGTGCCTCTTCTCTTATGAGGAACTTATATAAGTTTTATTTTATCCTTCTCTTTCTCTTAAGGCTCTTATCTTTACATTAGTCTTTATTGGTAACATTATCATTAAGATTCATGTAGTTGATACCATACATCATAAACAACTCAATACATCTTACTCTTACTAAATTTAACAATTAAGAAACAGTAAATAACATAAACACGACATTCATTAAAATTCATACATGCATACTAATTCAAAACAAATTAACTATATGATCAATTGCATGGACCACTTACCTTTTTCACTTGGAGATATCTTCTCTCTCTTCCTAGGTTGAGTAAAACCCTAATCATGATCTTGGGGGTTTGGTAACCGTAATCACCCTGTTTACATGTTTCACATTATTATACATTTTATTCACCAAATTAAACCCTAATTTCCATTTCTCATAAAATTAAGGTTTGGTGATTTATAAATAGACTCTTAAAACTACATATTTGGATTCCTCTCGAAAAACCATTTTCAAAACATATTTTTGCTCATTATTCTGAGCATCGAGCGATTTACTATGAATGAATGAAAATGGACCTATCAGAATTTAGAAAAATGCCACATGGGCCAATGAGAACCCGCCATATAGGCGCGGGTCTCACCCAGGTGGATAAGTGGTAAAAAAAAAGCAAAATCTTGAAAACCCAAAAATACCCATCACTGAATTGAAACAACGAGGACATCTTGGTCATTGCGGGGTCTGGATTGTTTCTGCTCCAGGCCCTGGCTCGCGAGTAGCAGCCGCAGGTGATCCCATAAGGCAACGTGGCTCAGGCCAAAAGGAGAGGAGCATTAGCTCCATTTTGTTCTCACGAAGCCAAAGACCCTTTACTGGGATCGAACTGTGGTCGGTGTGGCGAGCTCGACTCACCAGAAAGGCCAACAGTCCTTGGCATTGGCGAAGGAAAACGAGGCGAGAGGAAAGGGGGAACTTGGGTCCCTGACACTCGTGAGGCCAACATGAAGGAGGAGGTTCGGTCAGGTGGGAGAGGGGAGCCGTTGGAGGCATTGGTCCACATGTACCACTAAAAACAGCGGACGCGGTCGAAGACCAAGAGCTGAGGTACCAAAGGCGGAAAGGTACTCAAAAGCGTCTGAAAATAACCTCCAAGGCATGACAAGGCGAGAGGCGAAGATATCACAGTCAGAGGTACACTGAAGTGGTGAGACACAGAGACGTCGGTGAGGGCCTTGCGGAGGTCCTATATCGTACAACGTTTGGAGCCACGGAGAGCCAAAGCGATGGGAAAAGGGCAAAGAATAGAGGTCGAGGATGCTTACTGTGTGTTTAATCGGGCTGAGGTGCTCGTACCAGCGTGCACTGATCCACCGTAGATGGAGAAGGAGGAGTTGTAGGTCGGTGAGTTTGGGAGTACTATGAGTTGAATCGAAGGTGGAGTACCCCTTCAGGATAGGCGGTGCTCTTGGGGTCTTGATCGGCCAGTGGGGAAGGCAGAGGCGGCGGCTGCGTCTTTCGGCAGAGAGAGCAGTCCAAGCCCTAATGGGCATTTCATGTATATAGCATGAGAGCCTACGAGCAAGGGCTCGTTTGGCGCTTGAGAGAGCGACGAATCTGGGGGAGAAAGAATCGCGAGGAGAGAGTGAGTACAGAGAGAAATCTATTGTGAAATAATAGGCTGTCGGCTCTCCACCTGCCTTAAGTGGCGGGAGGTAGGGGATGATGCCAACGTCGTCAGATCTTGATCCGATGGTCAGAAAAGGCGCGCGTATAAGGAAAAGAAAGGAAATGTGTGATTGGGAAATAAATCCCAGAACCATAGGAAAAACAAAGACATTAAATGTAAAACCTATTAAAGCTATATATAAACCTTTCCTAATCTAATTGAGTGGTCAAACAAAGTCCAAATGAGTCCAAATTTGGACCATTGACTAATTAAAGGGTCTAGAATATTCCTAGCCAATCAGATTTAGGTTTCTTCAACGATAAGTCTATGATTTCTATTTTTTTCACTCTTTATTAATTTAAATGCATAAACTAATTAAATAATTGATATAAAGGTTTCCATTGTGAGTTCTTGCTCCAAATTATGAGATAAGCATTATTGACTCTTTAAAAGACATTCCATGCCTCTTTCTTGTCCTCTGGAATATTTTATTTGAAGGAGAGAGAAAACAAGAGCAAAATCACTTCCTTCATATATTTTTATAAAAATAAAAGGGAAAGTGGCCTAATGATGCCAAGAGAGTATATTTTCTCACATTTTTGAAATATAAGAATAAGTGGAACATTATTATTTCTTTTTGGCAAATTCTAGAAAGAGGAGAGAGAAAATGAACATTAGGGGTTTTATTTTGGAATATATAAAAAGGAATAAGCATACTTATTTCCTAAGTCTCTAATATTTCAAATTTCTTGCTTCTTTATCTTTCTCTTTCTCATTCAAACCTTTTAAACTTATTTCATAAAAGAAAAGGGAAAACACATTGCCATTATTACACAAATATTTACAACACATTAAAATAAAGGAAAAACTTATTCTGAGTCCTTTTATTATTTCTCTTTGCATTAAAATCCTAGAAGTAAAACTATTTTGGAAATTTTGCCTTAAGGTCCTTAACAAAATATCATTTAAAGAAAACTACATAAAAGGTTTTATTTTACTCCTGAAAATAGGGATGTTACATTACTACCCACCTTAATTAAATTTGATCCTCAAAATTTTGATAGGCTACCCACCTTAGAAATTTTCATATCTTTAACATAAAACATTGATATACTCTCATTACCATGTAAAACCATAGTTCCATACATTGCATGAAAGATAAAGTTCTGAAAAGAAAAGAACTATACTACTAGACTCTACTCGGTCTTATCATCCTCACTATCATCTACCATAGCAAAGACTCTAGCATGTCTCTTCTCTTTATGTGGCTGATTGGAATTGGGCTCTTTCTTCTGGAACTTGGGGCAGTTAGGCCTTATGTGTCCCATTTCACCACACGCATAGAAAACACCCGTTCCAAACCTACATTCACCTAGGTGATACTTGGAACATTTTGCACATTAGGTCTTTGCATGCTGGTTTGCATGCTGGTTTGGAACAGCTTCAGTCGGTGCCTTCCTTTTCTTGTCATTGTGGTGGTTGGAGTTGTGGTTGTTGTGGTAGCTCTCCTTCTTCCAATCTCTTCCTGGATGATCCTCTAACTCTAGGGCAGCATCTAGGGCACTCTGGAGTGTACGGTGCCCACGTCTTGACAAGGCGAAGCTAAGGTTTGGCTTGAGACCTCAAATGAACTTCTTGGTTTTGTGACTTTTATCATAGTCGTAGACGTACTTCTGCAGGATTCAAAATTTCATCACATATTGGTGACCGTCATGTCACCATGTTGACGTAGTTTCTGAAATTATTCCTCCTTCTTCTCGATCATGGCCTCGGATATGTAGTGGTTTTTGAAGGCTTCAAAAAATTCCTCCCATGTGAATGGAGGAGCATCGGCTTCACGAGAACCTAGTAGGTTCTCCCACCAAGTCCTAGCCGCACCCTTCAGCATATGCGTCCCAAAACGGACCTTGGAGTGGTTGGGGCAGTCTAAGTCATAGAAGCAATGTTCCATGTGCTGCATCCAGCTCTTAGCTTTTCCCACCACGTCCACTTCTTCCTCCCCGGCAAAGGAGTAAGGCTTGATCTTCAAAAAGTCGACTAGGGAAAGCTCGGGGTTGACCCTAGGGTTGCCCACTTGGCCTTCTCCTCTCCTCATGGCAGTGGCTAGAGCTCTAACAAAGACATCAAAGGGCACCATGGGGGTTTCTTGATGTGGAGATTCTCGCTGTTCTCCCATGCTAACAGATTCACCTTCATCCCCATCCATGGCTACCTTTCCGTTCTCACCTTTCTTCTTAGGATCCATCCCTGTGAAAAAGATATAAACTACATGAGATAATGAGAAAATCCAGGTGGCCAACCATATTTTGGCTCTGATACCATTATTGTAACACCCCACTTGTATATTTATCCACATTAGAGTGCGGAAGCATAAATATTCACATTTTCCAATGGGAATGTCAAATCATGATATACATTGCAAAAATATAGTTTAAATAAACCATCACAAGATAAAATTTACAATTTCTCATTCTCAAATCCTGAATAAGGTTCACATATACAAATCTAACAAAATTAAAGGATCTAAAACTATAGTTGGCACCCCACCGATGCTTTTCTCCTTGGTAGTTCTTGATCTAGGTTTTTCTCCTTAGATGGCCTTCTAGCTCCTGAGCTTGCTCCTGTGGGCATCACGCCCCCAGCCATGCAATAAAACCAACGATAATGGATTGAACATAATATAAAGAAAACTTGAAACTTAATAAATATATATAACATTATACATTTGAACATTTAAAATACATACATTTTCTTTTAGATGAATTTATTTTATCTTAACCTATATAAGTAACCTCAGGTTGCACAAATGTGCCTCTTATCTTATGCACTGAAGTGCCTCTTCTCCTATGCACCGGCGTG
Source organism: Alisma plantago-aquatica (assembly GCA_963693085.1). Classification (NCBI taxonomy): domain Eukaryota; kingdom Viridiplantae; phylum Streptophyta; class Magnoliopsida; order Alismatales; family Alismataceae; genus Alisma; species Alisma plantago-aquatica. The sequence goes on along the minus strand of OY856413.1, from coordinate 453,223,216 downwards.
CCTCTTCTCTTATGAGGAACTTATATAAGTTTTATTTTATCGTTCTCTTTCTCTTAAGTCTCCTATCTTTACATTAGTCTTTATCGGTAACATTATCATTAAGATTCATGAAGGTGATACCATACATCATAAACAACTCAATACATCTTACTCTTACTGAATTTAACAATTAGAAACAGTAAAAACACAACATTCATTGAAATTCATACATGCATACTAATTCAAAACAAATTAACTATATGTTCAATTGCATGGACCACTTACCTTTTTCACTTAGAGAGTATCTTCTCTCTCTCTTCCTAGGTTGATTAAAACCCTAATCACAATCTTGGGGGTCTGGTAACTCTAATCACCCTGTTTACAACATGTTTCACATTATTATACGTTTTATTCACCAAATGAAACCCTAATTTCCATTTCTCATAAAACCGAGGTTTGGTGATTTAAAATCAGACTCTGAAAACTACATATTCGGATTCCTCTCAAAAAGCCATTTCCAAAACATATTTTTGCTCGTTTTTCTAAGCATCGAGCGATTTACTATGAATTAATGAAAATGGACCTATCATAATTTAGAAAAATCCCACATAGGCCAATGAGAACCCGCCATATAGGCACGGGTCTTGCCCAGGTGGATAAGTGGTCAACAAAAAGCAAAATCTTGAAAACCCAAAAATACCCATCACTGAATTGAAATAGCGAGGACATCTTAGTCATTGTGGGGCCTGGATTGTTTCTGCTCCAGGCCCTGGCTCGTGAGCAGCAGCCGCAGGTGATCCCTGCAGGCAATCCCACAGGGCAACGTGGCTCAGGCCAAAAGGAGAGGAGCATTAGCTCTGCTTTGTTCTCATGAAGCCAAAGACCCTTTACTGGGATCGAACTATGGTCAGTGCGGCGATCTTGGCTCACCGGAAAGGCCAACATACCTTGGCATTGGCGAAGGAAAATGAGGCGAGAGGAAAGGGGGAACGTGGGTCCCTGACGCTCGCGAGTCCAACATGAAGGAGGAGGTCTGGTCGGGTGGGGGAGGGGAGTCGTTAAAGGCACTGCTCCACATGTGCCACCAAAAATAGGGGATGCGGTTGGAGACCAACAGCTGAGGTACCGAAGGCGGAAAGGTACCCAAAAGCGTCCAAAAATAACCTCCAAGGCGCGACAAGGCGAGAGGCAAAGATATCACGGTCAGAGGTACACTGAAGTGGTGAGACACGGAGATTCCGGTGAGGGCCTTGCGGAGGTCCTATAGGGTACAACGTTTGGAGGCACGGAGAGCCAAAGTGATGGAAAAAGGGCAAAGAATAGAGGTCGAGGATGCTTACTGTGTGTTTAATCGGGCTGAGGTGCTCATACCAGTGTGCACTGATCCACCATAGCCAGAGAAGGAGGAGCTGTAGGTCGGGGAGTTGGGGAGCACTATGAGTTAAATCGAAGGTGGAGTACCCCTTCAGGATAGGCGATGCTCTTGGGGTCTTGATTGGCCAGTGGGGAAGGCAGAGGCGGCGGCTGCGTCTTTCGGCGGAGAGAGCAGTCCAAGACCTAATGGGTGTTTCATGTATATAGCACGAGAGCCTACGGGGAAGGGCTCATTTGGTGCATGAGAGAGCGACAAATTCGAGGGAGAAAGAATCGCGAGGAGAGAGCAAGTACAGAGAGAGAAATTTGTCATGAAATAATAGGTTGTCGGTGCCCCACCTGCCTTAAGTGGCGGGAGGTAGGGGATGACGCCGACACCGTCAGATCTTGATCTGATGGTCAAAAAATGTACACGTATAAGGAAAAGAAAGGAAATGCATGACAGGGAAATAAATCCCGGAACCATAGGGAAAACAAAGACATTAAATGTAAATCCTATTAAAGCTATATATAAACCTTTCCTAATCTAATTGAGTGGTCAAACAAAGTCCAAATGAGTCCAAATTTGGACCATTGACTAATTAAAGGGTCGAGAATATTCCTAGCCAATCAGATTTAGGTTTCTTCAACGTTAAGTCTATGATTTCTATTTTTGTCAGTCTTTCTTAATTTAAATGTATAAACTAATTAAATAATTGATATAAAGGTTTCCATTGTGAGTTCTTGCTCCAAATTACGAGATAAGCATCATTGACTCTTTAAAAGACATTCCATGCCTCTTTCTTGTCCTCTGGAATATTTTATTTGAAGGAGAGAGAAAACAAGAGCAAAATCACTTCCTTCATATGTTTTTATAAAAATAAAAGGGAAAGTGGCCTAATGATGCCAAGAGAATATATTTTCTCACATTTTTGAAATAAAAGAATAAGGGGAACATTATTATTTCTTTTGGGTAAATTCCAGGAAGAGGAGAGAGAAAATGAACATTAGGGGTTTTATTTTGGAATATATAAAAAGGAAAAGCATACTTATTACCCAAGTCTCTAATATTTCGAATTTCTTGCTTCTTTATCTTTCTCTTTCAAACCTTTTAAACTTATTTCATAAAAGAAAAGGGAAAACACATTGCCATTATTACACAAATATTTACAACACATTAAAATAAAGAAAAAACTTATTCTGAGTCCTTTTATTATTTTTCTTTGCATTAAAATCCTAGAAGTAAAACTATTTTGGAAATTTTGCCTTAAGGTCCTTAACAAAATATCATTTAAAGAAAATTACATAAAAGGTTTTATTTTACTCCTGAATATAGGGATGTTATAGCGCACTTGCGCACAACTGCTTGGATCCCTACGATCTTTGCCATGTGATTTCCGGCGTCACCAGCAAGCAATCGTAATGTACGAGTGTAGAGATTATCTCAACGTTTTTTTCCCCGGCCAGTCCTTGTTGGTTGGTACACTCTGTTCATTAACTCAGATCTATAGTGCCAAATTCATGGATGTATAGTCATCACCGACTGCAAGTATCAATTTGTTCGTTTATTTTTCTTCATCTGTCAAGGGATATGGCCGAGGTTCCCTCCCTGCCAAGAAGCATAGGCCCGAGGGCCGCCGTTCAAGGTTGCCTCATGCCGAGAAGAATAGCCCGTACGAGGCCGTTCATTCTCCGACGAGCCACCAAACAATCTACAATTATTTACCATGTATCATAGAGACAGGACAACACTCCTATATAGTCTGGTTGCGCAATCGCCATACTAATATACTATAGCCGTTACAATGTTCAAGTTGTAATCGGTGCACTGGAGAACTGGGAATATGGTACATTTTTGGTGTACAAACTTCTCCGTGGACACTTATACGCGGTTTGGTGTAATGCTGGTACAAAGTCCACAACAATGTGGTTGTGACGTCATCGGAGAGGCTGGAGTGGCATCTATTGAGGATGTAATGAAGTTCTCGTCCATAGTAATCGCAATCAGGGGCCAATGGAAAATACCTCATGGTTTTTTTCAGGGTATAACTGGCGCATATTATTGACACGAGAAATTGATGAACATCTGAAACATCAAACATGCCTTAAGCCACTATGAGATTCTCAGTTGATCTTTTTATCTAATTGGCAAGCTGATCGTCACGGTGGACCACAACTCAATCATAGACCATGTACATGTTTGGCATAGTGGCAATTCTGATTGCGCCGGAAAATCCCAGTGAAGATGCAGGCTGCCAAATGTACTTCCGTCGAAATCGGTGCATATCGCTCAAATTCGCCAACTTAGTCGATGGATTCGTCTATATTTTGCAAATTGGAGTTAGCGGAGCAAGACCTTCTTTGGCATGGCCTTGTCATTGCTATAAATTGTGGTTTGTCTATAATAATGGTGCCAGACTGCGAAAAGTCCTTCCATCTTCATGGTTCTATTGTAAGATTAAGGATTGCATCTCACATTCAATGCGTTGCTTAGGTTAGTATGCATCTTTGAAATATTTTTTATTCGAAGTTTAGAGTGCCGAAATTATTCATAGTTCACTCTCCAATATAACATGAAGTACAACATTCGACAAAGTGGATTTTCAGATTCCAGGGATATTTTGTATGACTTCATATGTTGTCTATATCTTTATAATTTGTCATCATCCTCGGGTGCTTCTCATTCATGCTATATTGAAGCATTTAGTTAGTTATTGAGAGTTGCTAAGTTTTATATGTGTTACTCTTCTATTCACTTTTAGAGTATCATAATATCATAATGTTATACCACAAGAAAATCGAACTTTGTGTTTACATTCTGGAAAGAAAATTTCATGTTCACATGGTAGACACCACGATCTCTATCCTCTTATGTATCATATTTATCGAATCAGTTTTCTTTAAGTTAATATCCATGCACAACATTTCCAATTACTAAGGGGATATGATATACTAATTGTATCTTTTTTTATTGTACTATTTATCAAATGTATCTAATGTTTTATTACTGTTTATTTTATACACAAATAAAATCACCAAATAGTCCATTCCTAGGTGTTAGAGATACCATGCATTATTGTCACAAGTAAGAGAGAGGATCAAATTATAACGATTATAAATATTAAACATTATTGTAGAACATTTATATAGAAAACTATATTTGGTTGTTTTAGGGAAAAAATACAAACTTATATTTTTACATGAGCTAAAACTTTAGATTATATATGTGAATCCATATATCATTTTACTTTCTTCAGTGTTCAAACAATAATAAATATACATAATCAACAAGGACACACCTTTTATGGTTATTGCTTGTCCTAGATCAATGCCTTATTGTTTGGCTTCTTTCTTAAGGTCTAACTCTATCTATTTTTTTTTCCAATTATTTATTTTTCGATCAACTTGTTTTTTGTCTTAGCAAACTTCATGGAGAGAGTCAATTTCTTGAAGCAACTTGGCGACCATTTTTTCAAAAGCAGTATGTACTTCTCACTTTTGTTCTCCCTGGTCTATCTCACACACTAATATTCTTAACTTTATAAGTAGTATCTCGAAACTTGCATTTTAGATAACTCTTCACAGTGATTTGGGTAAATATATAATAATCTATAGAGAAGAGCTTAACACAAGTGTATTACTTTATATATACCAATGCAGCTGAATTTACAAATTAGTTTGGAATGAGACTATGTGCTAACTACAATATCATATTTGGGATTTCCCGCCATATCAAACTACTTGATGGTATGTGTATATGTGTACATGTGTGCTGTTGTGGTCTTAAATTTGTGTGTGACTCTATCTCAAAGTCTATATGTAATTTCTAAACCTTTAGTACTCTTCAATATCACTTATTGAGGTTTTGTAATTAATTTATTTGAATTTTATAACATTTAGTCATATTTTAATGAATATATAGCGTGCACTAATACTTTTTTTGATATTATGTATTATTGTTATCATAATTGATGAATTTTTGAGAATAAAATAATATTGGTTGGTTAACTAAGAGTATTCTTGGTGTACTGGTTATATGTTAGCTACGTAGTAATTACATATTTAGTCTCACATTATTACAATACACTCATATCCATTAAATTGAGAGGAAAACAACTCCTATTCAAGCTGTAGGAAATGGGAAAACATTTTTAAACTTGAAAGAACTAAAATATTTTTATACAACTTATATTTCAAAATTTTAAGGCAAAACTTCCTTGGCATCTTGGATATGTATATTTAAATTAAAAAATAAAAATTATGATATGATTATATGAATCGATGCAAATATCTTCAAAATGACTGTCCAAATTATATTTGTATTCTATTTATAATTTGTTGTAAGATAGATTAGTAATTATTCATCATTGAAAAACAAATGAATACAAATATTTTAGTCCTTTGCTATCCTTAAAAAGTAATATTTTTTGAAAGAAATGTATAAATCAGTACCCCATTGTAGGGGGCATAACTGATATCTTATAACTTCAATACAAAGTAGCTCACATAAGATAAAATTATAAATTGTAAATTTTATAAAAAAAGATTTTTTATTGTAACAATCAGTTGAGTAATATGTTAAAGATCAAATAGAAATATCATATTTTTATAGATATAGGATGTTGGTTATTTGCATTTAAAAATTACAATTTATAATTCTTTGAAGGCAATGTTATCTTATAAGTTTAAAATTTGTCTTTTTCTGAATATATTAAAATATTTGGTTTTTCAAATGAAAAATTTGGTGTGATGAATCTATATATTAGTTTAATTTGTTGTAATTATAATATAGGAAGAGATTAGATATCTACAATATACGAGTATTCTAATTTCAACCAAAAAAGAAAAGTTTTTCATTTTAGTTTCAAATACTTTTGATTAAAGATCAATTACCAATGTTCATAATTTATCAATGAAAATAAACAAAAAGATTTTTACTCATGTTTCATGCACCCTATGTGCTCAAGTTCACCATTATCATTATGTGGATCGAAGTCATAATTTGAAATTAAATATTTATAAAACATATTTGAAATATACATCAAATAGGTACATATATGTGTCTTTCATTGTGGTTAATATATTGTTTAGATTCTTTGAATTATCTAATATACATTATGAGAGATACTTGTCTAATTTATTATGATTATTAAGTCACAATAATAAATAATTCAGCAATAAAATGCAATGCTTATTTCAATCTAAGGATTCATTCAAAGTCTACCATTTAAGTACATAATTGATCTTTAACTAGATCTAGAAAACACAATTGTGGACTTATTCTTTCGGCTGTGTAAATCAAATTGGTACACAATAGAGGAGTCATTATAAAATGGTCTAATATTTGAATTACAACAAGTAAATGATGGTCATAGAATAAAATTTGTACCTATCATTATAGTTCATTGGCTTATGTAAAATAGTTTTTTCATCTTATCATATTTATGTTTTCTAAAACTTAAATAAGTACAACTCATTTTCATATACTTAGGACATTGGATGTAATTTACATAGTAGCATTCTTTATGAATGGATTTTACTTCAAAAGTGAATATATACAAGTTATAGTATACTATGTACCCTAACTCGACTAACCTTAAAAGTAATGGATCCATTATACGTACTCATGTATATACGCTAGGTAGTTATCAATACCACAATTTAGTTTGTCTGAGTAACACAAATTGTATTCCATGATTAATAGAATTCCAACATACATTGAAAACGTGTGAAGAAAGCAAACACCAAAAATGGCTAATTCTTACATTGATGTTGTACAAGATAACTTACACATTAGTTGTATATAAGTTTTACTCCAAGACATACTGGTTGTTATCCATAATCCATTCCTAAATTATGCATCTATAGTTAGTAGGAACTTTATATTCTATTTTAGACTTTTCTCATAGGTTTTCATTTAAGATCATTATATAACATGTCATTCAATATATGAACATATTTGTGAGAAAAAATTATCATAAATGTATACTTCAGATGGATCATGTGAAAAGCACGTGCAATTACTAATATATATATATATATATACATATATATTTAAAAAGAAATAAAAATCTCTTATTCATTCTATATTTCATTATTTCCTTTGTTCCTATTCTTGTTTCTGATAAGAGGCTACTCTGGAAAAGAAAAAAAGAAATTAGAAAAAGGGGATTAAGTCATTCTAGATAATCATTTCTTTAATCAATGAATAGGAGCATACTCTATATTGTAATTGTGGATAAGTATTGCTTGATTGTTGCTACTAACTTAAAGCACTAATTATGATTCATTTTATGAAAAAATATTGTCCATTATATTTGAATGTACAATCTTTGCCTTGAAATTCTATAGCTCTATATGAAAAAATCATCAAAACTAGGAAGGTTCAAGACAACTTAAACTATGGTTTCCCTGGAAAGAGCTTCAATCTTGAGTTGAAAAGAAAAACTTGGTCTCCCTCTGAGAAGTCCTTCCTTTAGATTTTCTTGCAATTCCAAGATCATATCCTCTCCTTGTATATTTTTGCATTCTCATAAGCATCAAGACAAAGTTCGTCTAGTTCTTGCAATTGTAGCAACCTTTTCTTTCCAACTTTCTGCAAATCAAAGTTTACAAATTTGATGCCCACAAAGCTTTGTGCTCTAGCTCTAGGGGAAGGTGGCCTGACTTGCCATAGAAAGATTAAACGCAGTGGTGCCAATTGTGGTTTTGGAAGCAGTCTAGTATGCCCATAGTGCGTCCTCTAGTTTCAATGCCCAATCTTTCATCGAGATGGACACCACCTTCTCTAGTCTCTTTCATTTGTCAATTTGATACTTTGATTTTCCTGACTATTTATGGATGGTATGAATTTGAAATTTTATGTTTGAGTACATATTTTCTAAATAAATTGTTGAACTTCTTCTCATTGAAATGAGTGCTTCCATCTAAAATTACAACTCTTAGAACACAAAATCGAGGAAAGATAATTTTTTGAAATAATGTGATCATAGATTTTGCATCAAAAGCTTCGACAGGGATGACCTCTACCCATTTGGACGCATAATCACAAGGAACAAGGATGAATTTGTAACCACAAGATGACAAAAATGGGACAATATAATCAACTCCCTTAACATCAAAGACTTTGATTTCAAGAATTAAGTTGAGAGGCATTCTATCTCCTTTTGAGATTCCTCCGATCCTTGACATCTATCATAGGATTTCATAAAAGCATGAACGCCATAGAATAAAGTAGGCAAATAAAAGCTTGCATGAAGAATCTTCAGTGTTGTCTTCTCTCCACCAAAATGTCCTCCATGTGGGGAAGAATGACACTCAACTATGATACCTAAAATTTCTTCATATGGAATGCATCTTCTAATCATCCCGTTAGTCCCATGATTAAACAATAGCACATCGTCCCAATTATAGAAGGATTCACATCATGAATGAATTTCTTCTTCTGTTGCTAGGTAGGATCTAGAGGAAGTTGTCTGGTTGCTAGATAATTTGAAAAATCTACAAACCAAGGTAAAGAAAGAGATTCCACATCATATAAATTTCAACAAGAAAGAAACCATCAACGAGAAGAGAGTCTTATGCAACTGTGTTGAGACGAGATAGTTGACAACTGCATTTTTGTTAGTCCCTTTCTTGTATTTAATCTCTAGATCAAACATTTGAAGTAACAAAATCCAGTAAATAAGTCTAAGTTTTAGTTGACGTAAATTGTGATTCTTCATCAATTGTAGCATCTTTCCTTGCTTGCTTTGCTCCACACTGGCACAAGGGTTTTAAGAGAACAAGGGAGTGCTTTATTATTTGCTTTAAGTTTCCATCTCATCCCTTTTTCTCAAGAGGTACTTGATTGTAGCACAGTCTCTGTAAACCACTACTTTAGATCCTATAAGATATTGTTGGAAGTTATCAAAAGTGTACACTATTGCAAGCATTTCCTTCTTAGTGGTTGCATAGTTAATTTGCGCTTCATATAGTGTTTTGCTTACATAGTGAATGGCATGAAGTTTGTTGTCTCGTCTTTGTCCTAGAATTTCCCCTATTGCATAATCACTGGTGTCACACATAATTTCAAATGGAGAGCTCCAGTAAGGTGGCTGAATAATGGGGGCTAGATGGGAGCATCTTTTAATTTCTAAAAAATTGCTTGAAAATCTTCATTTAATATGAATTTAGCATCCTTTGCTATTAGGGAACATAGTGTCTTTGCAAGTTTTAGAAAATCCCTAAGGAACTTCCCATAGAACCATGTGTGTCCAAAGAAACTTTGATCTTCTTTTACTGTTGTTGTTGTGGACATCTTCTCAATAGCTTCTAGTTTCTCTTTATCAACCTCAACTCCTTTACTTGATATGACATGACCAAGCACACTTCGGATTATACCATAAGATGGCACTTCTCCCAATTCGGAACATGGTTGACCTGGTTGCAATGCTACAAAACTTTTGTTAGATTTATCAAGAAATCATCAAAGAAATTACCATACACACTAAAATCTTTCATAAATATTTCCATAATCTTTTCTATGAAATAATAAAATATGGTATATACATCTTTGAAACAATAGAGGTTGCATTACATAATCCAAAAGGCATCCTCGTATAGGCATACATCCCATAAGTGCATATGAAGGTGTTTTTCTCTTGATCTGGAGGGTGATATGAAATTTGAAAAAACCTAGAATATCCATCAATATAGCAAAAGTATGAATGGTTCACAAGTATTTCCAACATGATATCAATAAAAGCCATGGGAAAATGGTCTTTTCTAGTGTTCTTATTTAACCTTCTATAATTAGTGTGCTTGCATTGCCCAATGACTACATGTGTTTGGATTAATTCAGTATTGTATCCTTTCATTATAGTGGTAATCCCTTTTTAGGTACAACATGAATGGCATTTACCAAGGGTTGTCACTGATAGAATAGATTATTCTAGCATCTTTTAATTTAATTTTTCTTCCTTTACCAACTCCATCATGTTTTGATTTAATCTCCTAGATGGTTCAATGCATGGTTTGACATCATATTTTAAATCTATGTGATGTGTCCAAATTGAAGGATTGATCCCTTTTAAGTCATCAATGGAATATCCAACTTGAAAATCCTAAGTTATTTCAGCAAATTTCATTCTTGTTCTTGGGTCAATTCTGAATTTTTTAAGACAAGAAAAGTAAAATGTGGGTCTAAGAAGGCATACCTCAACCCAAGTGGAAAGATTTTATGTTCTACCTTTTCCTCTGGTGTAGTGGTGTCACTTGCCTCCTTCTCTTGTGATGGTTCTTCATAACTTGAGCTTGGTGTTGCTTCAAAATTTTATTCATGAAGATCAATCATCATGTTTTTTTTGTCCTCTTCATCTTCAAAATCATCAAGAAATGGTTCAGGGATATTCTTGTCATCCACCAACAAGGTATCAATTTAATCGATCAAATAAAGATATTCCTTTGTATTCAGTGCTTTCATAGAATCATAAATTGAAAACAATAGGGCTTCATCTCCTACTATGACATTCAACTTCCCTTCTCTAAGATCTATAATACACCTAGTAGTCCTATGAGATGGTCTCCCAAAAAGAATGTGATTTGTTGGGTCTTCATGCATTTCAAGGACTACAGAATCACAATGAATGTAAAAGTTTCCTATTTGCACATGAATATCTTCAACAATTCCTATTGGATATTTGATAGACAAATCATCTAGTTGGATCACCATTAAAGTGGATTCTAGATCTCCCAATTAAGTCTTTGCCATGAATAAAAAAGAATTAAACTAATGCTAGCACTAGGATCTACTAGCTCTTTATCAAATGTTGAATATCTAATTTTATAAGGAAGAGTATTCAAGATCATCTAGCTTCTTAGGTAACCTATTTTAAATGATAGAGTTGATTCTTTCCAAAAGAATAACAGTTTCAACTTGATCAAACCTCATTTTCTTTGTCAAAATGTCTTTCAAGAACTTAGCGTGAAGGAATTTCAGCAATAACTTAAACTAATGGAAGGTTGACATACAACTTCTTTATAATGTCCATAAATTTGTTGAATCATATATCATCCTTCTTGTTTCCAAGCCTATGAGGGAAAGGGGCATTCAACTTGCTAGAAGAGTCACCTTATTGAGAATTTGCAGCATTTTTTTTATTTTTAGCCACTTCTTGTTCATTGGTATCAACAACTTCATCAGATGTTCTCTTTGATGGCGGTGAGGATCCTCCAATTGCAGATCCACTCCGCAATGTCATGGACTTGCAAGTATCCCTTGGATTCATCTCCAGTTGGCTTGGCAAGGAACCAGAAGATGTTTTTCATTTATCAAGGGCATGTTGTGCAATCTGGTTATCCAACATTCTTGTATAAGTAGTAATGTCATCCATCTTAGAAGATAGTTGATGAATGAAATCCTTCATGAGTTTTCCCTATTGAAAGAACTCCTCATTTTTCTTCATTTGAGATGAAAGAAAACTTTCTAAAAGTGACTCCAAATTAGACTTCAGTCGTAGTTGTTGCTGATTGAAATTTCATTTGCATTGTTGTTCAAACTCGGTGGATTTTTCGCCATTGGTGGCCTGCTCTCCATTTATTGTGGTTGTCGTATTTTTGGTTGTTAAGGATTTTGAGTATTTTTTTTGTGGTAGGAAAAATTTAGATGATCCTTCCGGGTCCAGATTCTAGGTGTTGGAGTATGTGTTATAAGGTTGTTTGTTCCCATAGTTTCCTACCAAATTTCATTTCTCTGTAGTCCCCTCAAAAGGAATAAGAGAAGAGTAGGTTGAAGAAGTTACATGCCCTGGAACTTCATATGTTTCACTAATAATATTGACTGGATGAGTTGGTTGAGTGCTCAACCTCTCAAATTTGTGGGTAAGAGCGTCCAACTTTGCTACAATCAAATCCACGACATCAATAACATGTATGCCAACTTGCTTCCTACATGAAAAAAAAAGATGAAAAAGGCTGGTTGTTCCTCTCAGTGCTCCATTGGTAATGGTTAATTTACATGTCTTCAATGATTGCATAGGCTTCCCTATTGCACTTGTTCATCAAATCTCCATTGGTTGCAACATCTATGGACATCCTGGTGTTGTAAAACAAGCCAATGTAGAAGGTTTGAAGAAGTATAAATAAGAACATAAAGGGGACAAAGATGTTAAAGGTCTTTAAATATCGCCTATGTGTTGTAGAGAGTTTCTCCAACCCTTTGAGAAAAATTAATACGTGGCTTCTCAACTGAGTGGTCTTAATTGGTGGGAAATACTTATCTAGGAAAGCTTTCAGAAACTCCTCCACCCTGTTTATAGAGTTACTTGGTAATTAAGAGAGCCAAGACTTGGCTCTAAACCTCAAGGAGAATGGGAATAGAAGTATGTGAATCCCATCAGTAGGAATGCCATTTATCTTGAAGGTATTTATGTACAGTAGGAATTTTTCAATGTGGAGGTTTGGATCCTCCATGGGAGTCCCTTCAAAATAATTTTGTTGAATCATTTGCACGATCTCAATATGATTGAAAAATTATTTGCCTCGATATGTGGGTTTTTGATAGCCCCATTGATGTTTATGGTAAATGGAATGGTGAAATCCTTAAGAGGACGATATTCTTACATGATTGGCTTTTGAGGTTCGAGTAAGGATGGTGGTGACAACAAAGGTGATGATGGCTGAGTCTTCTAAATTTAAAGAGTTTTCACTCCTCCTTTCTCTTCTATAACTACTGAAAGTACGTTCAATCTTTGGGTCTAGATATATATATGATTTAAGACCTAGAATATGAATGATACATAAAACCCTACAATTTCACAAGTGAGTGAGAAACACTAGAAAAATAATGAAAGATATGATAGATTGTAAAAATGGTGATAAAATGAAGGAATGTGGGTGTGATCTTGTCTCATTTACACTTTAACACTTCTTACTCAAACAAACATGTCGATGCTCCCCAAAAATGGAGCCAAAAACTTGTTATGTCATGTACGCAAGTCTTCACGTATAACTCGAACACTACCCTACAAGCATACACGAGTGTGTAGTAATATTGAGGTCTTTAAATGATCTAGGTATAGTTAAACACACGAGTATCAAATTTCAACATTCTAGATCATTTTTTAAAGAATAATTTGGTTTTACACTAGTAGACTAAACAAGTTAGAAAACTAAATTTAAAACAACAATCACTTGGATTCAAGATTGCATATATTCAAAATAGGGTTTCACTTTCATATCACAACTTGAGGAATAGTGATAATGAAAAATGCTAGAAACAACACAGGGTAGGTTTATATCCTACACCCTCCTCTTGATAGTGTAGGACAATCCTTATTCCATGTAGTGCTCCCGTGCTTACACCAAATTTTGGACTAAAAACCTTGCTCCCCAACACTCCTTATCCATTCTCGTGGTCTAAACAATGTTTCCAAGATTTGTGTCCTTACTTATGTGCATATCTTTCAAGGTTATACAAAGAGCATAAATCAAACATACCAAGTGGCCAACATAGCATGTAAGAAGAATTTAATTGTGATAAACCTTAGAATAGTAGAATAACTAGCATTAACAGTGACATTTTGTGTTGAAATAAGTTATGGCACGTGATTTACTCCCCCATGCCCAAGAACAAATGTTCTACTCATCAATGGCTAAAGAATGTAGGTACAAGTAGTAGAATATGGATCTGAATATAGTAGAAAAAGTCTCCAAAAAAGTAGTAGAACAAAGTGGAACGCCATCTAGGAGACACAAATTCACCCTTGATATGAATCTTTCTCTAGAAACCTTCTCTCCTGAGCAGTTGGAATGGAGAACAAAGACCTTTGCTATAAATGCTGAAGAAAATTGGGAAAAAGGATATTCTGTCTCGAGTAACCACCCTTTTTCCTCTAATATTTCCTTCTCTTCTTCTTGGATCTTCTCTCGGTGTCTTTTTCTCTAAATGATGTGTGATAACATCCCAAGTGATTTTGATTTGTGTATAAAACTGAGGGACACTTTTCTTCAATTAGAACTAAAACTACAAGAAAAATGGGGTGTTGGTTGGCCAACATGGTGTGTTACTTGTGATAACTGTAGTCAAACTATCTTGATGGAGGATGGCACACTATGTTGGATGGACAATACAATGTATTGTTGTAGGTCAGGGATGCATGAAAAATTCTGAAGTGACTGAACATGGCATGTTGAGATTACGACATGTCAAGTTGTTGCAATTAAACAACTCTTGACTTCTTCTGGATCGAGACGACATGATGTGTTGGTTTGGCAACATGTCGTGTTTTTGCACATCAGGGAGAATTGGAAAATCTGGAGTGAGTACACGTCGTGTTGGTTGGCCAACATGCACTATTTTTGGAATTCATTGACATCTCAGTTCTCTATATCTTAGGTGACACTTTGTGTTGTATGACCAACACATCATATCTCTTCTAGCCTATAGAGTGTGTGTGTTTCATGTCGTTTTGGATGGCCAACATGTCGTGTTTCTATCAAATTTCTCAAGAATTGTTCCAACTTGGAGTGATCACTTGGAGATCATGATGAAGGTCAAAATATGATATGATCCCATTTTAGTTCAAAATAATGATATATGCAATCCAAACAGTGGAACAAGTAAATAACTAAAAAGATGAAGAATCTAACATGTTTAAGAGTGATAATTGGTTGAAATTGATCACAAAATGCAACCAAAATTGGTCCAAAGATGATATAAAATGTGCATATTAGTTGTGTTGGTCTTTCATGGATTCCTCAAGGATAGGTATTAAGACCACCATGATTCACAAGTCAAATGTGAGATGGTTTTTTAAATTTTTGGGTAGGGTTATATCTTGTAGTCATAGTAATCCCCATCTGAATCCATTATTTTCACGATTATAAGATATGTAAATTTATTTGGAATTTCACATATATAATTTCATGATAGTAAAACATGATTATTTTAATTTTGCATTATTATAAAAATAAAGTGAAATGGTGTGTATATAATGCATTCTAGAATTATATAGATCATCAATTTTACTATACATCTTAGCACTCTTTACATAGGTTGTTAGTGATGACTATGCTTCTACACACTTAATCTAAATTGGGGCAACCTTACATTTCCATCTTCTATTCACTAAAGGACCTAATCCTATCGCTTATCCATCTCCTATTCAATAAATACCCTAGCATAAGGAAATCTATTTGCTAAGGGAGGCATGTTACTTTTTCTAAGAGAGGCATGTTGATAAAAAAATCAATCAAAGGAAGAAAAAGAAGGAGAAAAGAAGGAAGAGTGTGATAACACCAAATTTTGTGATGTTTTTGGCCCTTACTTCGTTATCAAAACTGCCCTTTTAAACTGTTTTCCTCTCATTTTTGTAGTGTTTTTGAATAAACATGCCACGCTACGCTATTAACTCAATATTATCATCTTTTGTAGAGTTTTCCTTGGTTTTTAACACATTTATCGGCAAAAAGGCCTGTCCCGGCCCACGAACATGTTCCACCTGCATCAGCCTCCTTACCAACCAGCCGGCCGATACGGTCACTACCTGATAGGGCAGCACGATACACTGCCATGTAACACGAGGGTGCCGGGCAAGAGGGAGCGAACGAGCGATACACCATCTACCCGACAGGGAGCCGGACCCGCCACGACTGCTGAAGCATGTCGCGCGATACATGCCACCCACCGGCAGGCACCACTCGTTACGATGAACGACAGCCCGACGTCCTTGTGCCGGGCGACACGTATATCGGGCACCCCTGAAGCCGCAATAATAGAGCTGAAGGAGGACATGTGGCGTCCGGAGAACCATAACTTACCCCAATCGCTGCCTATAAATAGCAGCTACAGGAAGCCGAAAAGATAGTTCGGAATTTATCGAAAGCCAGCTAAGGAAAGCATCTGGAGCTCGGTGTCGTGCCTCAGAGGTGTGCCTGGCAATTCTAGGTGAGCACTACCCCATCCCGAGAGGGAGGGAATGGTTCACTTAGGATCGGCCCAGGCATCACTGCAGGCCGATATCGGCCAACAAGAACACCTGATAGGATTACCTGATACCTGGAAGCAACACTCTAGCATGGCACGATACCGAACCCCGATACGCATCGCCAGTCGCGGCATGTCGCCCGAGAGGGTGCCGCCCGACATGATCGTATCAGGCAAGGGCGCCCCACACGATACATCCGCCCGTCATGAGCGTGTCGCCCGAGAGGGTGTGCCGCCCGAAACAGGTGTATCGGGCAAGGCTCCTGCCCGGTATCAGGCTGGAGAGTCTGTTGTTGCCTGTCACCCTTCTAAATCAAGAAGGCAACACTTATCTTTACTTATTTCAGTCATTTACTTCTTTTACTTATGCAATGTAATTAGACCCTTATATGTTAATGGAATTAGAAGAGTTTTAATTATCTGTTGCTTTATGTTTGGTACCTTTGTTGGATGATTGCTATTTTTAACATATGAACTCTAGCTTGTACGCTTGGATCACGTTTTGTTTAGCTACCGAATCGTGTTTTCCCATTGCAACAACCTCGAGAGAGGTGTTGTGGCTCTAGTGTTTGGTACAATACTGGAGTATGAGAGTGCCCAGGATCGAAGTTGCTTTAGTGACCTTTCCACTCTAACTTAAGTCCAGCAACCTCGAGAGGGGTGTTGATGCTTGGTTAGGGGTACCCGCTTCGAGAGGAGGGGTATAAGATGTTTCTACTGCCGCTTGTTTTACTGAAGCTTTCTCCTTTGTTCCTTACATGGCATTAGCGTTATCTCTCTGTTTCCGTTGCACGAAAACCCCTAAAAACTGATAAATGCTTAAAACCTTACTTTTCCTCGTAACTCCAGTTGGAGATAGGTGTCTTTTGTTTTATCGATCTTATCCTGCTGTTCCCTTTGGGAATTTTATCTCATCCTTGCTCTTACCAGAGTGTAACGTGTCGATTCAACATTCTCAACACTACCACCCTTGTCCATGTGTTCGACCCCGTATATCTACTTCGACCCCGTAAACAAAGTTGCGGTGGCCTAGAAGGTTTCGGGTTATAAATTTAAAAGTCTGACTACTTCAAATCCGATCCACTTTTTGGACGCGCGATTTAGGCTGGTCAACTTTTTGGTGCCGTTGCCGGGGACAAGGCAAAACGGTACTATTGACAAACCTAAATCCACTAACTACACTCCAGTGCCTCAAGCTTAGAAATGAGCCTGACAACACTCTCTTTTTCCTTTTTTTTTATTATTCTTTACCTGAAATGAGTGATTCTTATTATTAATAACAGATTTTCTAACTTGAGTTTTACATGTTATTCAGGTACATTCTGCTCAACTAAGCACCGACGCCATCAAACATGCCGCCTCGTGTTGAACAACCTCTTTCAGAAGGTGAACGCCAAGGGAGAACTAAACCTCTCTCAAACACCAGTCAAGGCCGAGACGAGGTTTCAAACCAACCAAACTTGGTTGGACAGTTATTTGCTTTTATAAAGAGACAAGATACAGTCATTAACCAGCTGGCACAGAGTGCACTTCCCAATCCAGGAGTTCTAAATTCCATGCAGTTCCAGATGGCGAATATGCAGACACGCCAACATCAAATCGATCAACAGTTGGCCCAGATGGCTGATTTGATGAAGAACCCTTCGAGAAAGATACTCTCTAGCCCCGAATCTGCCAGAATGGCAGTACTGAGATCCGGGAGGACAGTGGAGCGTAATGAGGAGGCCAGACCAGAACCTGAATCAAGGACTATGGCTGCGAATCCCGCATAAGATGAAAATCAACAAGCTGATGCCAGAGAGCCTGAACAGAGATCCTTTAAGGAGCTACCTGGTGGGAGAAGCCCTTACGCTCCCAGGCTACCCTTTCCATACAAGCTGATAAAGGCAAACTTGAAGAAGCGCCATGAAAAGTTCATGGAATAAATCAAGAAACTTTATCTTGAAGTTCCCTTTTTTGACGCCTTAGAAGAGATGCCAACTTATGCCAAGTTTCTCAAAGATCTGATTACTAAGAAAAGAAGAGGAGGAAGAATTGAAACTGTGCATCTAGCAGCTGTGTCCTCTGCTTTCGTAAAACCGGATCTGCCCAACAAAAAGAAAGATCTTGGGGCTTTCACAATCCCTTTCGCCATCAGAGATAACGTCGAACGGAAAGGTCTTACCGACTTAGGGGCTAGCATCAACCTTATGCCCCTAAGCTTCGCACAGAGATTAGGTTTAATCGATATGGTTAGAACCAATATGAGAATTGAACTAGCAGATCATACCTTCAAAAGACTTGTCGGCGTTGTCAAAGATGTGCCAATCTGGGTAGGGAATTTCTTCATTCCATGTGATATAGTTGTCATTGACACCGTGGAGGACCCCCGTTGTCCTATCATCTTTGGACGTCCTTTCCTGGCTACAGGAAGGGCGTTGATCGATGTTTCTAAGGGGATAATCACTCTGAGGGTCGGAAATGACCACTTAGACTTCAAGGTGAAGGATGCGATGAGAGGACCTTCCCTGTCAGAGTCTGCTTGCTTTACGGACGGCTACGACCAGTTCTGCAAGGAGATAGAAGAAGACATCCGAATGGTAGACCCCCTTGCGAGGGCGATAAGTAGTCATGATTCTGACTTTGAAGGTCCAGAAGTTGCGGAGTGTCTCAGTTTTCTTAACCTGTCTGAAGAAGATTTGAGCAACGAGGATGAGGTGGTGGAATCTGTCAAGTATGCCTCTCTTGAGGGGGCGCCACAAGAAAAGACATCCATGGCCAAGCCCGAATTGAAGCCGTTACCTGAAGGGTTGACATATGAATTCCTAGATCAAGAAGAAAGGAACCCTGTCATCGTCAATGCCAATATTACAAAGGATCAGTTGGACAGACTTCTTGAGGAGTTAAGACTCCACCGGCGGGCTATAGGATACTCAGTGGAAGACATCAAAGGCCTTAACCCTGCTTTATGTATGCATCGCATCAATCTGGAGGAATCTGCCAAACCTCTGGCTCAACCCCAGAGAAAGTTGAATCAGATGCTGAAAGAAGTCGTCAAGAAAGAGGTAATCAAGTTGAGGGATGCGAGGATCATTTACCTGATCAGTGATAGTAACTGGGTAAGCTCGATCCACGTAGTACCCAAGAAGGGCGGTATGGCAGTGGTAAAAGGAGATAAAGGCGATGAAGTGGCGGTTAGGACCGTCACAGGATGGAGAATGTGCATTGATTATAGGAAGCTAAACCAAGCTACAAAAAAGATCATTTTCTGCTACCTTTTATTGATCAAGTTCTTGAAAGATTAGCGCATCATGACTTTTTCTGTTTCTTGGATGGGTTTTCAGGATTTTATCAGGTCCCCATCCTGCCAGATGACTAAGAGAAGACAACCTTTACCTGCCTCTATGGCACCTATGCCTTCAGAAGGATGCCCTTCGGACTCTGCAACGCTCCCGCTACGTTTCAACGCTGCATGATATCAATGTTCTCGGATTTTCTAGAAGATATCGTGGAAGTTTTCATGGACGATTTTTCTGTCTATGGAAAGGACTTCGATACCTGCCTGAAAAACCTCTCTTTGGTTCTGCAAAGATGCGAGGAGAAGAGTTTGGTTTTAAACTGGGAAAAGTGCCATTTTATGGTATGAGAAGACATCGTTCTGGGGCATAAGGTTTCAAGGCGTGGCATCGAGGTGGACATTAGCAAGGTTGAAGCCATATCTAAGCTTCCTCCACCGAAGTCCATGATGGGAGTGAGGAGCTTCCTCGGACACGTCGGCTATTACCGAAGATTCATAAAGGACTTCTCAAAAATTTCAAAACCATTGTCCAATCTGCTGGTAAAAGATGTTGAATTTGTTTTCTCTGATGACTGTCTAACTGCTTTTCAGGCTTTGAAGAATGCTCTTGTCTCACCACCCATCCTCCAAGCTCCAGACTGGGATTTACCGTTCGAGCTTATGTGCGACGCTAGCGACTATGCAGTAGGAGCGGTCATGGGGCAGAAAAAGGATAAAAAGCACCACGTGATCTGCTATGCTAGTCGCATGTTGGATGAAGCTCAGGTAAATTATACAACTACGGAAAAAGAAATGTTCGCAATCGTCTTCGCTTTTGATAAGTTCAGTTCGTACCTCATTGGGGCAAAGGTCAAAGTATACACAGATCACGGGGCCATAAGATACCTTATGCAAAAGAAAGATACAAAGCCCAGACTGTTGAGGTGGGCCTTGTTGCTACAAGAGTTCGACCATGATATTATCGATAAGAAGGGTGCAAAAAATGTGGTCGCTGACCACTTATCAAGGATCGTTGCCGAAGGACAGGGGAACCTCCCATTGATGACGACTATGCCGACGAAGCTTTAATGTTGATTGAAACCAAGGGAGATGACTTACCCTGGTTCGCTGATATCTGTAACTATCTTGCCTGTGGAGAATTGCCCCCTGACATTACCTATAACCAGAAGAAGAAGCTATTCGCAGATGTGAAAAATTACCATTGGGATGATCCTCTCCTTTTCAGAAGATGTGTTGATAACTTGTACCGAAGATGCATTCCTGAAGAAGAAACCGTGAACATTCTGAAAGAGTGCCACGCCTCCCCTTATGGAGGCCATCTGGGCAGCGAAAGGACTGCTGCCAAAGTGCTACAATCAGGTTTTTACTGGCCCTCTTTATTTAAAGATGCTGCACAGTTTGTAAAGGTCTGTAAAGAGTGCCAGTCGACGGGCAATATAGGGTGAAGGAACGAGATGCCGATGGCAAATTGGATTG
Organism: Alisma plantago-aquatica; assembly: GCA_963693085.1. NCBI lineage: Eukaryota > Viridiplantae > Streptophyta > Magnoliopsida > Alismatales > Alismataceae > Alisma > Alisma plantago-aquatica. The sequence goes on along the minus strand of OY856413.1, from coordinate 453,202,166 downwards.
AAGTAGAGATCTTCGATGTATGGGGGATTGATTACATGGGGATGTTTCCTCCATCAAGGGGGTATCAGTACATTCTAGTGGCAGTAGATTATGTATCAAAATGGGTAGAAGTTGTTGCAACCCAAACGTGCGACGCTAAGTCAGTGATCAAGCTGTTCGAGAAGACAATTTCCCTCGGTTCGATGTACCACACAGTGTAATAAGTGACGGTGGGTCGCATTTCGGGGAAAGACAGTTTGAAGCACTCCTATGAAAGTATGGAGTTAAGCACAAGATCGCTACACCCTACCACCCACAGACTTTCGGGCAGGTAGAGGTTTTGAATAGACAAATCAAGCAGATTCTGGAAAAGACTGTCAGCCGGACGAGGAAGGATTGGTCAATGAAGCTTGACGACGCACTTTGGGCCTACATGACTGCCTATAAAATGCCCATTGGAACCACCCCCTATAAGTTGATCTACGGAAAATCCTGTCATCTACCACTTGAGCTGGAACACAAGGCCCTTTGGGCAATCAAATTCTTGAATATGGATCTAGAGAAAGTGGGAGAAAAGAGATATTTGCAGTTACAAGAGCTTGAAGAATTAAGGATGCATGCTTATGAAAATGCAAAGATCTATAAACAAAGGACAAAGGTGTGGCATGATGCCCACCTGAGGAGGAAGGACGTAAGTGAAGGTGATAAAGTTTTATTATTTAAATCCTCCATTCGTCTTTTTCTAGGAAAGTTATAAATGAGATGGTCGGGACCGTTCACTGTATCAAATATATACCCATCCGGAATGATGGAGTTATATGACAAAGATGATCCGACCAAAGTCTTTCAAGTAAACGGGCACATGGTGAAAAGGTACTATGAAGATGAAGCTTTTGTTAGGAGGGCAGAGATCAACTTGCAAGACATGGATACTGTTGAAGGCTAAAAGTGAAGGACCTAAACCGTTCAAACTGGCGACACAAACTACAACGCTCCTCGGGAGGCAGCCCGAGCTTTTATTTTTCCTAGAATAGGACGTTATTTACTTTCTTGTAAAACAAACATTATGAACATTTGGACTGTAATAAGGCCCGAGTCAAGCACATGTGCCATGTGCGCTGACTCTTCTATTTTATGGGCCACCGCTTGGTTTTATGGATCTGGATGAGTAATACTATCTGAGGCCGGGAATTTAACCTTAGGCCAATGATGTTTTACCCATCAACCGTCCCTCACTTTGTTTTTAAGTCTTTCTTCTAGTTTTTATACTGGATCTTCGTATCGGGCGACAACTCAACCGGCGCGCAGAGTGCACCCATATCGGGCGACGGTATATCGGGCGTCGCATAAGTCGTGTCGGACGACACGCCTGGGCGGCAAGCTCCCGTATCGATCAAGATGTGTAATTACCCTTGATTAGACGGATGGGACCGTCCGTCTCGGGAATGGTTTGTCTCAACGGCCGACACGCGTCCCGGATTTACCCGTTTTACCCCCGGTTGAGATTGCTATATATATTACGGAGGTTTTACCTTGTGGGGCTATTACTTTTTCTCTTTTAGCTACCCGTATCATGTAGTAATTTCTCCCTTTGCTCTTGTGTTGTCCAGGGTAGCTTCAGATAGCAAAGGTATAGCCCGACAGCCTATTTGCCCGACACGAGCTTCTTATCGCGCGTAGCATATCAGCTGGACGACTTTAGTTGATTTTCCTTGTGTCGCCCGACACGTGTGCCACGCGATACGTCTTTCGTACGCGTTTGCCCGATACGCCGCGTTGAGCGATAACCGTGTCACCCATTCTTGCACCGCATCGCTTGTTCTTGATTCGGGCGACACGTTTTTCTCTCTCGAGAAAGTCCCTATCGGGCAGTTTGTTTCATGCGACCGTATCGCCCGACACACCCGTGTTGGGCAACAGGTGTGACACACAGTTTTTTCCATATCACCCAGTGCTGAACGACAATCAGACTTTGTATCAGGCCGAATTTTATCGTGTAATCAATTTTTCTTTTAAATGTCGGTATAGTGCAACCAATTTTTCTTTCAATGATAACAAATATGGCCTGAACAAAGCAGACCACCGTTCAAGTCAACAAACACAGCAGAAGAATCAACACTGAAGCCGTAGCTGAAGCAACAATGGTCGGGCAGAAATGTCAAAATCCCGAGGCAGCTGGGCCATCAACCGCTGAGAAGAGAGCAAGGACGGAAGAAGTAACGAGTCCATTTTCTTTCCCAGAGGATGCATCCAGAACAAGTGCAAAGCTCTCAAGAAGGAAATGCAAGGCTCATGCAGATTATGACGATGATAACCGACCTATGGTAGACAGAGAGCTCTTGAATACACTTGTGGATACTATATCCAAAGAAGATACCCCCCATGAAGAAGGTGGCATTATGACTGATGAACCCAAAATACCCACATTCAATCCAGAAGCGACTGGAGAAAGACTTCCACTGATTTTCTCTTTTGGAGATGGTCCTAAACCACCGCAGAAGACATACTATGATAAGGAAATGGACCTCACTTGGGTCCACCAAATTAAGAAAAAGTATTGGAAGAGATAAGTGGACTTCTCTGACTAGTTCAATAGATGATGAATGTTTAAAGAAACTGAGATTGATGATCAGTCCTTTTGTTCATGTTCACAATGGAAGTATCTTAATAAGTCTACCTATTTAAGGGAATGCCTAATACATCTTCATCCTCAAAGGGATATCAAATAAAGAGACGTCTGACCAACTCCACCACATCGACTACCACAACAAACAAAGAGAATATGTGTGGGATCTTCTATCTAGCGCAGGCGCGCTCACCAGCTAACCCTCACTAAGTTAACATTACCCTACCTTATCTACTTCACAACTCTGGGACAGAGAGTGGAGCAAGTTTGGGGGGGGTACCATGTACCAGTGAGGGAGGTATAATTTTTTTTTTCTTCAAACCTCACCCCTTTTGTTCTTTTTGTTCCTTTCCTATATCATGTGTACATATAATTGCCTAATACAAAAAAATTTGCTAAAAATTTTGAATTTTTTTGCTTATTTTGTCTCCATACGTATGTACAAAGACACAATATAGTAAAAACCTGATACGACTTCTTGCCGGTTAATTTTCTATGTGCCTAAGGAGATGCAAATTTTGTTATGTCTTACTGATAATGCAGCCTCAAACAACAATAGACTACGACTTTCAACGCCAAAAATTTCGAAAAATATAATCTCGCAACAGCTAAGAGACGTGTATGCAGAAGGAAAAAGCTGCCCAAACAGCAACAAAAATTCCTCTTATTTTCCCTTACCCAACAAAAATCCCAAAAAGAGAGAATAGCCTTATGAGAGTGAATAAAAGCATGAGAGTTGTGCCAAATGAAAAAAAAAATATATATATACACACTTGTTTTCCAAAAGTACCCATCTTTAGGCATGGTAGATCCGGGGCAGTGGTACGAAGGATGTGAAATCACTGCTCTAAAGCCAACTGACTTGGACTGCAGGGACCACTTGCCCGTTAACGAACTCGTACCTGGATGGACTGATGGGAAACAAGAAAAACCCAAAAAGACTTAAGCCTACCCAAACACACAACTTTCTGCCCCCAAAAGCTGTTTGGTGTGAAAGCTAACTTCGAATTCATGCACCTCAGTCTCGCTGAAGCTGTGGAGAAGATTTTTGCTTAATAAGGCAGGAGAAATAAAGTCTGTTGTTTGTGGTCGGGCCGCATTCTCTGTGAGACATTTCAATGCTCGCTCAAACCCATGGTCTGGAAACTATACCCGTCAGGAAGAAGCATCACAAAACAAAGTTCAAAGATTGATTGAGGACAATCAAAATGCTAAGTTTGGGGGAGTTGATAACACCAAATTTTGTGATGTTTTTGGCCCTTATTTCGTTATCAACATTGCCCTTTTAAACTATTTTCCTCTCCTTTTTGTAGTGTTTTTGAATAAACAGGCCACGCTACGCTATTAACTCAATATTATCATCTTTTGCAGAGTTTTCCTTAGTTTTTAACACATTTATCGGCAAAAAGGCATGTCCCGGCCCACGAACATGTTCCACCTGCATCAGCCTCCTTACCAACCAGCCAGCCGATACAGTCACTGCCCGATAGGGCAGCACGATTCACTTCCGCGCGACACGAGGGTGTCGGGCAAGAGGGAGCGAACAAGCGATATGCCATCTACCCGACAGGGAGTCGGACCCGCCACGACTACTGAAGCATGTCACGCGATGCAAGCCACCCACCGGCAGGCACCACTCGTTACGATGACCGACTGCCCGACGTCCTTGTGCCGGACGACACGCATATCGGGCACCCCTGAAGCCGCAATAATGGAGCTGAAGGAGGACACGTGGCGTCCGGAGAACCATAACTTCCCCCAACCGCTGCCTATAAATAGCAGCTACAGGAAGCCGAAAAGACAGTTCGGAATTTCTCGAAAGCCAGCTAAGGAAAGCATCTAGAGCTCACGTGTCGTGCCTCATAGGTGTGTCGGGCAATTCTAGGTGAGCACTTCCCCATCCCGAGAGGGAGGGAATGGTTCACTTAGGATTGGCTTGGGCATCGCTGTAGGCCGATATCGGCCAACAAGAACGCCTGATAGGAGTACCCGATACCTGGAAGCACCCGACACGATACCGAACCCCGATACACATCGCTAGTCGCGGCGTATCGCCCGAGAGGGTGCCGCCCGACATGATTGTATCGGGCAAGGGCGCCCCGCGCGATACATCTGCCTGTCATGAGCGTGTCTCCCGAGAGGGTGTGCCGCCCGACATGGGTGTATCAGGCAAGGCTCCTGCCCGGTATCGGGCTGGAGAGTCTGCTGCTGCCTGTCACCCTTCTAAATCAAGAAGGCGACACTTATCTTTACTTATTTCGGTCATTTACTTCTTTTACTTATGCAATGTAATCAGACCCTTATATGTTAATGGAATTAGAAGAGTTTTAATTATCTGCTGCTTTATGTTCGGTACCTTTGTTGGATGATTGCTATGTTTAACATCTGAACTCTAGCTTGTACGCTTGGATCACATTTCGTTTAGCTATTGAATCATGTTTTCCCATTGCAACAGCCTCGAGAGAGGTGTTGTGGCTCTAGTGTTTGGTCCGATACTGGAGTATGAGAGTGCCCAGGATCGGAGTTGCTTTAGTGACCTTTCCACTCTAACTTAAGTCCAGCAACCTCGAGAGGGGTGTTGATGCTTGGTTAGGGTACCCGCTTCGAGAGGAGGGGTACATGATGTTTCTATTGCCGCTTGTTTTACCGAAGCTTTCTCCTTCATTCCTTACTATGGCATTAGTGTTATCTCTCTGTTTCCGTTGCACGAAAACCCCTAAAAACTGATAAATGCTTAAAACCTTACTTTTCCTCATAACTCCGGTTGGAGATAGGTTTCTTTTATTTTATCGATCTTATCCTGTTGTTCTCTTTGGGAATTTTATCTCATCCTTGCTCTTATCGGAGTGTAACATGTCGATTCCGCATTCTCAACACTACCACCCTTGTCCCTGTATTCGACCCCGTATATCTACTTTGACCCCATAAACAAAGTTGCGGGGGCCTAGAAGGTTTCAGGTTATAAATTTAAAAGTCCGACTACTTCAAATCCGCTCCACTTTTCGGATGCGCGATTTAGGCCGATCAGAGTGTTTTGATGAGTCCCCAAAATTCATATAATTTTGGAATCTAGTTAGTAGTAGAAGACATCATTGATAACCATTTTTTCATTAGGACATTGCATGCATAATTCCACTCTTGAATTTTCAGTGTGGTCATTAGGATGAATTTCATACACCATATAGGAGCATTATTTCCATTTCATGAAATGTATATTCCATATTCAATCACCTATTCCATCCGCCCATTTCCCTTTCGGTAGGCTATCTCTATGATCGCCCCTCATACCTTATCATCAAGGGACTGTTTCCATTGTTGAATTTTATTTAATTAAGCCCAATGTAGTTTTGTGAGATACTCTGATGCACTCAGTGTGTTTCATCCTAATCATTATTTTCAATTGTTCCAAGCAACTTGTGTAATTTATTGATTTATAGCCAACGTCCTTGTGATTTTTTGTGGTTGGCCACTTTTAAACAGCTACATGTTCATTTGTTAGATTACTCTTTGGGACCACTTGGTAGACGATTGGTTATGAGTGTTATCTTTATAGGGATGTGTGGTTTTGTTGACCTTCTCAATTGAACGTAAGAGTACGCGTTTCTCCAGAATGAGATATAGTTTAAGCTTGGTCAATTTGATGCATGCACAATTGTGTCATTTTCTATCCATTTTAGTGTAATTCTATTGACAAATGATGTTTTCTAAATATTTGGTCATGAACAAACATATAGTCACTTGTTTGTGAATCAAATTCACATTTTCTATTAGTAAACTACAATAAATTATGTATATATTTTGTTTACCCACAGATGTGTGCTTTCTATACAAAAATGTAAAGTTTATTGGTAAAATGTCGATAACATCGACCATATAGTCGACATCATCGAACTTGTTATCCTTAAAGCATACCGTTGAGCCCCTCAGGGTAAATACATTGACCTTATGATTAATATCATTGACCTTATTACTAAAAAGTTAGGTTTGTACTACCATTTTGATTGATTTATCGACCACTAAGTTGATGTATCGATCCTGTGCATCAATTTAGGCTGAAATCAAGTTAATTGTGTTTGATGATTGATAGACACATTGGATAAATAGATTACTTAAGATCTAATCATGAAGTTTATGAGATCTAACTCGTTTTAGATCTATTTTTATAGTTTGAGAGCAAGGAGATAAAAAGAGAAAGCTCCATTGGCACCTATATGCATATGAAGGTAGAATCAGTTGGGAAATATGGCTATAGATATTTCAATGGAAGCAAAAAAAATCTTGTAATATTCCCCTTAGACAGTGAATCACTTGAACAACTATAGATTGGGAAGTAAGGTTTCAAATTATATACCTAGTCCTAGAGTAAGTCCATCGACTTATTCTTACAACAGTGTGCTTCTTTCTCGGGTAGCACTCGGATGGTCGGCGACAGCGACCTCCTAGTGCAGCACCACGAACATCGATTGATGATGTATTTCTAGCAGGTGGAAAAGGCATCCATGCCTCTACTAGTCCACACAGACCACTGAGAACTCCTATCTTTATTTTAGAACAGACAAGAAAGAGTTGTACCTTCTAGTCAACGTGCTAGAGTTGACTTTCTCTCCCTTGTTGTCTCTCCTTTTACGGGTAAGACTTGCTCGAGTTATCACATTACCACAACTATGAGAAGACAACAATTGTCAGAGCTTGTTGTTGTCTTCTAAAAGTCTTGATTACCCTTATATTATATAGTAGGGTCAGGGTCAGGGCTTCTAGATTAAATGGGAGTTGAAGAGACAAAATTTCTTGAACTTTTAGGAACTTGCAATCCCTAAACTGATCGGTTCACATCTGAACTGATAGGTTAAATGTGATTGATCAATTCAACACTTGAATGGATGGGTTCACTATGTTTCCTATTGGCAATCATATTGGCTTTATATATTCAATTAATGCATAATATGACATCGACATCAATCCTTGATCCAGTCTTACTAATCAATCAATCGGTCAGTTCACAACCTGAACTGGTTGGTTCATACATCAAACTAATCAGTTCACTTCCTGAATCTATCATTTTAGATTTTTGACAACCAATCTTGTTTAAATTGAAAGCCTAACACTTTAGTAATCAAGTTTAAATCACCTTCATGATTAAACTCATATTCTAGGTAAATCCTATGCGTGTGACCCTATAAGTCCCAAGTTACATTGGAAGTGAATGTCCATGACCAATTTATGACATCACAAGAAATGAATGGTATCCAACAACACATCATTTATACCCTAGTAATTGGAAAGTTGGAGAACAACTTCAACCTACAAACTATGATAAGTGTTACATTGATCATGTAGTTCCTTTGTATATGATATCCAGATTGAACTCGAGGCATGGAATCATCATCCTCTTCAATGTTTAATCCATGTTCCTTGAATTAGAGCAAAATTTCTGAGATACATGTGATCACATATCATATATTGATTCACACGAGTATGGCCATACATTTCTTAGTCTTTCTTATCAAGTGGTCGGGTATCAACTCCAGTATGAGGGACAAATCCCATCTACATCACTCACAGTCATTCCCCATGTGTCACAATGTATTCAAACATCACCTTTATAGTAACCCTTATTCAAGGTCATGTTGGATGATGTCGAAGTACATCAAATGACATGTGGTGAGTGTAGTGGTTTTATGTCTAAGAACCACAATCACCACCATCACTATGGGTGTTGATTTTGACTACCATCCAATGGTTTCCATGTATCACTCTTAAGGTGAGTATGTTCGATACACTATTATCTAAAATTACCTATGTGTTTGGTATGATATCAAATATCATGACTAATGCGATTTTGTCATCAACCGGCAGACATTCTAGTCTTATGTATTATTGATATCTATTATCTTCCACAGTAACAATCGACTAGGGACATAACAAGAATGTATGTACTCTTATCATTCCTATAATCTCATCATTTAGGTCCTCAACCTAAAGACATATGTCATTGAGTAATACCATTCTTTATACATATATCTTGTTATACTATTATCTCATAAGTGATAAACATATAGATGAAGATTTCCTTTATTATTAATCAAATTATTTACAAGATATGCCTTTAAAATCATCATATGATTGGCTCTCTGGACATACATACCAACAAACTCCCACTTGCACTTAGAGACAATCACCCATGAACTTAATTCCAAGTGATCTAACATGATCTTCACACTTCTACTGTGAAACTGCTTTTGTCAAGAGTCAGCCACATTGCTTTCAGTTGGTACTCTACAAATCTTTACATCTCCTCATTGTACGGTCTCCTGTATGAGATGGAATTGTAGTTGTATCTTCTTGAAATGTTGATGTGATATGGGTTCCTAATCTTATGCAATAGCTCCATTATAGTCACATTATAGCTCTGATGCATCACTGATGCTTGGAACTACCCCAAGTTTATAAATGAACTTCTTGATCCAAATACCTCCTTTGTTGCGTTGGAGGCATCAATACACTCAACCTTTGTTGTAGAATCAACAACTATTTTTTGTTGGGAACTCTTGCAGCTTACATCTCCATTGTTTAGGCAAAACACAAATCTAGATTGCAATCTACAGTCATCTTTGTCAGTTTGGAAGCTTGCATTGGTGAAAACCTTTACCACTAACTCTTCCTTGCCACCATAGGCAAGGAACCGATCATTAGTTCTTCTCAAGTACTTAAGGATGTTCTTTACAATATTCCATTGACTTTCACTGGGATGTGACTGATACCTACTAGTCATACTCAAGTCATATGAGACATCAAGGTGAGTACATAACATTGCATACATGATAGATCCAGTTGCAGATACATATGGAATCTTACTCATGTGCTCTCCTTCTTCACAAGAACTAGGATATTGATCTATAAAGATACAAATTCAATGAGACATGGGTAAGTTTTCTCTCTTTGAGTTATCCATGTTGAACCTTTTCAACACTTTGTCAATGTATGTGCTCTAGCTTAGGCCAAGAAGCCTTCTAGATCTCTATCTATAGATCTTGATTCCTAATATATAGGGTGCTCCGCCTAAGTCTTTCATAGATAATGTATTTCCTAGATAGGTCTTTACCATCTGTAAAGTAAGAATATTATTCCCCTTCAATAATATGTCATTTGCATATAATATGAGAAATACAATCATCGTCGCACTAACCTTCTTGTAGACACACGGTTCATCTTCATTTAGACTAAATCCAAACTAGTTGACTGTTTTGTCAAATCAAAGATTCCATCTCGAAGATGTTTGCTTCAATCTATAGATTGACCTTTGTAACTTACAAAATTTGTTTGCATCTTTAGGACTTATAAAACCCCCAGGTTGTGTCATGTACACATCCTTAAGTAAATTCACGTTAAATATATGGTTTTAACATTCATCTACCAAATCTTATAGTCATAATAAGCTACAATGGAAAGCATAATCCTGATGGGCTTAACCATGGAAACTAGAGAGAAGGTTTCTTCATATAAACACGTTAAACTTGTATGAAACCCTTGGAAACCAATCAACCTTTGTAAGTTTGTACATTACCATCCATGTCGGTCTTCTTCTTGAAGACCCACTTGCACCCTATAAGTTTTACCCCTTTAGGTGGATCTAAAAAGGTCAATACCTTCTTGGTGTACATGGATTCCATCTCAGATCTCATGGCCTCAAGAAATTTCTCAAATTATGGTCCCCTAAAAGCTTCTAGGTAGGTAGTTGGCTCATCATCAATGACCGACTCATTGCCTTCTTGAGTCACAAGATAACCAAATCTTTATGGCTCAAGGCTTGTCCTACTAGATCTGTGAGGTTCATGTGTTTGTTACATGAGGAAGTTGAGATTCCACAATAGTATGTGACTCTTTATGTTCCTCTTATACCTCTACATGTTCAATGTTTTCTTGTTGGTCTCAAACCCCTTCGAATTCTATTTTCCTCCAATTGATTCCCTTGGAAATAAATTCCTTTTCTAGTAATACAACATCCGTAGCAACATTGTCAGGTGGAGTATAAAAGTAGTATCCTTTGGTTTCCCTAGGATGTCCAACAAAATAATATTTATCCAATTGGGTTCAAGATTTTCAAGTAAGTGCTTTCTCACATAGCTTCAAATACCCAAATCTTCAAACAAAACATTGGGACTCTTCCCATACCATATCTCATATGGTGTCTTTCAAACTAATTTGGATGGTACACGGTTTAGTGTAAACATTGTGGTTTTTAGAGCATAACCCCAGAAGGAATTTGGAAGATAAACAAAACTCATCATTGATCGAATCATATCTAGAAATATATGATTCCTTCCTTTTGATACACTATTACGTTGTGGTTTCTAGTTGGAGTCCATTGTGATATGATACCATAGTCTCATAGAAGATCATCAAACTCTTGGCTTAAGTATTTTGCACCTCAAATAGAATTAAGTGCCTTCATACTTATACCAAGTTGGTTATGTAATTCATTCATGATATCCTTAAACTTTTCATGGGTTTTTGACGTATGTTTCATCAAGTAAACATAACCATGTCTACTGAGATCATCAGTAAAGGTAATGAAGTACTGGCTCTAGCATTTGTTCTAAAAGGGCCACACATATTAGTTTGTATGAGTCCTAATAGATTGCTAGCCCTCTCACAATTACTAGTGAAGGGATTCTTTGTCATCTTTCCCAATAAACAAGACTCACATGTCTCTATTGATTTGAAATTAAAAGAGTCTAGATATCCATATTTATGGAGTCTAGAAATGTGTTTCTCATTGGTGTTCCCTAGATGATAATGTCAAAGGTATGTTTAGTTTGAGTTGTCGAGATTTCATCTTTTGGTATTTATGTTATAAATATGTGTCTCTATATCTAGAAAATAAAGACCAGAAGACATAGGGGCACTGCCATAAAAGATATCATATTTTGAAATAGAGCATTTACCATGATTTATATGAAATTCATATCCATTCTTGTCCATATAAGATAAACACATAATGTTTCTATTAATGGCATGTAAAAAATAGTAGTTCTCTAACTCTATTACAATCCCCATAGGAAGAGATAAATTATAGGTTCCAACTGCAGTGGAAGCAACTCTTGCTCCATTTGCGACATGCAGTTCGACCTCACCCTTTCTTAAAGGCTTACTTTGTTTCAGATCATGCATATTCGAACAAATGTGAGATCCACATCCGGTATCTAGTACACATGATGAAGAAGTATTTATATTTATCTCAATAATGTATATACCTGAGGTTGAGATCTCTATCCCCTCCTTCTTCCTTAGTTCCTTGAGGTAGTGAGGGTAATTCTTTTTCTAGTTTCTAGGCTGGTGACTGTGGTGAAAATCACCTCCTTTAGTCACCCCTCCCTTTTCTTTGAGTGCAGAAGACTTGGGTTTCTATCTAGCCTTAAAACTCTTCTTAGCTTTTCCTTTTCCCTTTGACTTCCCTTTGCTATGCTAATCATCATCATAGACTTGGGCTTGTCTTTCTTCATTTTCTCTTTAGTTATTCTCAACATGCCCAATCATTGTGATAGTGGCTTGTCAAAATCATTCAGTCGTAGTTCATGACAAACTGGATGTATGATTCCGGCAGTGACTGCATAATCACATTTGTGGTGCAACTCTTAACCCAAGGGAAATCCCAATCTATTAATATTTCTCCACATGCCCAACTATCTGGAGAACATGGGGACCTACTGGATCTCCTTCTGCCATGTTGCACTTGAATATTGCCTTGGAGACATCATATCTCTCTTGTTTTGCCTTATTTTGTTACATGCTCTTAAGATGTGTTACCATTTTAAGAACATCAATTTTCTCATGATATCTCTGTAACTCAAAGTTCATTGAGCATAACATCATGTACTTGACATCTAAGACATCTTCCGAGTGCTTGTTGTAAGCATCTATGTCATCCTTAGGTGCAGCGGGAGTAGGTTCATCTAGATTTGGTGTCTTATAACATCCTAGGATTTGAGGTCTTAGATAAAATGATCTTATAAGGAATGATTAAACTACCCATATGACCAAGGTGCACCTCCTTTTCAGGGATCCCATCACTAAAGAACTCCATAGTTAAGCGTGATCAGCTTGGAGTAGTACCAGGATGGGTGACCAGTCAGGAAGTTGACCCCGACTTGTGCATGAGTGAGGACAAAGTGCGCAATTAAGGCAAGTGGTGGTATGTGGGGCCATTCATCATTCCTAAAAATCTACTAGAGCCTAGGACAGTGGGACCAAGTGTTACAAATGGTATATGAGGCAAAACCCCTACAGTAGGTGGGGCCCACATGGGCATGTGGCATGCCAGTCTTGAGTTGTGCGGTCTGAGCAAGTTGGAAATGGTTGTCCATGGTGACATATCCACCCTTGTGCTGGTATTCCATGATCAGGAGTTGGGTATCCATTGGACATTCTGGGTTTACACTAAAATGGGGCAATATTATGAGGCCATATAGTTGAGCCTTGACGAGGACGTCATGAATCTAAGTGGGGGAGATTGTAACATCCTAGGATTTGAGGCCTTTGATAAAATGATCTTATAAGGAATGGTTGGACTACCCATATCACCAAGGTGCACTTCCTTTTTAGGGAGCACATCACTAAAGAACTCCATAGTTAAGCGTGCCCAACTTGGAGTAGTACTAGGATGGTTGACCAGTCAGGAAGTTGATCTTGGCATATGCGTGAGTGAGGAAAAAGTGCACAGTTAAGGCCAGTGGTGGTCTGTGGGGCCAACCATCATTCCTGAAACTCTACTAGAGCCTTAGGCAATGGGCCCAGGTGTTACATGTCTCCAGGACATAGAGCTTCCGCTCTTGTGTGAGAACAATTCTCAACGTCCTGAACCAGTCATGGAAATTATTCCCATTCAACTTGTCCTTCTCATGGACCGGCCACAAGGAAATGTGTTATTGGTTGTCATTTGATTCTACAAGAAAAATTTTCCATTTGTCAAAACACTTTTGATTTGATTTGATTAAAATAACTTTGACTATATTAATTAGACCTTTATTTAATTATCACTCCCACTATTTTGTTCAAATTTATATCCCTCACATATCAATTTGGAAGATTACACCGTGCAACCTTCTAGTGAGCCAAGACCTAAAACAATTAAGATATTACCCGACCAAGGCCAACATCCATAATCAATTATTAAGGTAGGAAACATTTGTTAATGGCATCTCATGTAACTCTTGGATAGATGGTATACACAACTCTTTTCCACAGTCCATCTGCATGCTTCTAGGGACTGGATCTCATTAAGGTCACCTAGTTAAGTCTGGCCTAAAAGTCAACACGACAACAATGTACCCTTCTTGGCATGCCCACATAACTATCATCGTACTTACACGAGATAGACGACACACCACCCTTAGCGTGCCCACACTTTGTTGATTAAGATTTTCATGTGTATTGCTTATAGAAAGCATCTAAGACTTAATATTGGATTGAGGGATTTTATATTTATATAAATACATATACATATCCAATCATCACATACTTATAGTACGTATCATATACATGGTATATCCGCAAACAAGAAACATGCAATTATATAATACAAGTGATGGTTATGGCCATAATAATGCAATTCCTTGGAGACATAAGGAATTTCTACCACCTAAGATCAACATCATATGTGGAAACATGTTGTTGAAGAAGACCTATGTTGGAACCAATCCATGTCGATTGACTCAACTCTTGAGCCCATCGGTTGCCTCCTAGTTAGTTGGTTGGTATCTTGGATCAGTTGACTAGTCTCCAGTTCAAGTAATGTTTGGAATCCTCCAGTAGATCGATTGGGCCACCAGCCGATCGATTGGATCCTCTCGTCGTCTAGCCTCCTCGGTCCTCCTGTCGATCAGTTTGACTTCTAAGTTGGTCAGTTCACCTGGTGTAGAGAGCCTTTTTATTCCAAAATAAGAAATTAAATTATCCTATTCATATTTAACTTATTACATTGTAATAGAGATATCTTGAGTTACATTCGAGGGGAGCATAGGAAGGAAAACATTAACTTTACAAATGGAAAAGGATAGAGAGGCTCAGTATGCAAACTGAGTTAAAAGAGCAGGAATAAAATCATTCAACCATGTGTAAAGATTCAGGGGTTATTGTCCATAACCACACTAACATCCACCAAAAAATAAATAAATTTTAGGATGAAACATATAACTTGCATATATATATATATATATATATATATATATATATATATATATATATATATATATATATATATTTCATATATGTTATGACCACGCTTGAGCTTAAATGGTAATTGGGGTTTGCATGGATGATTATATGCTTAATTAGATTGATCATCACTTAAACCCTATTAATGATGGTAGACCACTTGTGATGATTTGATACTAAGAAGGAACTCTAATCATGATTTTATTTTGAAGGATTAGGGTTTGAGAAGTGTAAATATTAGTTGCCAAAATTTAGGGGTTTGATAGTTTATAAATACATATTTAAATAGGTATAATATATAATAAATGATTTTTCATATTTTCTATATAACTTGGATTCACTTGAAATTTGGATACGATATGCATAAGTCACTCATTAGTATTAGTGAACAATATTAGAATTTTTTAATGTGTGATGGACCTTTGTGTCAAACGAGTTTCCTCAAGACAAACTCAACTGGCCAAGCATTCTGAATGCAGTGCAACAATGTAGTGCTTGATTTTTAATTTTTTATTGGTATCTCATAATTATTTGGAGCTCAAAAACTCAGTTAAAGACAACATGAAAATTTTGCATAATTTTTGGAGCATCTGTCACCCATTTATTAAATGATTAAAGTAACATTTTTGTGATAGAAAATTCTACTAAAATAAAAGAAATTATAAGTAGGGTCAATTTCCAATTGACCCAAGCACCTCAATTGCTCTATATGATCAACCTAACACACTAGGAGCCTCATAATTCGTGATTCAATCCAGATAAACAAAATCCTAGAGAGAGAGGGAGAGCTAGGGTTTGGATGGAGAAAGTGGAGAAGATGGTGATATAGGGTTTTCTCTTACTAAAGTTGATGAAATCAAATAGGCGTGTCATCTCTAGAGAGCCTTTCTTAGTGATTCTTCTCTCACATGTCAAGATTCTGCCTTTCCTCTGATTTGATTTGAAGTGATATCAAATCTCCACCTTTTCTCACTCTTTCTATAGAATTCTCTATTTCTAGGATTTCTGAGTTGAAAGGAAGAGGAAATTGGTGATTTGCTAGGGTTTTGATATGGATTCTAGAATTTCAGTTCTTGAGCTACTCTTTCAAGGTGTTTTAACACCTTAGGCGAGTGGGTACTTATTTTAAACAACAAATTGCATGAAATTGAATCAAATCCTCAATAATCTATAGTTCCATTGTATGCGACTACACACCCTAAATTTTCCGTTCTGTTTAAGATTATGAAAGATGATCTAGAAATGGATTGTTTTCTTATTGTGATAAATTTTAGATGATAATGTTATACTAGAAATGGACGCAAGTCATATAAAATATAATTCTTAATTTATTGTTGGATTTATATGAATATACCAAAATGTAGGATTTTTGAATTGCTATATAATTGAATAAAGAACTTTGCCTATTTGAATCTTCTTGTTTATGCATGATTGTTTTATCTAAATGTGAATTACAGATGTATCAGATACTAGCTTGGATTTTATCTGATGTTATTTATGTTTGCTTGATGTCACGGTAAAGAGGGTGAAACCCTAGATGAATGGAAAGTTGAAAGTTTGCAAATAGACATCATGAAATTCAACTATTGTGATTTTTTTATTTTTTATATTCATTTATTCAAGATTATTCTTAATGCATGATATTTCAATGAATGGTGTGGAAACCCTAGTTCAACTCATTCTAGGGATTCATATATATGTTTAATTCTATGTGAATTGTCAAAAGCAATCTTTATTCTATGAAAAGTTTATGACACATTAAATCCTTATGCGGGTCATGTGATATCTGAATGAGGAAAAGGAAACCCTAAGGATAGGGCATTCAATGAATCAAGTATTTTCATATCATTTTTTCTTGGTATGAGATGTGGTGTTGCTCAACAGTTCAATTTTTGGTACATATTACATATGATTGATGAAATGAATTATTTATTAAGTTAAACTAAGAAATGTTATTGTGATGACTGAATCGTGAATATAAAGAGTTAATTAGACATTTAGATGCCATGGTCATTTTAGGATCCTCACAGGATGAGGCATGGGCTATGAGGAGCAAATAGCTTCCCCACTTGAGGTAATTTAGATTGAGGTAAGTCGGATCTACCAGTAAGGTGCAGGGGTCTTGATCTATAGGACAGACTCCTTATGAATTGTGTGGTACTCAACACCAATAAGGGATGTCGGTGGTACCTGTATTCTAAGTTGTAGTGATCAGTGGTCAGTGGGTCCACTAATGTACAACAAGATAGAGTGATTTGACTCTACGCCTGAGTAACCAGGTTTAGAGGAGGAGTCAAGATATCTGGCCACTACCATTTGCCGCCAAGAGTTAGATGTGGAGAGGCCCGCTGTAGACAGGGTCTTACTCAAGAGATAGGCTTAGGAACTCAGGCATGCTTCTAAGACTTGTACAGTGAAATTGTAGCTTGTTGCGATGCTTTCACATGTTGTGGTACACCTCATGTGGGTTCAGGACATAATAAGATGAATGTGAGATAAATTCAGTGTGTGCAATTATTGATTTATTCCTTGGGATTTTCTAGAGTATCTTGCTATTTGTATGTTATTGATTTACTAGTTTCCTTAATGATTGATTAAGAATGTTCAATGATTGATTACTCTTTATGGTCATCTAGAGTAACCTATCAGATATATGTCTGTGATTGATTAGTTCCTATATTGAGTCATTACTGCTCCACTTATATTCAGTTCCTCAATAATATATGCTTTGTCAACTAAAGCGTTTTATACTATTTCTTTGAAGTACTCATTCACTGAGCAAGTAGGCTCACCCCTCTACTCCCAATTTTTTTAGGAAAACCATGTGCATCTGAAGAACGTCAATGCCAGAGTAGATCTACCACAAGATTAAAGTACTTGATTATTGAAGTAGTCATCCATGTCACTCTAGGTCTTGTATAGTAGTGAGAGAGTTGTAAATGACGATGTATAATTTTATTTCCTTAATAATAGAGAATATATCTGATTATCATGTTGTGTGTAATGGAAGTGTGAGAAACAAAAATGAATGTTTAGATATGTTTCTTTATTATTGAAATCAGATTAGAATCAAGTCTTAAGTTCCCTTAAAAAGTTAGCTTATGTGATTGAATGTGAGTAAACAAAGAGTTTGAAATCAAAAAAGAAAAAGTTCAGGGTGACCTTTGTATTATGTTTAATCCTCAACTTATGCCCTAATCTCATGATTAGAGGTTATCGTGTGATATGGGTGTAACAACTTGGTATTAGAGCTTAGGCTAAGTAGTGAGGGACCATTAGGATAGAAAGTCAGAGTTATAAGTTTGGCAGTTAGGAGGTGATGTGTCAGTAGATCTGGGAGGTCTGAGTATTAGGATATCCTGGCTCAGTATTTGTATATTGAGGTTGACCAGTATCAAGTTACTATGTCTATTCTTCTCTGGATGCCCTGGCCAGGTATGTAGAGGAAGGATGGGCTAGAGAGAAATCCTAGAAATACTAGGGTTATAAGACAATAAAGTAATCAAGAAATGAGACCATAAAGATAGACTGAGTTACTACTTTTATTTTATATTGCTATTTTGATTGGAGGTGAATAGAAATACTCTTATATATTTGAATTCAAAAAATTCAATTTTCTCTCTCTATATATATGATTCATTAAGATTATTATACAATATGGAGTTACTTTAGTTGTTGTCTATATTCTTTGCATCAAGTAGTCTAAAAATAATCATCAAATGAGCTTTCTCTAAGTTGATATTCTTTCCAAATGTTTGAGATAAATAGGAGTCAATTAATCCTGGGTAGCTCTTGGCTTCAGGACTGTAGGTTCGGCCTGGTCTGACTGGTAGGATGTGTTACTTGAATCTGATGACTTCTATTAATGATATAGTAAGAGTAAACAATGGATAAATTAGACCCACATTGTAGTAAGAATGTACATACACTAAGATGTTGAAATACAAGGGAAAGACTAGAATAGCTAAGAATCAATTGGAATTGATATCTAAGATCCAACTTTGGGGCCTCAGATAAGAAACCCTAAATGGGGAATGAAGGAAGAGGGAATATAGATACAAGACATATATTAGTATGTTACATACAAACTGAAAAAGAAAAGATGGATAAAGAGAGCTAAACCATATAACTAATTGAGGCACTTTATTCAATTTGATAATAAGGAAAGATAAGAGAAAACTACATAGTGAAACCAAGATAGAAAAAATCAATTATGATGAATGGATAGCATAATCTAGTAATATGCATATATGTAGTCCAAAAAAGGGGAAAATAGGAGACAATAGTAAAGTATTCAATAAGTGCATAGCAATGGAGAATTTTCAAAAAAAAAAAAAGTAATGAGAAGTAAATGAACATATAAACAATAAAAATAGGATAAGAAACTCAGAAGAAACAAAAGAAAAATGTTGGAAATGATGAGTTTGATTAAGGAAAGAGGGTTACATGATATAACAGAGAGAATGAAAAGTGTACTTATATTATGAAGTCTAAAGCATTCATTCTTACTACTGCTTTGGTTCAGATATTATATAAATTAACAACCTAGTTTCCATCAGATGTAATTCATAAGTTCCTTATGATGAAATGATTTTTTTTAATTAGAACAAGGATGAAGCTAAACAAATGATCAAGTCAAATAAATATGAAATATATTTAGGAGAAAAACTTGATTAAAAGAAAAATCAGTGTTTACTCTTGCATGAACCATCTGATTTGAAATGAAGTACATGTAGTGTATTATATATAAGACAAAACTAGTAAAGAGAGTATCATTTTAGAATTTCAAATTCATATTAGTAAAAGGATAATAAGAAATATTTATGACATGGAATATGGAATCATACACATGAATGGGCAACATGATCATAAGAGATAAGTAGAAGTTAAGTTTGATTGGTGGAAGAGTAGTGTATAGTAACAGGATGATGGAATATATATAAGGGTTTGGAACACAAGGAAGTAATATAGAGCATAAAAAGACATACTCTAAGATGTGAGGAAATTACTAAATAGATTTGTCTCCTTTAGAATGACTACTTAAACTTGGATATGAGAAATGTGCTAAGTGAGTAGTTGAAGATTGGAATTCTAAATCTGAAAACCAGCTTCTCTTTTGTAGCCTCCTTAATGATAGTAACATGGAGATGAAGTGATAAGGAAATGAATTTTAAATGATACATAACCACCATGGTAGAGACATATTTTGAATGTACTAATGACGTGTAATGTGATGATGAAACCCTAGTAGGGTAAATAAAGAAAGCAACCTATTAGAAATTTCAAATAAGAGAAAAGGAAATTCATGTGGTATAGATAAGGAAGACTTCAGTAAACCTCAAGAGAGCTAAAGTTTGCATATAGAATCAAGGGAGTAAAATCATGTCACAATAAGATCATGTTATCGATATGGATCAAACCCTAGAATGTTCAGGGTTCTATCAGTTCAAGGGATATCACCAGTGATTTGACCTAGAGTACTAACACCTTTATAAAATATGATCATGAGATCTATAATGTGAGAAGAAACTAGTAATGATAGTAATCAGTGTTTGAAGGTAGAAAATGAGAAAGATAGAAAAAAACATGGAAATGATTATGAGTGGAGGGTGGGAAATAGATATGAAATGTAAGAAGGGTGATATAAATAAAAGACAAATTACAACATGAGAAAAATGTGATAGGAAATAAATTCTTGTAGTAATAGCAATAATGATGAATAATCCATTCTTAATATGAATATTTTAATGTTAGAGATGTTTAAACTATATGATCAAAATGAGAAGGATAAGTAAGAAGTAGAAAGTAGTAATGAAAAAGAAGAAAAATCAAAGAAAATAAATGACTTTCGGTAATATGTGAATTTGTTTTTAGAAGTATAATTTTTTCGAAGGTATATCAAGGTATGTAAATTTGTTTTATATATGATTTCACTTGTACATGTGTGAGTAATATATTGATTGAAAAGGGAGTTATGGCTTTAATCATTCTATCTGGTAATCCAACTCAATATATTAAATCTAGTCTTACAGCTTATGAGTGCTTTGCTATTTGAGTAGCACAATAGTAAAATTCTCTTTAGTAACTCTGATATGATACATCACAATATTATAGATTGAACTGTATGAATTGAGATAGTTGGATCGGATTACCAGTGTTGAGGTAACACCTCAAGAGAGTATGAAAAAATTGAACATGGTGGATTCTCTTTCTCTTTTCTAGTATTGATTGTGACATAAAAAATTATGTTGCCATCAATGAGAAGCCTTGTTTTAAATTTGTTTTGATTAGAAGAGAAACAAAGGACTCAATGTTGAAAACAATATTCAAATGTGAAATACAAGAATATAGTGATATATAAGATTTTAGAAGTTCAAAAGGAACCTCAAATGCACTTTCTTGTGTATTTATGTTTCAGGTAAGAAACCTCTTCAAGGGGGGGGGGGAATTTTTATGACCACAATTGAGCTTAATTGGTAAACTAGGGTTTACCTGGATGACTACATGCTTAATTAGATTGATCGTCACTTAAACCTGATTAATGATGGTAGACCACTTTTGATGATTCAATAATAAGAAGAACTCTAATCATGATTTTATTTTAAAGGATTATGGTTTGATAAGTGTAAACCCTAATTGCCAAAAATAAGGGTTTTGATAGTATATAAATACAAACTTTGATAGGTATAACATTATTATAAATGATTTTTCATATTTTCTATATAACTTTCATTCACTTGAATTTTGGATATAATATGGATAAGTCACACATTTGTATTAGTGAAAATATCATAATTTTTGGATGTGTGATGGACTGTTTGGTCATCCAAGTTTCCTCCATACAAACTCAGCTGACCAGGCATTCTAACTGTAGTACAATAGTGTAGTATTTGATTTATAATTATTTATTGGTAGCTCAGAATGAAATGAAATTCATATTGGAGCTTTCAAACTCAGTTGCAGACAACATGAGAATTTTTCATTATTTTTGGATCGTCTCTAACCTATTTACTAAATGATTTATAATAACATTTTATGATAGGAAAATCTTTTGAAATAAAAGAAAGTATAAGTAGGGTTAATTTTCAATTGATCCAAGCACCTCAATTGCTCTATATCATCAACATAACACATTGGGATCTCTCATAATTTGCAATTCAATCAAAAGAAACAAAATCCTAGAGAGAGAGAGGGAGAGCTGGAGTTTAGATGTAGAAAGTGGAGAAGTTGGCGATCTAGGGTTTTCTCTTGCTAGAGTTTATGAAATCAAATAAGTTTGTCATCTCTAGATAGTTTTTCTTAGTGATTCTTCTCTCAGATGTCAAGGTACCACCTATCCTCTTATTTGATTTGAAATGATATCAAATCTCCATCTTTTCTCACTCTTTCACCATAATTCTCTATTTCTAGGGTTTTCGAGTTGAAAGGAAGAAGAAATTCGTGATTTGTTAGGGATTTGATATGGATTCTAGAATTTTAGTTCTTGAGCTAAGTTTTTAAGGTGTTTTCACACCTTAGGTGAGTAGGTACTTCTTTTATGCAGTAGATTGCACAAAATTGAATCAAATCATTAATAATCTTTAGTTCCTTTATATGCAACTACAAACCCTAAATTTGCCTTTCAGTTTAAGCTTATGAAAGATTATCTAGAAATAGATTGTTTTCCTGTTGTGATGAATTTCATATGATGAAATCATATTAAAAATGGATACATGTCATCTAAAATAGAATTCTTAAAGTTATGACATAAGTTATAAGAATATACCAAATCTAGGGTTTTCGGTTATGTCTGAAACTACTATATAATTGAATAAAGAACTTTTCCTATTTGAATCTCCCTGTTTATGAATGATTGTTTTATCTAAATGCATATTACAGATGTGTCAGATACTATCTTAAATTTCATTTGATGTTATCAATGTTTGCTTGATATCTCAGTAAAGAGGGTGAAACCCTAAATGAATGGAAAGTTGGAAATTTGCAAATAGACATCATGAAATTAAACTGATGTCATTGTTTTATCGTTATAGATTCATTTATTCAAGGTTATTCTCGATGAAATGATAATTTAATGAATGGTGTTGAAACCCTAGTTCAGATCATTCTAGGGTTTCATACAGATGTTTGATTATATGTGAATTGTTGAAAGCAACCTTTATTCTATGAAAAGTTTATGAAACATTAAATCCTTATGCAGGTCCTGTGATATGTGAATGAGGAAAAGGAAACTCTAAGTATAGGGCATTCAATGAATCAAGTATTTTCATATCAGTGTTTCTTAGTATGAGATGTGGTGATTCTCAACCGTTTAGTTTTTGATACATATTATAGACAGTTGATGAAATGAATAGTTTATTAAGCTAAACTAAGAAATATTGATGCGATGATTGAATCATGAATCTAAAGAGTGAATAAGACATTTAGATGCCCTAAACATTGTAGAATTCTCATAGGATGAGGCTTGTGTTGTGAAGAGGAAATGGCTTCCCCACTGGAGGTAGTCCAGATTGAGGTAAGTCAGATTGTACCAGTAGGGTGTGTGGTTCATGATGGTAGGACAAACTCCTTATGAATTTTATGGTACCCAACACCAGCTGGGGATGTAGGTGGTATTTGTGCTCCAAGTTGTAGTGATCAGTGGTTAGTAGGTACACTGATGCATAATAAGCCATAGTGCTTTGACTCTCCACCTAAGTACCCAGGTTTAGAGGAGGATTCGAGATATCTGGCCACTCCCATTAGTGAACGAGAGCCACATGTGGTGAGGCCTGCTACAGACGGGGTCTTTTTGACAGATGGGATTAGGAACCTGGGCATGCTTCTAAGCCTTTTACAGTGAGATTGTAGCTTACTATGATGATTTCACATGTTGTGGTACACCTTATGTGGATTCAGGGCATAACAAGATGAATGTGAGATGATTCAAGTGCGCACAATTAATTATTTATTCCTTGAAATTTTCTAGAGTATCTTGATATTTGTATGTTTCTAGATTACTAATTTCCTTTGTGATTGGTCACGAATGTTGAATGGTTGATTTACTATTTATAGTCATCTAGAGTAACATACCATATATATGTTTGTGAATGATTAGTTATTGAATGGATCATTACTACTACACTTATATTCAATTGGTCGATAATACATGTTTGATAATTAAAGTGCTTTATAGTGTTTCTTTGAAGTACTCATTCACTGAGCGAGTATGCTCACCCTTCTACTCACATTTTTTAGGGAAACCATGTGGATCTTAATAATGTCAATGCCAGAGTAGATCCACCACATGAGTTAAGTATTAGATTAGTGAAGTTTAGTCCATGCCACTCTAAGTCCTTGTAGAGCAGTGAGAGAGTTGTAAGTAATGATGTGTAACTTTATTTACTTAATTATAGAGAATGTATCTGATTATCATGTTGTATGTAATGAAAGCGTGAGATACAAAATGAATGTTTAGATATGTGTCTTTATTGTTGAAATTAGATTAAAATCAAGTCTTAATTTATTCAGACATAAAGGATACAGTAGTGAATACTAGTCATATAGACAAAGGCTGATTGTATTGTCATAGCCGTCTAAGTTTAATTATGACTATGTGTGTCACACAATATGTCAATCGGGTCTGTGGTTGTAATCGGACTCTAAATCCCGAACTACTATACTGTTGTATATATTGGCAAAGCCAAAGGCAAATGATAGTGTGGGACCTCATTTGCATACTCCCGCCTCTCTCTTCTACGATTCTAAGATGGTATCAGAGCTTCCGAGTGTCACTGCTCGACGATCTCAGAGAAAAGGAGAGAAACCCTAACTTGGGGGAGAAGTCAGGCAAATAACGAGGATTCTGTCCACTACTGCTCCAACCTGAGTTCTGATCTGCTTCCGTCCTTTCTTCCTCATCATCCTGGTTCTCGAGTTCGTCTGGATCAGCTTGAATCAGATTAGGTGTCCAACGACGACGGCAACAACAAGGCTCAGGCAGCAAGCGTTCATCCTTGTCATCATCTCTTCTACACCAACAACCTGCTGTCTCGACTTACTTCTGGTCTCCGATCATCTTCGACTAATTGTCAGATCTACTGATCTTTGGCTGATTCATCATCTAGCGGTCTCCGTCATTCTTTACGAGAGATCCAGTCTCCTCCATCTCTGCTTCTTCTCTTACAAGTTGTCAGGTGTTTGATCCTGTCGACATCTCATCTACATCATCTCTCTGCTGTCGGGGCTTCCTTTCCAGTCTTCATTCATCCTCGAAAAATCGTACGATCTACTAATTCTTTTCTGCTCATCTGTGCTCCTGGTGCCTCAGTACTTCAGGTTTGACAAGCCAGTTTTCTCATCCTATTCTTGATCTGTCTCGCTCTTCTCAGTAAAATCAGTATGGAATTCTCTAGTGAATCCATAATAAGCAAAGGGAAAGTAGCTATGGATGTTGAATATCCATATCCCTTAGGTCTGAATGTATCAAATTTTGTGTCGATTAAACTCAACCAACACAATTTTCTACTGTGGGAATCCCAAATTAGAACCTTAGCTGAAAGCTGCTGCCTCGAGGGATTTCTAGATGGTACTGAAAAGCAACCTGCTATGGTCATTGCGGAAGATGGAGAGCCGGACATAAATCCAAAATACCGTGCGTGGACCAGAACTGATCATCTTGTTAAAGGATGGATCTGTGGATCTCTGTCTGAAGAAGTTATGGGTGAAACGATTGGTTGCAAGACAGCTGCTGATGTATGGAAAACTCTGAACAAAAAATTTGCTGAGTCATCTCAATCTAGAGAATTTGAGTTAGTATCACAGCTTCGTACCTTTCAAAAGGGATCATCTACTATAATTGAGTACTTGAGGAGTTTCAAAAGCATTTGTGATCAATTAAATGCCATTGGACATAACGTGACTGAGAAGGAGAACGTTTTCACCCTACTGAATGGGTTGGATGGGTCTGAGTATGAAAGCTTTATAGTATCCATGTTAAAGGCTCCAATAACTTCCTATACTGAAATTCTATCCTTACTTCAAGATTATGAAAGAAGAAGAACGAGGAAAGGCAACACTCTATCTGTTACTATCTTTTATGCTGACAAAGAAAACAATTCTGGTGCTCCAAGGACAAGTGAGAATAACAACGTACCACAGAATAATAGCTACAATAATGGAAGAGGAAGATCATATGGCAGGGGGAGAGGAAGAAGTCAAACTAACTTCTACTCTACCAACTATAATACTGGTATTTTAGGAAGTGGTCCATTAAACAGTAACTTCAATTATAGTTCCCAGGGAAGAGGTTTTCCTCAAGTTGCAAAGCAAGCTAATACTGATTCTGGAAATAGTTACACAAACAGAAGGATGATATTTTGTCAAATCTGTCACAGACCAGGTCATGAAGCCTACAAATGTTGGTACATGTTTGATACAAACTATCAACACACTGAGGTACCACGTGCTCTTGCTGAAAACACTACTGCTTTGGCTGCATTGAGAGTGAATGATAATGATTTTACTGAATGGCATGTGGATTCTGGAGCTACTGATCATGTGGCAAAGAATGAAGGTAAATTTAATAACATAACACCTTACAACGAATCTGATTTGATCATGACGGGAAATGGAAACTATGCATCAATATCTCATATTGGACATGGATACATTTCTAATAAAACCAAAATACCTTTGCAGAAAGTCCTTCTTGTTCCCAGTATAAAGCGTAACTTGTTATATGTTTCTAAGCTTACTAACACCTATCCCTGTTATTTTATCTTCACTCATGATGCTTTTTACATAAAGGATGTCAGAAACCACCTAACTCTGGCCCAAGGGAGGTGTAGAAATGGTCTGTACATGTTGGAGGAAGGAGGACCTCAAGCTTTCTTCTCAAATAGATTCACAAGAACTGATGCTGTGACATGGCACAAAAGACTGGGGCATCCATACTCAAAGATCATGCAGATTCTGATTCAAAATAAGAAAATCTGCAGTACAGATAGTTTTAAAGGAATCTGTAATAGTTGCGAAATTAGCAAAAGTAGAAAGCTACCTGTCATTTCCAAACATATAAGGTCATCACGACCATTTTTTGTAATTCATTGTGACCTTTGGGGCAAGGCACCTATTGTTTCTCGTCATGGCTTTCAGTACTATGCTTTAATAATGGATGATTATAGTCAATATTTCTGGATTTTACCTCTAAAGAACAAGGATGATTTCTTTGCTGCGTTTGTTTCATTTAATGCCATGATAAAGAATCAATTTGATACTACTATTAAGGTGATTCAATCTGATGGAGGTGGAGAGTTTGCGAACTTAAAAATGAAGAAGTTCCTGGATGACCAAGGTATTATTCATCATGCTCAGAATGGAGCAATTGAATGAAAGCATCGACATCTTGTTGAACTTGGTCTGGCTTTAATGTTTCAATCTGTTGTTCCAAAGAATTTCTGGGTTGAGGCTTTCACTACTGCAAATTTCCTGATCAATAGATTGCCCTCTTCTGTGTTGAATTTTAAATGTCCAGTCGAAGTTTTATATAAAAAAACTCCTGTCTATGATTGTCTAAGAGTTTTTGGTTCTCTTTGCTATCCTTACCTACGAGATATAGCAAAGAACAAGCTTGAACCAAGGTCTTTACCATGTGTTTTTATTGGCTACAGTGAGCAATACAAGGGTTATAAATGTTTGCATATTTCTACAAATCGTGTTTTCTTATCAAAACATGTGGTTTTTGCTGAAAGTGTCTTTCCCTTTAAAGAACATGAGTTTAGAGATCATTCAAGCAACACTGTTATAACATATCAAGAATTTGTTCAAGGCTATCCAACGCTTATTTCAACAATTATTGATACTAACAAGGATAATGAACATGCTTCACACAACATGGGGTGTAGTACTCCAATCAATGTTCTTTCACATGATATTTCGTCTGCAAATCTGGATGTGACTCTTGCAGGTGTTCCTTATAATGATGACAAACGTCGTGACTTAAATATTCAATCTGCAGATAGTAATATTGTTACTGTTGATTCTATTTGTGAAGTTTTTGTCTCGAATATTAACTCTAACAAGCATGTTATTGATGATAGTGCTGTTGTTGAAAGATCTGAACCACCTGAGTATCCAAGTTCTCTATTAAATAGTCATCCCATGATAACTCACTCCAAATCTCAAATGCTTAAAGCAAATTCTAAGTATGCTTTAAGTATTAGTGGTGTCCCCTATATGCCCAAGAATGTCAAACAAGCTTTAAATCATCCTGAATGGAAACAAGCAATGCTAGACGAGATGAAAGCTCTTGCTCATAATAACACTTGGACTTTAGTGCGATGACCTGTTCATACAAATGTCGTTAGCTGCAAATGGGTGTTTAAAACAAAGCTCATGCCTGATGGCTCACTTGACCGGCTTAAAGCCAGGTTAGTAGTTCGAGGATTCACTCAGGAAGAAGGAGTGGATTACTTAGAAACTTTTAGTCCTGTGGTAAAATCTCCAACCATCAAAGCTGTTCTGACTGTTGCTATCTCCAGAAAATGGAATATTAAGCAAATTGATGTTTGTAATGATTTTCTAAATGGAACCCTAGATACTGATGTTTATATGGAATAGCCGCCAGGTCTACATACTCATGACCGTCAACAATATGTTTGCAAGCTGAATAAAGTGTTATATGGTCTGAAACAGGCTCCACGAGCCTGGTATAACAAGATCAGTTTGTTTCTAAATGAATTGGGATTTGTTTCCAGTGGAGTTGATCCCTCTTTATTCATTTATCACTGTAATTCTGTCATCATGTTCTTACTGTTATACGTGGATGATATTATCGTTACTAGCAATGACTCAACTACAGTAGATACCTGCATTACACGGCTGGAAGCCACTTTTGCTTTATGCAATCTGGGCAAGCTACATTATGTTTTGGGGATCGAAGTTGAATATAACTCTTTGGGCCTGCTTTTGCATCAGTCCAAGTATGCAAGGGACTTACTTCACAAACATGACATGTTGGATTGTAAACCTATCTCAACTCCTGTTTCACCTAATTTTCAACGACAACTACTGTCCAACTCTAATACTACCCTTGTTGATCCTACATTGTACAGACAAATAGTAGGTTCCTTGCAGTATTTGACCATCACACGACCTGATCTTACCTTTGCAGTAAATCTGGCTTGTCAGTTCATGCATACCCCTAATACCTCACATATGTCTCTTGTTAAATGTATTCTGAGGTATATCAAAGGTTCAATCAATAAAGGAGTTCAAATATATGCACAAGACTCTCTACAGGTTACAACTTTCTCCGATGTTGATTGGGCAGGCTGTCCATTGACTAGACGATCCACCAGTGGCTATTGTACCTTTCTTGGATCAACCTGCATATCCTGGAGTTCCAAAAAGCAATCAACTATGGCACGCTCTAGTACTGAGGCAGAGTATCATGCTCTTGCTCACACTGCTGCTGAGTTAACTTGTCTAGCATCTCTTCTCAAAGATCTATGTGTTCCTCAGCCAGTTCCAGCAGTCTTATACTGTGATAATCTGAGTGCTTTGCATCTTTTTGTTAATCTAGTGTTTCATGCCAGAACGAAACACATGGAGTTAGATTATCATTTTGTTAGAGAAAAAGTGGCCCTTGGATATATTGTCACGCATTATGTTTCATCCAAGGAGCAAATAGCAGATATATTCACCAATGTTGTCACTATTTTCAGAACCTTAACTTTCAAGCTGGGCCTTCGAGCTACTGCGGCTCAGCTTGCGGGGGAGTATTCAGACATAAAGGATACAGTAGTGAATAATAGTCATATAGACAAAGGCTGATTGTATTGTCATAGCCGTCTAAGTTTAATTATGACTATGTGTGTCACACAATATGTCAATCGGGTTTGTGGTTGTAATCAGACTCTAAATCCCGAACTACTATACTGTTGTATATATTGGCAAATCTAAAGGCAAATGATAGTGTGGGACTTCATTTGCATACTCCCACCTCTCTCTTCTTGATTCTAAGATAATTTTCCTTGAAAAGGTAGATAATGTGATTGAATGTGAGTAAACAACGAGTTTGAAATCAAAAAAATAAAAAGATAGGGGTGATCTTTGTATTATGCTTAATCCTCAATTTATGCCCTAATCTTATGACTAGAGGTTATCTTGGGTTGTGCGTGTAACTATATGTATATATATATATATATATATGTGTGTGTGTGTGTGTGTGTGTGTGTGCGTGTGTGGCATTCATTTGGATATGCACGTTTATCATTTAAATATTTTCATTGCATGTAATAAATAAATGACAAAAAAATACGGTCATTTGGATTAGAACCCAAAATATAGTAAATTGGCATGGCTCTGATACCAC
This sequence comes from Alisma plantago-aquatica, assembly GCA_963693085.1. Classification (NCBI taxonomy): domain Eukaryota; kingdom Viridiplantae; phylum Streptophyta; class Magnoliopsida; order Alismatales; family Alismataceae; genus Alisma; species Alisma plantago-aquatica. The sequence continues at coordinate 453,171,996 of OY856413.1, read as the reverse complement.
TGCTGGGAAATATGGCTACAAATATGACAACAATGACAAAATAAATTCTTACCATATTCCCCTTACAAAGTGGATGGAATTCACAATTGTAGATTCAGAAGGAAGATTGTAAGGATTATACTTGGTCCTAGAGCAAGTTCAACAACTTATACTTGTAGTAGCATGCTTCTTTCTCAAGTAGCACGCAAATGGTTGTCGTCGGTGGCCTCCTAGTACAACAGCACGAACGGTAGATGATGACATCCTCCTAATGGGTGGAAAAAGTCCCCCACATATCTACATTGTCCACACGGACCATCGGGAACTAATGTTGTTCTTTTAGAATAGACAAGAAGGAGTTGTACATTCTGGTCAATGTGCTAGTGTTAACTTGCACTCCCTTGTTGTCTCTCCCTTGTAGTATCTCCCTCTTATGGGTAAGACATGCTCGGGTTCTCACATTATCAGAACTGTGAGAAGACCACAATTCTCAAAGCTTGTGTCTTTTAAAAGCCTTAACTACCCCTCTATTTATAGGAGGGTCAGTGTCAAGATTTCAAAATCAATTGGAATGTGAAGAGATAGAATTTCATGAATTTTCTTGAACCTTCAAACCATGAACCGGTTGGTTCAACCTGAACCGACCGATTCACGTGTGAGTCAATCGGTTCAACACTCGACTCCATTGGTTCACTATGTTTCCTATTCAAAATCATATTAGTTTGAAATATTCGGTTAATGCAGAAAATGAAGTCAACATCAATCCTTGTTCTAGTCTTACTGATCAGCCATCTGGTCTGTTCACAACCAAAACCGGTCAATTCATACATCTGAATTGATCGCTTCACTTTCTGAACTGGTCGTTTTGGATTTCTGATAGCCAATCTTGTTTGAATTGAATATCTAACACTTTAGCAATCAAGTTTAAACCACCTTCATGAGTAAACTCCTATTCTAGGTGAATCCCATGTGTGTTACCCTATATATCCCAAGTTACGTTGGCAGTATATGTCCATAACCAATATATGACATCAAAAGCAATGAGTAGTATCTAGCAACACATCATTACTACCCAAGTAATTGGAAAGTTGAAGAACAACTTCAACCTACAATATGTGATTAGTGTCATTGTAATCATATAGTTCCTTTGTCTTTGATGTCCAGATTATACTTGAGGCATGGGATCATCATCCTCTTCAATGTTCAATCTATGTTCCTTGAACTAGAGCAGACTGTCTGAGATACATGTGAGCTCACATATCATATATTGATTCACATGTGTATCATCATACATTTTTCAATCTTGCCTACCAAGTGGCCAGGATATCAACTCTAGTAGGAGGGACAAATCCCATCTGCATCACTTATAGTCATTCCTTGTGTGTCAAAACATATTTGAGCATAACCTTTATAGTAACTCTTATTTAAGGTCAAATTTGATGATGTCAAAGTACCATCGAATGACATGTGATGGGTGTAGTGATTTCATGTCTAAGAACCGCAAACATCACCATCACTATGAAAGTTGATTATGAATATTACTCAATGGTTCCATGCATCATTCTCAAGGTGGGTCTATCTGTTACACTGTTCTCTAACAAGTACCTATGTGTTTGGTTTAATATCACATATCATGCTTGATGAGATTCTATCATCAACCAACACACATTCTAGTCTTTGGTGTTATTATTGTCTATTAGCTTCCACAATAACATCTGATTGGGGACATAACAAGAATGTATGTACTCTTATCACTCGTATGATCTCATCGTTTAGGTCGTCAACTTAAATACATACGTAATTGAGTAATATCATTCTTTATACATCTATCTTGTTATACCATTATATCATAATGAATAAACATATAGATAAACATTGCCTTTATTATTAATCTAATCGTTTGCAAGATATGCCTTTACAATCATCATATGATTGGCTCTCTAGGCATACATACCAATAGAATCAATTGATGGGAGTCACTCGAGATCGTCCTAAGACCTATTATTTATCATCCTAAGACCTATTTCTTATCATTGAAAAAATACACCGGAACATGAAAGTATCCCCTTGATTGTGAAATCTTATCTTTATAGATTGAAATTGGTTGTTCATTTTTTTAAATACCAACAAAGTAGGGTGTTTGTTAGTTAAATATAGATACACAATTTTGAAGGATGTACAACTAAAATGCAGTGTTTATCCAAACTAGCAATATGAATCAGTTACAAAATTGACTAGTTTGGCAATGGTTGATTATCATCATAAATTGGCATCCTGAGGATCCAAAATTTTGAATATAATCCACCATAGTTAAATGTTAGCTTAATTACTTGGTTATATTTCAAAGCAACAATATGATTAGTACCTAATGGGGCATCAGGTAGTCTAGGAATACATGGATAGAGTTATGTAGTAAATGGATTCTCACTTAAGTTTATGTATATCCTAACAAAAAATTTAAATAAAATGGGTGTAAGCCCAATTACCCATTGAAACACTTATAACAGCAACCCCTTAATATGGAGAGTAGATGTTGTGTATCCCATCTTGATACTTATATACTGAAGAGAGTTGGATGGATTGGTTTGGTTTGGATATCATTAACCTAATCGTCAGTTCGTATGTGAGGAGTCGCAATCTTTTAGGTTTGACAAAGTCCCATACAAAATGGTGATCCACCTCAATGTATTTTGTAAACTCATGAAACACTAGATTATTGGTGATGTGGATAGCAGCCTAGTTGTCACGGTATAGAGGAGCTAAAATCTGAATAAAAAAATCCAAACACAGTAAGAATGGGCAATACCCATTGTAGGTCACAACATGCATGGGCATAACTCGATATTTGGGTTCCATATTATTTTTAACTTCTTCATGCCATTGGATGATTGCCTAACATAAAGCAAAAACTAGAGGTGGATCGGAGATTGTATGCATCTCATGTGCAATCTGCATATGCGTATCCAGAGGCAATAATAGTCATTTTCTTAGGATGTTTGTGGAATAGTCCTCTTCCTACAGTGCTCTTGAGATAGTGTAGGATGTTTTGGATGTTGCACTAGTGAGCTTGAAGCGATGCACTCATATGTTGACTAACTACACAGACAACATGGGTGATGTCAGGTCGAGTGATTGTTTGATAAATCAATTTTCCAACTATTTAAACATACTTTTCTAGGTCTGGAAAAAGAGTTCCCCTCATGTCGAGCCTTTGTGTGATAATCTACTAGAGTATAAAAAGTTTAGCATATGTCATCCGGGTCTCATGAAGAAACTCTTAGAGATAGAGTCAGTGGGACAAGTTGATCCTCGTGGTGGATATATACCAAGATAGTATCACAAATTTCCCAAGTGCATTGTACGGAAGTGGGCCTGTAATGGTTTTCTCAGTTCAGAAATGCCAATTTTTCCATTTTCAGTTATCATAATGTCACCGGAATATCTAGTAAGGAGAATGTGTCCTCTTGAGGATCTTGAAGAGAAAACTAAGTGATCTATAGTCAATCTCTAAAAGCCCAATTTCTCAAGGAATCTTCTGAGCTTATTGAACCAGGCTCTTGGGGATTGCTTAAGCCTATATAAAGAGTTTCAAAGATGGCATACTTTTTGAGAAGACTCCCCTTAGAAACAGAGCTTGAGGTTGCTACATATAAACTTATTCAAGGAGACCACCTTGTAGAAAGGCATTCTTGTAATCTATTTGGGCAAGCAGTCAGTCAAAATGAGCTGCTAAGAAAATGAGAATGTCAACGAAGCTATAGAGAATGTTTCAATATAATCATCATCATAGATTTGATAAATACGGTTAGCAACTAGTTGTGCCTTTGTTTGCTCGAGAGTGTCATCAGAGTGTTGTTTAACTGAGAACACCTAGCGACATCTAACAATGTTCTTTATGAGTGGTGATTCATCTAGGACCCATGTATGATTATCATGTAAGGATTGCATCTCTTCCATCATGGTAGATTATCATCCATGATGTTTGAAAGCATAAGTTGGATTTTGGGGATAAAAGGGATATTGATAATGGTGAAAAAATTAGAAGAAGTGGGAGAGAGATGAGCTACAGAAAATGTATTAGAATGGGATGCTTAATGGTGAAGGAATGCATACCTTTGCAAAGCACCACTTGTAAAGTAGGATTAAACTAGAATAGATGATAGTTGTGGGGTTGCTACTTGGGGGTCAATTTCCTTGCATTGGTGTTAGTCTTTTGATGGTGATGATGGGTTTAGAGGAAAGGGTCTAAGGAACAAGACCATTTCATTATCATGATCATAGAAGGATGAAAACAAAGGGAATAAAGACTCATCCTAGTGAAAGGAGGCACCAAAAGAAATATAAATGCGGCATGATAGGGGATAAAAGCATTTATACCCCTTTTGAGAGTAAGGGTATCCTAGAAAAACTATTTTATAACTATGGAAATAGTTTGTCTATCTTAGGATAAAAATTATGGAAAAAGTCGACATGTCCAAAAAGTTGAGGCGGTAAAGGACACAGTTTGGTTTTCAGACAAAGAATAAAAGGATTTTGTTGTTTGAGAACCAAGGATGGTTGAAAATTGACTAAAAAGCATGTAATGAGAAGATTGTCAGACCAAAGAATTTGGAATATTTTTATGAATGATAAGGGAGCATGTAATGTCAAGAAGGTGATGATTTTACACTCAACAACCCATTTTGATATGGAGAATAAGAACAAGAGCATTGACAAATTATTCTCATACCATAACAAATGGAAGAAACCTGCTTGTTGGGTGTACTAAATGAAATTATTAATATAGAGAATCTTAATAGAGGTGAAGAATTAAATGATCATTATGTGAAATACATGAATAAGGGGGAAAACCTGATCATGAGTTTGAAGAAGATAAATCCAAGTAATCCAAAATAATACACAAAAGTAAGGAAATATTTGAAACCATTATAACATGTTGTCCTAAATGGATCACAAAAATCATGATGAATTAAATCAAAATTTCAAAGATTGTTTAGCAGTACGAGATGGGAAAGACATGAGATGGTGTTTTTCCAACTGAAAAGCATAGTAAAGAATAAAAGAACAAGAAGAAATAGAGTTACCTAAAATCTTGAGTTTGTCCAATGAACAATGGCCAAAGGGTAAATACAAATTGTAGTGGAGGGGCAATGGTAAGAGCGTTATTCAGAGACTATGGGGTAGGTAAGTATTATAGATCACCAGAGTGTGATCCCTAACCCATCATTGTTGAATTTTCTGACCATGTAAGACAAAATCAAAAGGTCCAAAGGTTACAAAACATGAGAGAGTCAACTAATTTTTTCATTGACATGAAGATTATAGGAAAATTTGGAACAAAATGAACAATAGGAGATTTCAATTTAGATGAGAAAGTGATAGTGCCACACATGATGACTCATTTTATCAAGTGATCTACTAGCGTGATAGTGGAATGCAGAATAAAGGAGTTTAAAGTGGTAATAAGGCATGATATACCCATCATATTTTGAGTAGCACCTGAGTCTACAATCCAATTAAAGTTGGCGCCGAGCATAGAAGTCTCTGGATTGCCTTGATGTACTTTTGATAGGTGAGCCGAAGGTGAGGCATAGGGTGGGTCAAGAATGCACCAATTAGGGGAGGATTGTGGTGCTGACATACTATTTTGAAGAGGAGAGTCACCATACTAGTGTGAATCTTGAAGAAGTCATTATATTGCTCATCTTTAGCAAGAAATGAGAGGGATGTCCAATCAAAGGAGAAATTGTGTGAATTCAATGAGGGCCTTGGGAAATGGTCGGAGTGGGAGCCTGAGTGAGTTGCGCATGACCCCTGGAATGACCTTTACCACAATGATTACGGTACCATACTTGGAGTGATAGACATCCTTAGTGTGGCCCAATTTTCTAGGGTAGGTACATTTTTATGTGATCAACGACTCCTCCTTGTCCCATAGCAGCCATAGACAATATTGCTTAGGCATGAAAGGTATCATTGTGGGAGGCATGAGTGTAGGCCATCTCTGATTGCAATAGCTGTGCATATGCCTAGTCCATGACAAAAGAGTTGCACTGACAAGAAGGAGTTTCCACACTATAGTATATTGGTGATTTAGGGCATTAAGGAAGTGTTCGTAATGAGAGTGTTTCTCTCTTTGGTGAGTTTGGTCAAGATGGTAGGTGAGAAAAAAATCCAACTGGTTGGCAAGGGCTTTCATCGAGTTGTAGTACTTTGACAACGAACAGTGGCATTGATGTTCCAAGAAAATCTTGTCCTTGATGTTTTACAGGCGTAGACAATTATCTCCATTTTTGTATAATTGCTTCATTTTGTCCTACATGATCTTTGCAATCATGTGCTACATGTATATGACTGCAACATTGGGCTCCATATACCCACATATCTAGGAAAGAACTTGTTTGTTTGTAGTTTTTGGTGACCAAGGCTCCATTTGTTGTCTTAGGTGCATCATCTTTGATATATTTGAGTTTACTACAACATTTTAGAAAAGTTGGGTCATCATTCATCTACAATAAGTAATTATCTCCATTTAACTAGATAGTGGTGACATGGGGCATGTCATTGTCAATGATAGTGTGTGAAGACTTTTTGTCAGCTATGGAAATAAAGCAAGAAAAAGGATGGTACCTCGTTGGAAGCACGCCACAAACTAAAGACAACACTAAAATTGTACTAGAAATGCAGACACAGTAGAAAATATGATAGAGAAAGAATCACTATAGAAATTTAAGGCACTATAATATGAAATATAAACCATATAATTTTATGTTTTATGATATGTAACATGTAAACCCTAACTAAAGTAAAGGTACTTAGTTATATGGGTTAGGAGAACCACATTGAGGGGACGAAAAAAAGAATATGTAGCATGGGGTCTTTTAATTTTTTGTATACAAATGAGGAGAAGAACAAATCAATCCAATACTGGTAGTCAGAGGTGAAGGATATGTGTAGTGGTCGCAACATGCGGCAGCTATGGGAGGGTGTTGGCCACTTTAAGTGATAGTTGTGTTGTGGGGTTGTTTCTTACTACAGTGGGTGTCGGGCTGGAGTAGGTGTTGTTGTCGATGATGACTGCATGGGAAAGGAAAACAAAAGGGGTGGGTGTGGGGGGGGGTAGAGTGGGGAGGGGATTAGGGTTAAGGAACTATGTATGCTACCATGTAGACACAAGCAATAATCTGATTAGTATCTAATAGAGAATTGGGTCTCGTATATATAAGAGTCTAGGAATACATGGGTACACTTAATTAGGTAAACAATTGCTCATTTCACTGTATGTATATCATAACAAAGATTGTAGGTGCAATGAACCTAAGATCAATAACCCATTGAACCACTTATACTAACATTCTTTTCACCTGCTAAGATGATTGAAACTAGTTTATAGCCATTCCAGGTGACCCAACTGCCTAAGGTTTGACAACTCAAGGCTCATTTTTCCTTTACAGTTGTGTTTACACACATAGTTTTGGCATATGAAGGGGTTTCTTGGCGGCTTATAAAAATCATAAAGATAGAGGGGGTTCCAAATTTTATCATAGACTCGTGAAGAAGGTTGTCATTTTTCTACCACCCCACCCCTAGTGCTTCAACTTGGGTTTGAACATGCTACTTGTGCTAGCAAACCAACAAACTTATCATTGAGCCAAATGCCAAATGTACATGTTCATCTATAGTGGTGAATGTTTAGATCCTAGTTGTTCCCTAAACTGACAAAAATTCCATTATCTAGGTAGCATTGGTCAACATATCACATATCATGGTCGAGTTGTAAATCATGATAGGATTCTTTCACTATTGGACATCGTCACTAACTTGTCATCCACACTCCTCAAAATCATTAGCAAAAATGTGTATTGCAACACTATGAGGCTTTCCAAATAGGGGTTGGTGAACTCTAAATTAGATGTGGTAGGTTATTGATAATCAACCAGAGTTTCACTCCATTCTTTTTTATATAAATAGTCATGATAATATTCATATAAACTCATTACAAACCACAATGAGCTTGAAGGCCGAGTACATCAAAGCCATATGACGACACATGGTAAACAATGGAAAAAGGGTGAAGACACCAGAGGTGTTTCAACCTATCAACCTAGACTCGTATATGAATGAGCCCAAACATAGCAAGAGTTTGTAGTCTAACACCATCAATAAAATGGGTGGGGTACCCTTATTACAAGCTCCATACATATATCAAAAACTGGTGGTAAGTAAGTAGTCACTCTTAGCGATGTCTAATTTTTGCCACCACCTTCCAAGATATGGTTGATGGAGTGGTCCTTCGAGGTTTAGGTATCATTTGGTTCAACATTGAGGGTGTAATGATCCTTATGTTGTCTGCCTTCATTGCAACCTACAATGGAAATAATCTCAATAATGTATGCCAACCAGTTGAAATATTTTTGGTAGAGTATATTTGTTGTTATCAAAGATTTTTTGTTTCATATGTTCCGTATGGTCCAAATGATGGAAGAAAGCAGTGCAGAGTGACTGGTGTAGTCCTCATGGTGAATTCTAGTATTACGTAGTCTATGAAAGATATTAAGGAGGGGGCTAGCAAGGATAATGGTGGTGGTAGTGTAGTGAGTCCAAACCTGTCTAGGCAGGTGGCACCAGAAAAAAGGTGTTGGTTGGATTCCTCATTGTTATGACAAAGTGTGCATCGGGATGGTACGAGGAAGCCCCTGGTTCTCATGCTGAGGTTAGTAGGGTTTTTGTCATGACTGATCAACTAGAGAAGGACCTAAACCCTAGGTGGGCAATAGGCGTGTCATATGATGTTGTAATCCATAATGTGTCCCCTGAGAGAGAAGACCATGTATGCCAGTTTGTTTGTGTATGGTTTTCCCCATATCCAAGTGACATGGTTGGAAGTGTTTCTTTGTAAATGTACCAAGATGTCTTGGTATTGTAGGGGGTAGATCAGTTTAGCAGGAAGGTTTTGAAGAGGTTGTTTCTATGTGTATTAATCTTCTGTAGAGCCTGACTGTTATTGTATTTGATAGTGAATTTTGGTATGGTGGATGAGGGTAATTGGAGATTGATATGTCTAAGTCCATGCCATCATGAGTATGTCTGGAATTTTTTGTTAACCCTATCACGTAGCGGGACATGGTTGGTATTGGATATAATGTGAAGGGTGCAGGCCAGATGTTTCCACAGAGTGGATGTTGAGCGGGAAGCTCTAAAAGACCATGGTGTTTGATGTTTGAGATACTTATCTATGATCATGTTTGTCACACCCACATCCCACGATTACCACTAATCATGAGATTAGGGCATGACTATGAGGATTACACTTAATACAAAGTTCACTCCCGACTTTTCTTCTTTTTCAAACTCTTTATTTTCTCACATTCAATCACATAAACAAACTTTACAAGAGAATTAAACTTTTATTACTCTAATATGATCTCAACATTAATGATACACATCCATACATTCATTCTGTTTCTCACACTTCCATGTACATACGACATGATAATTAGATACATTCTCTCTTATCAAGGAAACAAAGATACAAAACATCATTTATAACTCTCTCACATCTATACAAGGACCTAGAGTGACAGGGACCGACTGAACTTAACTAATCTCATACTTAACTCATGTGGTAGATCTACTCTAATGCTTTGAACTTCTTCAAGTCCATGTGGTTTCCCTAAAAATTTTGAGTAGAGGGGTGAGCCTACTCGCTCAGTGAATGAGTACTTCAAAGAAACAGTCTAAAGCATTGATATAATTATAGATATACCTTTGAGAAACTAATATCAATTATAACAATAATAATTACTACACTAAGCAAATCTAAAACAATACAGTTAAAATAACAGAGAATGTAAATATTGCATTTAAAGAACAACTACTACGAAACTATACTCAAATCTTTCTTAACTCTTTTTATTTATAAGAAACTCTTTAAACCTATATGATCATATTTTAGCTTATGACCTGATCATATGCAGTGTACTCTACATATGAAGTATCGTAGCAAACTACGATCTCACCGTATAAGACTTAGCTTAAAACTTGGGAAGCTAAGCCTAGAACTGAATCCGAGTTTGCTTGACTCGAACCGTCACGTCTGACTAAGGTTGCTAAACAGCTGGCCTTTAACTGGACCTCTCCTTCTAGGCTGAGTACACAGGCAGAGGGTCTGAGATGCTCTGTGGGCCTCATCTTGGTACACTCTGTGGGTACCTCTAGGTTACCACCAGGATCTCCGGTTCATGTTGGGTAACCTATCTTCTCTTAGAAGACTTCCTTAAGGGCTTCGTCTCCCCGCACACTCTGTGGGTGCATTCCAATCCCCATATACTGGTCGCTTCTAGGGTGTATCCTTTCCTCCCTACAGTGCAGACAACCATAGGGAATCTACGGTGTTTAGGTCCCCTAAGTCTATTATTTTATTATTCTTAGAAATCTCTTACTATATTGTATCTTTTCCTTACTTATACTTGACTCTGGTATCTCTATGGTACCATGTATATTTATTTGAAGTTTATAATACAACATGTATATCATTCTAAACTTGGCAAAGCGGTATATTCAAAATACTATAATATTCTGAGTAATCATCATACTATACATACATGCAGACAAAAATTCTTAAATAAACAGAATACTTGTCAACTTCACACTTTATACACTAGAATCATGCAATTGGACTGTTAAGCATCAACACATCTCATACTGAGAACATTGATATCACAATACTTGACTCATTGAACACCCTATCCTTAGTATTTATTTACCTCATTCACTTATCACATGGCTCTCATAAGGATTTCATACGACATAAATATTCACGGAATAAAGACTGCTTAAATCATATACAATCAATATATGTATGAAACCTTAGAACTGAGCTGAATTTAGATTTCCATGCCATTCACTGAGATATCATGCATCAAGAATAAAATTGAATGAATAAAGTTTATCATATCAAGAAAATCCCCTCAAATGGATTTCAAGATATTTATTCATAAATATCCAACTTTCCTCGCATCTAGGGTTTCACCCTCTTTACTGAGATATCAAACAAACACTGCTCACCTTAAATGAAATCCAAGATAGTATCTGACATATATGTACTATGAATTCAGATAAAAAATAATTCATAACCAAGGGGATCTAGATAAACAAATTTCTCTATTTAATTATACAATAATTTCAGTCATAGACAAATTCCCTATATTTCAGTTTACTCTTATAACCTCTGTGAATACTTAGGGAATTCTCATTAGGATGTATTGTATACATTTCTAATATGATTTTATCATCTGAAATCCATCCAAACAGACGAAGATTCCATTTCAAATCATTTGGCAACAACTTAGATCAAACATACAATTCAGGGTTTGTAGTCGCATACTAAGCAATTAAGGATTATGGATGATTTAACCAATTTTCGTGCAATATACTGTTTAAAGGAAGTTCCCACTCACCCTAAGGTGTTAAAACACCTTATAAATGCAGCTCATCCCTGAAAATCTCGATCTCATATCAAATCCCTAGCAATTCACCCGATTCTTCTTCCTTTCAACTCGGAAACCCTAAAAATGAGGGATTATGAAGAAAGAGTGAGAAATGGGGAAGTTTTGATACCATTTCGGATCAAATTAGAGGAGGGACGGAATCTTGACATGTGAGAGAAGATTCACCATGTAAAGAAGCTAAACTTAAAGAAGCTAAACTTACTTGATTTCATCATATCTCAGATAGAGAAACCCTAAATCAACAATTCCACCTCTTTCTCCTCTCAAACCCTAACTCTCCCTCTCTCTCTAGGATTTCATTTCTCTAGAATGAATCATGAATTATGAGAGCTACTAGTGTGTTAGTTTGGCCATATAGATAAATTGAGCTACTTGGGTCAATTGCACATTGACCCCTCACTATACTTTCTCTTATTTTAGCTAGATTTTTTGTTATAAAACTATTACTATAATTCATGTATTTTAGAGATCAAACCTTCCCCAAAAATTATGAAAATTTATAATGATGTCTAAAATGCACTTTCAGAGCTCCAATAATTTTTTTAGATCATTTGAAGTTACCAATAAATAATTAAAAACCAAACAATATACTACTGAACAACATTCTGTCAGCATGGTCAGTTGAAGTATATCTTGAATGAGAATGACTTTCAAAGAACATCCAAATATTCTAAAATGTTTCACTAAAATGCACGATTGAGTTATACATATTATATCCAAATTTGAGTTCAATTAGAGTTACATATAAAATACTAAAAATCATTTAGTGAGACACTGTACTTATCAAATTATGTATTCATATGTCATCAAAACCCTAATTTGGGCCGATTAGGGTTTCCAAATCTTAACCCCTAATTATGTGAATAAAAGTATGATTAAATCTTCTCATTATATTTAAAACATCAAAACTTAACAACCATCACTAATCAAGCTTTAAAAATGATCAACTTAGTTAAGCATACAATCATCCAAGTAAACCCTAGTTTACCAATTAAGCTCAGATGCGGCCATAACAATTCTCCCCCTCCTTAAAAAGGTTTCGTCCCTAAAACATAAATATACAAGCAAAGTACTTTCAAGGTTTGTTTTAAGCTTATGATATCTTACATGTCATTATATTCTTATATTTCATACTTGAATGTATCTTTCAACATTAAGTCCTTTATTTCTTTTCTAATCACGTCTGAAATAGTTCCCAATGATATCCAATGAATTCTCTATGCCACAATCAATCATAGGATAGAGAGAGAAACAACCATTTCAATATTTTCATACTCTTGAGGTGTTACCTCAACATTGATAATCTGATCCAAATATCTCAATTCATACGACTCAATATGTACTATTGTTTTGAATTTTTACTATTGTGCTACTCAAATAGCAAAATAGTCTTGAGTTGGAAGACTAGATTCTACAACAATTGTACAATACTACTCACGACATCCCCATTAGATCATGGATGCATAAGGTGAAGCATTACCATCACATTCCATACTATGCTCAAGTATGAACCCACACATAATTCAAGGTGTAACCATCATGTTATAGCATACTAGGGTTTCAACAACAGTAACAGAGTACTCCATGATCGTATTAGTCATTCAAGGACTATTCATACCCAATTACCATCACTTAGTTATATTAAAGCTAGGTATTACAAGCTATACCTCATTAGGGTTACATATAAATACAATATGGTTATCATCCCTTCTATTCATATGAGTGAATAGGTAAGACTACCTTATTTAGGGTAACCCTCCATTTATTCCATCATCATTCAACCCATATCACCATACCACAATTATATAATACTAAGATGGATTACTGGTATGAATGACTTAAACTATCAGACACCTTTAATTACCATATTGCTTGCACATGTACAACTGAAATCATATGTAAAACAAATTACATCCCTTAGTATACCTTCAACAAATTATGCTTCTAAAAACAAATTCACATATTACTAAAACCATTGTTTTTTCTTATCTCTCTCTTCATTCAATACTACTTACTTCTTGTTACTTATCCTTCTCATTTTGATCATATAGAATAAACATCCCTAAAATTGAAATGTACGAGGTAAGAATAGATTATTCATCATTCTTGCTATCACTGCAAGAATTTATTTCATATCACACTTCACTCATATTGTATTTCTCCTTTTGTTCAAAACACACCTCTTATATTTCAAATCTATTTCTTATCCTTTACTCTGAATCATTTCCATATTATTTATCTACCTTTCAGATTAACTACCTTTAAACCCTGGATTACTATCAGTGCTATTTTACTTCTCATAGTGAAAATTTCATGATTTTATTTTATAGAGATGCTAGTATTCAAGGTCAAATCACTAGTGATAACCCTTGAACTACTACAACTCTATACATTCTAGGGTTTGGTCTTTATCAGTAACATGACGTTATTGTGATGTGACTTTATTCTCTTAATTTGAAATTCAAACTTTGGATCTCACAAGTTTTACTAAAGTATTCCTTATCTTATCAATTGAATTTCCTTTCTCTTACTTGGCCATTCAAATATATTACATTCTCAATTTACTCTACTAGGGTTTCATTGTCATATTGTGTGTCACTATTACATTCACTAGATGCCTCTACCATGGTGGTTATGCATTAAATATGATTCATTTTCTTATCACTTCATTCACACATTGCTCTTATTAAGGAATATATGAAAGAGAACATGATTTTGAGACTTAGAATTCTTATCTTCAAACATTCATTAATACATTTTTCATATGTAGGTATCAACAAGGATACTTGACTAATTAGCACTTTCGTGAATCTCACAACCTCTTTCTTTTATAATTTATATTAATCCATTATGTTTCAAACATTTCCTTACTTTCCATAATCCCCTTACCATATACTACTATTCCACCTGTCATCTTTAACTTCTAGTTTTCTGTTATGATCATGTTGCTTCTTTTATGTGTATGATCATGTATACCATGTTTCATATATTTCTTTTCATCCTTCTACTAATGTGAAGTTGAAATTCTAAATCAATAATCTCTCTACTAGTTTCAACTCATGTTTAATACATTACATATCCTTCATTTTAAATCAAATGGCTCATGCATGGGTCAAACTTAGTATCTCTTTCAATCAAGTTTTTCCTTCCTGAATACAGTTTAGCTTTGTATGACTTATTCATTGGTTAAGCTACACTTTTGTTCTTCTTTTAGAAACTAGCTTGTTGTTTTATAGAGACTTGGAATCCAAAGGTAGTAAGGATGGATGTATTAAACTTATTAATAAAGGTATACATTCCATGCTCTCAATTATATCATAACCCTCATTCCTTAATCAAGCTCATCATTTCTAACATTTCTCTTTGTTTCAACTAAGTTTGTTATCGTCTAACAGAAGACACCAAGATGGTTAGACACTTAGTTTGTTAGCGAGAGGTCCCAGGATCGAGCCCAGGCCACGGGATGAATAGAATGGCCAAATTAAAAAAAAAACTATGTTTGTTATCCTAGTCTTATGATTTACATGCTCATCTAGTTCTCTTCACTTTAACTCTTCTGAAGACTCTTCACTTCTATGTACTTATTGTATATTTAACTCTTTCCTTCTATTTTCCCTTTGCTTTGGAGTACATAAAAGCATTGTACTCGATTATATGATCCATTTCTCATGATTGATTCTTACTATCTTGGCCTTTACATACTTTTCTCATATCTTTTCCATATTTCATATTTAAAGTTCATATAATACTAATTATTAAACTTAATCTGAACCTTATGTTGTGTTCCTTTATTCCCAATTAAGGGTTTCTCATATGAGGCCCCAAAGTTGGATCTCAGATATCAGTTCTAACTGATTCTTATATATTCTAATCTTTCCCATATATTTCAACATCTTAGTGTATGCACATTATCACTATGATGTGGGTCTAATTTATCCAAAGTCTACTCTTATTATACCGTTAATAGGAGTCATTAGATCCTAGTAACGCATCCTTCCAGCTGGACCAGGCCGAACCTGCAGTCCTGAAGACAAGAGATACTCAAGATTAACCAGCTCCTATTAATCTCAAACATGTGGAAAGAATATCCACTTAGGGAAAATTCATTTAAACATAACTTCTGGTCTACTTGATACGAAGAATAATTGAATCAACTTCATGATACACAACAATCCAAAAGAACCATACATATTCTACAAACTGATAATATGAATTCATATATATAAGAGCACTTCTATTGATCTTTAATCAAATAAGCAATATAAAGCAAGAGTTGTATCCCATTCTATGTTTAATATCTTACCCCTTCATTACTTTTCCATCTCCCAACCCTAAGATTCTAGGGTTTCTCTCTAGCCCACCCTTCCTCTGCATACCTGTTTAGGGCATCCAGAGAAGAATAGACAGATTAGCTTGAGCTTAATACTGGTCAATCTAAGTATTCAGATATCAGGCCAGGGTATCCAAATACCTAGACTTCCCAAAGCTATAGACACATCACCTCCTATGTTCCACACTTATAACTCTGACTTTCTATCCTAATGGTCCCTGACGACTCAGCCTAAGCTCTGATACCAAAGTTGTCACACCCACATCCCACGATTACCACTAATCATGAGATTAGGGCATGACTATGATGATTACACTTAATACAAAGTTCACTCTCGACTTTTCTTCTTTTTCAAACTCTTTGTTTTCTCGCATTCAATCACATAAACAAACTTTACAAGAGAGTTAAACTTTTATTACTCTAATATGATCTCAACATTAATGATACACATCTATACATTCAATCTATTTCTCACACTTCCATGTACATACGACATGATAACCAGATACAATTCTCTCTTATCAAGGAAACAAAGATACAAAACATCATTTATAACTCTCTCACATCTATACAAGGACCTAGACTGACAGGGATCGACTGAACTTAACAAATCTCATACTTAACTAATCTCATACTTAACTCATGTGGTAGATCTACTCTGATGCTTTGACCTTCTTCAAGTCCACGTAGTTTCCCTAAAAATTTTGAGTAGAGGGGTGAGCCTACTTGCTTAGTGAATGAGTACTTCAAAGAAATAGTCTAAAGCACTGATATAATTACAGATATACCTTTGAGAAACTGATATCAATTATAACAACAGTAATTACTACACTAAGCAGATCTAAAACAATACAGTTAAAATAACAGAGAATGTAAATATTGCATTTAAAGAACAACTACTACGAAAATGTACTCAAATCTTTATTAACTCTTTTTATTTATAAGAAACTATTTAAACCTATATGATCATATTTTAGCTTATGCCATGATCATATGCAGTGTACTCTACATATAAAGACTCGTAGTGAACTATGATCTCACCGTACAAAACTTAGCTTAAAACCCGAGAAGCTAAGCCTAGAACTGAATCGGGTCTGCTTGACTCGAACCATCACGTCTGACTAAGGCAGCTAAACAGTTGGCCTTTAACTGGACTACTCCTTCTAGGATGAGTACACAGGCGCAGGGTCTGAGACGCTCTGTGGGCCATCTGGGTACGATCTGTGGGTACCTCTGGGTTACCACCGAGATCTCCGGTTCATGTTGTGTAACCTATCTTCGCTTAGGAGACTTCCTCAAGGGCTTCGTATCCCCGCACGCTCTGTGGGTGCGTTCCGATCCCCATATACTGGTCGCTGCCAGGGTGGATCATTTCCTCCCTACAGTGCAGACATTCGTAGGGAATCTACGATGTTCATGTCCCCTAAGTATATTATTTTATTATTCTTGGAAAGCTCTTACTATATTGTATCTTTTCCTTACTTATACTTGACTCTGGTATCTCTATGGTACCGTGTCTATTTATTTGAAGTTTATAATACACATGTATATCATTCTAAACTTGGCAAAGTGGTATATTCAAAACACGTAATATTTTGAGTAATCATCATACTATACATACATGCAGACTAAAATTCTTAAATAAACAGAATACATGTCAACTTGGCACTTTATACACTAGAATCATGCAATTGGACTGTTAAGCATCACCCCATCTCATACTGAGAATATTGATATCACAATACTTGACTCATTGAACACCCTATCCTTAGGGTTTCATTTACCTCATTCACTTATCACATGGCTCTCATAAGGATTCCATACGACATAAACATTCACTGAATAAATACTGCTTAAATCATATACAATCAATATATGTATGAAACCTTGGAACTGAGCTGAATTTATATTTCCATGCCATTCACTGAGATATCATGCATTAAGAATATAATTGAATGAATAAAGTCTATCATGTCAAGAAAATCCCTTCAAATGGATTTTAAGATATTTATTCATAAATATCCAACTTTCCTCACATCTAGGGTTTCACCCTCTTTACTGAGATATCAACCAAACACTACTCACCTTAAATGAAATCCAAGATAGTATCTGACATATATGTACTATGAATTTAGATAAACAATCATTCATAACCAAGGGGATCCAGATGAACTCATTTCTCTATTTAATTATACAGCAATTTCAGTCATAGACAAATTCCCTATATTTTAGTTTACTCTTATAAACTCTGCGAATACTTAGGGAATTCTCATTAGGATATATTGTATACTTTTTAATATGATTTTATCATATGAAATTCATCCAAATAGAGGAAGATTCCATTTTAAATCATTATGCAACAACTTATATCAAACAGACAATTCAGGGTTTGTAGTCGCATACTAAGCAATTAAGGATTATGGATGATTTAACCAATTTTTGTGCAATATACTTTTTAAAGGAAGTTCCCACTCACCCTAAGGTGTGAAAACACCTTACAAACACAGCTCATCCCTGAAAATCTCGATCTCATATCAAATCCCTAGCAATTCACCCGATTCTTCTTCCTTTCAACTCAGAAACCCTAAAAATGAGGGATTATGAAGAAAGAGTGAGAAAAGGGGAAGTTTTGATACCATTTTGGATAAAATCAGAGAAGGGACGAAATCTTGACATGTGAGAGAAGATTCACCATGAAAGGCTATGCAAAGAAGCTAAACTTACTTGATTCATCATATCTCGTATAGAGAAACCCAAAATGTGCAATTCCACCTCTTTCTCCTCTCAAACCCTAACTCTCCCTCTCTCTCTCTCTAGGATTTCATTTCTCTGGAATGAATCATGAATTATGAGAGCTTCTAGTGTATTAGGTTGACCATATAGAGAAATTGAGCTGCTTGGGTCAATTGCACATTGACCCCTCACTATACTTTCTCTTATTTCAGCTGAATTTTCTGTTATATAACTGTTACTATAATTTGTGTATTTCAGAGATCAAACCTTCTCCAAAAATTATGAAAATTTATGACGATGTCTTAAATGAACTTCCAGAGCTCCAATAAAATTTTCTGATCATTTTGAGTTACCAATAAATAACTAAAAATTAAACAATATACTACTGAACAACATTCTGTCAGCATGGTCGGTTGAAGTATATCTCGATTGAGAATGACTTTCAAAGAACATCCAAATATTCTGAAAATTTTCACTAAAATGCAAGATTGAGTTATACATATTATATCCAAATTTTAGTTCAACCAGAGTTACAAAAAAATACTAAAAATCATTTAGTGAGATACTATACTTATCAAATTTTGTATTCATATGTCATCAAAACCCTAATTTGGGACGATTAGGGTTTCCAAATCTTAAACCCTAATTATGTGAATCAAAGTATGATTAAATCTTCTCATTATATTTAAAACATCAAAACTTAACAACCATCACTAATCCAGCTTTAAAAATGATCAACTTAGTTAAGCATACAATCATCCAAGTAAACCCTAGTTTACCAATTAAGCTCAGATGCTGTCATAACAATGTTGGTCCAAAGTTTATCTTTTTTCTAACAAATGGAAGCAGTGATATTGTGAGTGAGGCTTAGGGCTTGGAGTTTAAGGTTGATGATTTCCCATCCTCCCTCCTCCTTTGCACTACAAATTGTATCCCATGTAATCATATGGAGGTTTTTCCTGTGCTGTTCCCATAAGAAGTTGTGACGTATTCTGTTGATCGCATGGAGGATCGAGGCCGATAATGGAATCCAAGACAAGTGGTATATGATGATGGGTGTGAGGGCAGAGATGAGTAATGTAAGTCTGCCGATGATGGAGAGGAAATCTTTTTTCCATGAGCAAACACACTCTTTGTATTTGTTGATGACAATATTCCAAGCGGAGTTTGGGATACAGGATGGTGAGAGTGACAACCCTAGATATGTTATAGGAAAGGTTTCATGTTTGCATCCAAGCATAGCTATGAATTTGTTCATTTTTTATTCGCTGACCATGGAAAGTATGATGGTATATTTGGTGAAGTTGAGTTTGAGTCCGAAAAAATGCGAGAAGATAGACATGATCCTGACAATTTTGATAACTTTGATGTCCTCAAGTTTGATGAATACGATTGTTTCATCAACATATTGGACAATATTATGCACACATCCCCTGGGTTTGTTGAGGGTGTGGTTGGTGGAAACTATGTGGATGAGTGACTTGAGAATAGAGGTGACGATGATGAAAAGGTAGGGGGATAGTGGATTTCCTTGCCTCAGTCCATTTGTGCTCTTAAAGTAACCAAAGGAAGATTTTTTAATGAGGGTGGAGAAAGCACATGTACTGAGAGAGCCCTCAAAAGGAGTGTCAGGAGCTTATGTATCTTTTTATAAACTATTGTTTTCTATGATACATGTGTTGCTTTTTCGAATGGATTCTATAATCTAAAAATTGATGTGATATGTTAAAGTTTTGACATCCCTAGGTGCTTTTTGTAGAGTATCAAAACAACTAATAGCATCATTAAATTTTCTTATAAGCCAATTTCCTTGTTGGGAGAGGGACAAGGAGGGTGTCATCAACATATAAGTTTATACAATTATCTAGGTTCACCGTTGATGTGAAATGATTGTTGTTTTGGGATAGGGTTGTTATCACCATGTGATTTGTTTTTTTGGGTGATATTTATGTACCTAGACATGACCATGATTTCAGGAAGGGTTCATATGGTAGCATCAGGAGTAGGGATTTTATGTTTATCTTTTGGGATAGATCATGAAGTGGGCGGTTGTCTAGGTTAAAAAAACTAAAGTGAGATCATGATGATATTGGTCTTTGTGCTTGACATTGTGAAAGTGTTCCAAAATCAAAATGTGCAAGGATCTAGGTAAATGAGTCTCCTTGATAACAACAAAAACATATAATGTCTTGGTGTACTTGGTAAGTATAAGGGTATCAAGATGAATGAATTGTAGTGTAGCACCAGGTAATGGGGTGGTATTTCTAAAGATATCTACATCTTAGAGGTGTGGGGAAGGTCTGAGATGGATATACAACACGTGCTACCATTTTTAGGTTTAAAACTAATTTCAATATTCCATTTAAAAATGGAAGATTGAACAAAGTTTTCATTACATGGGAGGTGATGTCCAATCTAGAAAGAGGATTGATCTTGGTACCATCTGGCAAGGTATATATGTGTTGGTTGGCTGAGAGTATTTTGGGGCATTTGATGGTGCATCCAAAGATGAGGAAGCTCAGTGTCTGGGTGACATCGAGGACATTAACAATGATATCATCAAGGTTGTTTTATATGGATTAGAACCTATGAGAACTTTAGTGAAGTGATAGAGTTAACTGGAAGGTTAATAACCAACTTGATGGTACACAAAATTGGAGATTCATAGTCATGGAATTAATGTTATTTGTCTCATCGAACTTTGGGTGGGGGCCTTTTGGGGGGGAAATAAAATGAAATACTAATCATTCATATTTTTCAGTTCATATCATTGCATTTTGTAAGGTATGTTTGATGGTTGATAATCCTATTTGTGAAGGATTAGTAGGGGAGTTGTGTGTAGTGACAATATATCAATTCTTGGTTAAATTTCAAGATAGAATCTAGTACCAAAAATGAGTTAATGGATCCTTATAATATGTTCTTCATACATACGATATGTAGTTAGTTAGAAGAGTGGGAGGACGTTCACATGATGGGTGGATAGTACAATAGATAGTTCCATGTAGTTTAAGTTGGCACTTACTTGAGAAGTGGCCTTGTTGTGGGCATGAGTAGTAGAAATGTGGTGTGTGATAATTATAGTGTTTCTGACTAGATATGTTGCACTATTGACATTTGTAAAATTTAGTTAATGGAGATTTGTGTTCTTAGGATTGTGATCCATTGGAAATCAATAACTAGATAATTATTGTTAATATATTCAAGAAAAAAGGAATCACAAAACTCATAAAAAATTGTGATTATTAAGATTTGGAAGACCTGCTATAATATATGCACTTAATTGTGTGGTCTTTGTGATTGATGTTGTTGGAGCTCACTACATTAGATATCTCAAGAATTGGAGGAGAGGTTGAGTCATTTTCTAGATAAATTAACATAGGAGAATCACCTAGAGTAATCATCTTAGAGTAGGCGGGGTAGGTGGGGATTGATTTTGACAAACCCTTGATCCCGTTCATATATGACTTTTAGTGTTGGAGGTTGAGAAATATCAAATCCAACAGGAGGGACCTCATCAGGCTTGTCACCAATGAAAAATGGTAGGACAGGTCAGAAATTTTCTTGTTCATAGAAAATCATGATGGTTATTTTATTGAAATTAAAAGGGCCAATTTTTACGATCCATCTAAGGAGATGGACAAGATCAAGCATGATGATGTCCCATCCCAAAGTGAATTCAATTCTTCTCATTCCATTGAAACAAAAGAAATAAAAAGCACCCATTGAGGAACATATGAACCTAGCCAGGGCCAATGTCCAATTGCCTACCATGCCACTAAATTAGAAGTTTGAGAGTGTGGTATGTGGAATGTCAGACCTTGATTCCACAGTGGTAATCATCAAGTGCCACGTGAGAAGCATATCAAGGTTTAGGGGAGGGTTTTGAGTAAAGTTGTTATCATGTATATAATTATAATTGAAGGGTGGTGAATTGTAAGGCTTTATATAGACCGAATAGAAGTGGTGAGTTTGATTGCTTTCTAGATAAGCTTTGATTTTTTTAATTGAATTGATTCTTGAAAGATCTTGTATTTGACTACATGGAGAGTATGATGAGATGAGAGGATTAGTGATTTAGGATAAGGCCACATGTTCTCTTTATGGAGATATTGGACAGTGTGAATATCATATAGCTGATTCGGACAATAAAAAATATGGGATGGCCTAGAGGAAGGGAAGAGGTAAGAGGAGGAAAATGGTTGTGGTTAGAGAAGTAGACAATTGCCATTGAGGAACCAATCAATAGGACTAAACGTTGTACTAGTGTGGTTAGTAAGAGATAGACCATTATTCAGGAGTTAAGATCGTCTAAACAGAAGAGAAAGACTGATGATATTTGTTAAGAGACATAAGGAAAACTATATGTTTCTATCCATGTATCTACTAAGTCCAAAATAAGGTATGAGAAATGTTTATGTGGTGATTATCCATAAGATAAAACTTTCAAAGATGGACAAACTATTGGGTGTTGATCATCAATGTCAGTGATATAGATGTGTGATCATCACACTCAAAGAAGAGTAATATGGCAGATCAACCACTTAGATTGGATAGGAGGCCATCATCGTTGCTCTACATAGTTAGTATACGATTTTGTTTGTGGGGATACTATAAATGCTACTACAAACTGGGCATGTATGAGTCGACCATGTTGTACTATAGTCACTTATTTTTTGGTATTAAAAAATCTCTCAATCATCTTTAGCCCATATTGGTCATGGGGCAAGTTCGATACCAAATGAGAGGGACCCTACATCATCCAAAACATAAAAGGTTGAGACATATTGCATCTAATAAAGATTGAATAAGATCCTTGTCAAATGTTACTTATATTGATAAGAAAGTTACATCGACATCAACCCTCTACAAGAAGCATTGTTCTAGAGAAAATTACCCACCTTTTAAAATACAAAAATCAATACCCAAATGTGTTTCTCATTTATTCCTGAAGTAGAAAGGGTCAAACATCATAACTATAGGATCTACAAGAGAAGAAACATGTCCTTGTCCAAAGTCCTTGTTAGTTTTCCAACTTAAATTCATCCCTAAAATACATCAAACTCAACAAAAGCATGAAAGTAATGCTTGTGGCTTAGCCAAAGGAAAAACCCATGGTTATAAATTATGATTCCTCCAGATATAGGGAGATGATGAGAACGTTCATCTATTGTTATCATACTTTACTCTAGAAAAGAGGTCCTTTAAATTCATAAGTACCCCATGGGTGAGTTAGACCTAATATTCAAGGTCAAAACATCATGACTCCTTTATAGATTAAGAACATGCATAATTTTTATTGAGAGGTATAACATATCCCTAGTTTGACAACAAGAACATCTAGTGGACTAGATTAGAGGTTAAGATCCCTTGAGACTATCCATGCCTTTTTGGCTAAATTGGACATTATTATAATCCCTTTATTTTGATGATGACAAACATTTCTTTCTTGTGGTTTTAACTTGCTATTTGAGTGTTTTAGGGACAAGCATATAAGGTGGTGGATAGCGAAGACTTGGAAGATCAATTTGCTAAAATTGCTTTATTTTCATGATTGCAATCAATGTAAAAACTTGTACAAGTTTATAATGTACAAGTACTTAGATATCATGTAAATCAAGCGTTTAGATCTTCCCTATCCACACACAACACTTAGATAGGTCATCTCCTAAGATAGCGTCACAATTGCACATTGATACACACACTTAGTAAATGAATACATTAAATCAGGGATGTTCTCGATCGACAAAAACTTTGACCGAGACACTCTCGGTCGACAAACTCCTCGACCGAGAACAAACCCTCCTAGCAGTTAGACTGAGTTAGAAAAGTAGTTGGGAGTTGAGTTGAACGTTTCAATACACTTACTCTAGACTTACTCTCGGTCGACAAATTCCTCGACCGAAAGGCACTCGGTTGACAAACTTCCTGACCAAGAAAGTTTCTATCTACACTTTTTAGGATTAATTAACTAGTCGTTACAAATACTATTAGTGGACACTTAATGGCTAGTTGAGCACTAAGAACACCCTAGAAGGTGTCTAGAACGTCCCCAAGCATTAGCAAATCACTCCTATAAATAGGACAGCCATAGGACACCTCATAACATAACTTGCATACACAATTACACTTGAGATTCAATCCTTGTGAGCAAACAAGTTGAGCTACACTTGCAATCTATTTTTCTTGAGCTATACATTAGTGTCCTATAGGTTGATATCTCCTATCCACTATACATACATGTCCATCCTCTTTGGTTAGGAGATCAAATGCTTGATATAGGATCAAAGTGCTGTACTCAATTTGTAACGATATTTCCTTCTTCGAATCTTATTCTTTCTATTGTATTCTGTTCTCCTTTGCTACTCCTAGGTTGGAGGCTGCGGAAAGGAGGTTGTTGGAGCTTCTTTGGTGGTGAAGGTAGCTCGGCGGACTTAGTATTACTTCAAGAAGGCTGTCTCAACGGGAAGCTACTTCAAGAGGAAGGCTACTTCAGGGGGGGGGGGGGCTTGGAGTTACTTCAAGGAAGGTTGCTTCAAGGTTGGTGAGACTACTTCTAGGTGAAGGCTATGCTAAGGGTGAAAGTATTTGTATCTTATGTAACATCCTTGTGAGGTAATAAAATACAAGTGCTTTCAAAATCCCAATTGGAAACAGTTTGGTAGTGGAATGACTCCCTTAGTTTTTGCTAAGGGTGGAACCATTCTAAACACCATGTCTCCTACAAATTTCAATTGTGGTTGCTTGGTTGAATTAATTTTAAAATCATCATAAAACCCTATTCAACCCCCGCTCTAGTGTTTTTCAATTGGTATCAGAGCAGGCTTCAAGGAGCTCTAATTGAGTCTTGAAGAAAATGAGTGATGGGGTACTAAACAACCTCAACTTGGAAGGAACACTCGTAGCTCAGCCTCCACCATTTGATGGAACTAACTACACCTATTGGAAGAGGAGGATGCAATTCTACTTTCAAGGGATAAGCTGGGACCTATGGAGAATGGTCTCAAATGCCCACACTCTTCCTCAAACAGAGTATGCCACATGGGATGCTAATATGATAAAGTTAGCCCAATTAAATGCAAGAGCTATACGTATCCTTTATAGTTCAATTTCCGTAGGTGAGTTCAATAGAATTTTAAATTGTGACACTGCATATGAAATATGGCATGGACTCTCTATTACTTATGAAGGAACTGTTCAAGTTAAAAATTCCAAAATTGGTATGCTTAAACTAAAGTTTGAATAGTTTCGTATGGAACCATATGAGTCTATTAGTGAAATGTATGCAAAGTTTTCTACTACTGATAATGGGTTGAATGCATTAGGTAAAACCATTAGTGAAGAGGATCAAGTATCAAAGATTCTTAGGTGCTTGCCTCCAAAGTACAAACCAAAGGAGACAACCATTGAAGAAGCAAATGATCTTACTACATTAAGGATGGAACAACTCATTGGAAACTTGGAGGCTCATGAAGCCACCCTTGAAGAAGAAGAAAGATTGGCGTCTGAACACAAAAAGGAGAAAAGAAAGGACATTGCATTCAAAGCATCAACCAAGAATGGTCATGACACAAGCAAAGAAGATAGTGAAGAAGAAACACTCATTGTAAATGGTAAGCAGTATAGAAGTTTTAAAACTAACAAAATTCCTAGTGTTTCTTCCTCCAGGTGCTTTGAATGTGTCAAAAAGGGACACTTAAAAGGTGATTTTCCCAAACTTATGAAAGGGAAGAAATCATCTCACAAGAAGAAAGAAAGGGCATATAAATTTGCATGGGATGATTCAAGTGATGATAGTGAAGATGGAAAAGAAGAAGTAGAGTGTCTTATTGCTACAACAAATGAAGAAGAAGAAGAGGCAAGTCTTTTTGATTTATCTAAAGAAGAGTTAGTTGCAAGCATTGGTGAATTGCATGATAAATATATTGATTGTAAAAAGAAACTAAAGAAATTTACTAGAACTAATGAGGATTTATATGCTAAATTAAATAATCTTTCTTTTGAAAAGGACAGTTATTTCAGAAAACCTTACTTTGAAATCATCTTTAAATGATTGCAATATGAAGTTGCTTACTTTAGAAACAAACTATGATCTTTTTCTCAAGAAAAGGCTGAATTGCTTACAAAACTAAATAATTTTCAGACTCAACCTATCCTATGTACTCATCTAGATTATGATGCTATTGTTAAAGAAAGAGATAATTTATCATCTCATCTAGATCAAGCAAGGTTAGATATAAAAAAGAAATGGATGTGATTGCCAAGTTACAAAGAGAAATTCATAGCTTGAGAAATAATGATGTTCTTGATAAGATTCTAAAAAATTCTTCTTGTTATAATGGAAGGAAAGGTTTAGGATATGTTTCAAAAGAGAAATCATATCAACCTAAACCTAGAAGAACACAAGCACCCAAGACCATGTATGTACCCAAGAACAACTCAAAGAGAAATGAAATTGATTTCATTTGTTGTCATTACTGCTTATGTCTTGGACATTATTTGTTTTCGTGCCCATACAGGAAAAAGGATGTTGATCTAGTTTGGGTTCCCAAAACCTAGAGATTTGAATACGATTAGTTGGGAATTGACCTAAAATGTTACTTTGATATTCAAATGTCTTATCTCAACTAAACTGAGCATTAACTTGCATAATTCTATAAAAATGATCTATGTTTTACTTGAAAACAACTACTGAAAATAGTACAGAAACAATCTCGGTCGAGAAAGTTGTCGACCGAGACACTGTCGGTCGAGAAATAGTTTGACGAGAAGGTTACTGTTTTTAAGCCTGCAAAAACCTGATAAAACCTGTAAAAATAGCAGAAAACTCGTTCGAGAAAATCTTCGATCGAGATATATTTGGTCGAGAAATAGTTCGACCGACTCAAGCCTGGTTGAACCTGTTTGATTGATTCAATTTGCTATCAATATACCTAACTAAGATTATTAGTAGGATTAAAGGAAACCTTTTGAAGAAAAGAACTTTGAGACAAATTTGTCAAATCAAAACATATTGATAGTCTTGCATCATAAAATTTTGAGATAATGTATATGACGTTCTTACCCAAAATTACTGCAAATAATGTTGCTTACAAAGATTAATGATGCTGATTGAAAATCTGTATTCTTACTGTAGTTGGACATGCTTTATGAGTCTTTACAACTATTGCAAGCTCACATACTATCAAAACTTTGATTAAATATGATCTTTCACATGGTTTACCTAAAATATTCCTTGGTCAATTTGAAATTTATGAACATGTGCCTTAAGAAAACTTTATTGAAACCTATGAATTTGATTATGTTGGATTGAATAAATATTGCTCTTGTCATCAAGATGATTATAGTAGTTCAGCTCATTGCATATATAGATGATGCTATAAAATTGAAAATGCCATTATTGCATTAAGGTAAATCTCTACGACACAAATGCATCTTGACATATTATGATTATCTTGTGCTTAGCTTATGGAAAAGGATATCATCTCTGTGATGCATGAATATCTTCACTATGGACTTCAAGTTTTATGTTTTGCATATAAAATCTTCTATGAAGAAAAAGGCATGCAATATTATTTATCTTGCTTAGAACAAGAATATTAATGTTTTATCTAATTATTTGTTCTAAGAGCAAAAATGTTACAAGTCATATGAATTTGCTTCAAGTCATTAAATACTATAAGAATCAAACTTGTTTTTAAGGTACAAATTTTTCTATACATAAAGGCTTAATATTCAATCAAATGTATTATTGTGAATGCTTAATTTGGAAATATACAGAAATTGCCTCTCGATCGAAATAAAAATAAACCAAGGGGTGCCCAGGTTGAAGTCAAGGTCGACCTAAAATAAGCTTGAAAAAATGCTTAATTGTAAATCATTTCCTTGCACTCAATATTAGTATATTGAAAACAGGATTTTAGTGCATAGCTCTCATAAAAGGTTAACTTATTATGATCTAATGCTTATTATGACCTTAGAATCCTTAAATTATCTTGATTTTAAGATTAAGGGGGAGATCACAAAAACTATCTTGACTATAAGATTAAGAAGGAGTTCACAAAACTTTGTAAATTTGAAACTAGTTATGACCTTAGTATTTTTAAAGTAATCTTGGTTATGAAAATAAAGGAGTCTACAATATTTATGAATATAATGTATATCTTGTCTTTAATGGAATTCTCTAAACAAATTAGGGTTTAACATCTCGTGCATTTGGTTAGAGATACATTCATTGATTCTACTATAAGCTTAAAGGAATCTCATATCATTTCAGGGCTTAACATCCCTTGTAAATGGTTGAGAAACTATTAAATATATTCATGAGCTTAAAGGATTCTCATGTCATTTTCAGGGCTTAGCATCCCTTGTAAAATGGATGAGAAATCAAAACACATATGCCATGAATCTAAAAGGATCTCATATCATTTCAAGGCTTAACATACTTTGCAAATGATTGAGAAAAAAATTGTGGCTAAATTTGACGCAAAAATAAGTGGTTTGTATTGAGTATTAAATTATCAAATTAAGGGGGAGAAATAAAAGTCATAATTAATGTTTAGCTTGGTTATCTTTTTGAAATGACAAAGGAGGAATAATTTAAAATCAATAACATAAAGTAAAATGAGTTTCATAATCTCTCAGCTAGCACATACTCACAATTCAAGAGAATGGCTGCAAATGGTAAACTTCAGGTATGAAACTCATATGATTTATATTTCCTTGATTTATATTTTGGGAATGTTTGTCATATTCAAAAAGGGGGAGATTGTTGGATAAATTGGACATTATAATAATCCCTTTATTTTGATGATGACAAACATTTCTTTCTCTTGGTTTTAACTTTCTATTTGAGTGTTTCGTGGGACAGGCATATAAGGTGGTGGATAGCAAAAACCTGGAAGATCAATTTGCTAAAATTGCTTTATTTTCATGATTGTAATCAATGTAAAAACTTGTACAAGTTTATAAAGTACAAGTACTTAGGTATCATGTAAATCAATTGTTTAGATCTTCCCTATCAACACACAACACTTAGATAGGTCATCTCCTATGATAGTGTCACAATTGCACATTGATACACACACACAGTAAATGAATACATTGAATCATGGATGTTCTCGATTGACAAAAACTTCGACTGAGACACTCTCGGTCGACAAACTCCTCGACCGGGGACATACCCTCCTAGTCGTTATACTGAGTAGAAAAGTAGTTGGGATTTGAGTTTAACATTGCAATACACTTACTCCAGACTTACTCTCAGTTGACAAATTCCTCAACTGAGAGGCACTCGGTCGACAAACTTCTCGACCGAGAGAGTTTCTGTCTGCACTTTTCAGGATTAATTAACTCACCGTTACAAATGCAATTAGTGGACACTTAATGACTAGTTGAGCACTAAGAACACCCTAGAAGGTGTCTAGAACATCCCCAAGCATTAGAAAACCACTCCAACAAATAGGACAGCCATAGGACACCTCATAACATAACTTGCATACACAATTACATTTGAGATTCAATCCTTGTGAGCAAACAAGTTGAGCTACACTTGTAATCTATTTTTATTGAGTTGTACATTAGTGTCCTATAGGCTGATATCTCCTATCTACTATACATCCACATCCATCCACTTTGGTTAGGAGATCAAACGCTTGATATATGATCAAAGCGCAATACTCAATTGGTAAATGTTGTTTCTTTCTTCCAATATTGTTCTTTCTATTGTATTTTGTTCTCCTTTGCTACTCCTAGGTTGGAGGCTGTGGAAAGGAGGTTATTGGAACTTCATCGGTGGTGAAGGTAGCTCGGCGGAATTAGAATTACTTCAAGAAGGCTGTATCAACGGGAAGCTACTTCAAGAGGAAGGCTACTTCAAGGGGGAGCTTGGAGTTACTTCAAGGAAGGCTGCTCCAAGGTTGGTGAGACTACTTCTAGGTGAAGGCTATCCTAAGGGTGAAGGTATTTGTCTCTTATGTTACATTCTTGCGAGGTAATAAAATACAAGTACTTTCAAAATCCCAATTGGAAACAATTGGGTAGTAGACTGACTCCCTTAGTTTTTGCTAAGGTTGGAACCACTCAAATCGTCGTGTCTCCTTCTCTAAATTTCAATTGTGGTTGCTTGGTTGAATTAATTTTAAAATCATCATAAAACCCTATTCACCCCCTCTAGTATTTTTCAATTGGTATCAGGGCATACTTCAAGGAGCTCTAATTGAGTCTTGAAGAAAATGGGTGATGGGGAACTAAACAACCTCAACTTGGAAGGAACACTCGTAGCCCGGCCTCCACCATTTTATGGAACCAACTACACCTATCGGAAGAGGTGGATGCAATTCTACTTTTAAGGGATAAGCTGGGACCTATGGAGAATGGTATCAAATGCCTACACTCTTCCTCAAATGGAGTATGCTACATGGGATGCTAAAACGGTAAAGTTAGCCCAATTAAATGCAAAAGCTGTAAGTATCCTTTATAGTTCAATTTATGTAGGTGAGTTCAATAGAATTTCAAATTGTGAAACTACATATGAAATATGGCATAGACTCTCTATTACTTATGAAGGAACTGTTCAAGTTAAAAATTCCAAAATTGGTATGCTTAAACAAAAGTTTGAATAGTTTCGTATGGAACCATATGAGTCTATTAGTGAAATGTATGCAAAGTTTTCTTCTATTGTTAATGGGTTGAATGCATTAGGTAAAACCATTAGTGAAGAGGATTAAGTATCAAAGATTCTTAGGTGCTTGCCTCCAAAGTACAAACCAAAGGTGACAACCATTGAAGAAGCAAATGATCTTACTACATTAAGGATGGAACAACTCATTGGAAACTTGGAGGCTCATGAAGCCACCCTTTAAGAAGAAGAAAGATTGGCGGCCCAACACAAAAAGGAGAAAAGAAAGGACATTGAATTCAAAGCATCAACCAAGAATAGTCATGACACAAGCAAGGAAGATAGTGAAGAAGAAACACTCATTGTAAATGGTAAGCAGTATATAAGTTTTAAAACTAACAAAATTCCTAGTGTTTCTTCCTCCAGGTGCTTTGAATGTGGCAAAAAGGGACACTTAAAAGGTGATTCTCCCAAACTTAAGAAGGGGAAGAAATCATCTCACAAGAAGAAAGAAAGAGCATATAAAGCTACATGGGATGATTCAAGTGATGATAGTGAAGATGGAAAAGAAGAAGTAGAGTGTCTTATTGCTACAATAAAATGAAGAAGAAGAAGAGGTAAGTCTTTTTGATTTATCTAAAGAAGAGTTAGTTGCTAGCATTGGTGAATTGCATGATAAATATATTGATTGTAAAAAGAAACTAAAGAAAGTTACTAGAACTAATGAGGATTTATATGCTAAATTAAATAATCTTACTTTTGAAAAGAACAAAGTTATTTCTAAAAACCTTAATTTGAAATCATCTTTAAATGATTGCAATATGAAGTTGCTTACTTTAGAAACAAACTATGATATTCTTTCTCAAGAAAAGGTTGAATTGCTTGCAAAACTAAATAATTTTTAGACTCAACCTATCCTACGTACTCATCTAGATTATGATGCCATTGTTAAAGAAAGAGATACTTTATCATCTGATATAGATCAAGCAAGGTTAGATATCAAAAAGAAAATGGATGAGATTGCCAAGTTACAAAGAGAAATTCATAGCTTGAGAAACAATGATGTTCTTGATAAGATTCTGAAAAATTCTTCTAGTTATAATGGAAGGAAATGTTTAGGATATGTTCCAAAAGAGAAATCATGTAAACCTAAACCCAGAAGAACACAAGCACCCAAGACCGTGTATGTACCCAAGAACAACTCAAAGAGAAATGAAATTGATTTCATTTGTTGTCATTGCTGCTTACGTCTTGGACATTATTTGTTTTCTTGCCCATACAGGAAAAAGGATGTTGATCTAGTTTGGGTTCCCAAAATCTAGAGATTTGAATATGATTCGTTGAGATTTGACCTAAAATGTTACTTTGATATTCAAATGTCTTATATCAACTAAACTGAGCATTAACTTGCATAATTCTATAAAATTGATCTACGTTTTACTTGAAAACAACTATTGAAAATAGTACAGAAACAATCTCGGTCGAGAAAGCTATCGACCTAGACACTGTCGGTTGAGAAATAGTTCGAACGAGCAGCTTACTATTTTTAAGCCTGCAAAAATCGGATAAAACCTATAAAAATAGCAGAAAACTCGTTCGAGGAAATCTTCGACCGAGATATATTCAGTAGAGAAATAGTTCGACTGACTCAAGCCCTATTGAACCTATTTGATTGATTCAATTTGCTATCAATATACCTAAATAAGATTATTAGTAGGATTAAAGGAAACCTTTTGAAGAAAAGAACTTTGAGACAAATTTGTCAATCAAAACATATTGATAGTCTTGCATCATAAAATTGTGAGATGATGTATATGATGTTCTCACCCAAAATTACTGCAAATAATGTTGCTTACAAAGATTAATGATGCTGATTGAAAATCTATATTCTGACTGCAAGTGGACATGCTTTATGAGTCTTTACAACTATTGCAAGCTCACATACTATCAAAAGTTTGATTAAATATTATCTTTCACATGGTTTACCTAAAATATTCCTTAGTCAATTTGAAATTTATGAATCATGTGCCTTGAGAAAACTTTATTGAAACCTATGAATTTGATTATGTTGGATTGAATAAATATTGCTCTTGTCATCAAGATGATTATAGTAGTTCAGCTCATTGCATATATAGATGATGCTATAAAATTGAAAATGCCATTATTGCATTAAGGTAAATCTCTACGGCACAAATGCATATTGACATATTATGATTATCTTGTGCTTAGCTTATGGAAAAGGATATTATCTCTATGATGAATGAATATCTTCACTATAGACTTCAAGTTTTATGTTTTGCATATAAAATCTTCTATGAAGAAAAAAGCAAGCAATATTATTTATCTTGCTTAGAACAAGAATATTAATGTTTTATCTAATTGTTTGTTCTAAGAGCAAAAATGTTACAAGTCACATGAATTTGATTCAAGTCATTAAATACTATAAGAATCAAACCTATTTTTAAGATACAAATTTTTCTATACATAAAGGCTTAATATTCAATCAAATGTATTATTGTGAATGCTTAATTTGGAAATATGCAGAAATTGCCTCTCAGTCGAAATAAAAATCAACCAAGGGGTGCTCAGGTCGAAGTCAAGGTCGACCTAAAATAATCTTGACAAAATGCTTAATTGTAAATCATTTCCTTGCACTCAATCTTAGTATATTGAAAACAAGATTTTAGTGAATAGCTCTCATAAAAGATTAAGTTATTATGATCTAATGCTTATTGTGACCTTAGAATCCTTAAATTATCTTGATTATAAGATTAAGGGGGAGATCACAAAAACTATCTTAACTATAAGATTAAGAAGGAGTTCACAAAACTTTGTAAATTTGAAACAAGTTATGACCTTAGTATTTTTAAAGTATTCTTGGTTATGAAAATAAAGGAGTCTATAATATTTATGAATATAATGTATATCTTGTCTTTAATGGAATTCTCTAAACAAATTAGGGCTTAACATCCCATGCATTTGGTTAGAGATACATTCATTGATTGTACTATAAGATTAAAGGAATCTCATATCATTTCAGGGCTTAACATCCCATGTAAATGGTTGAGAAACTATTAAATATATTCATGAGCTTAAAGGATTCTCATGTCATTTTTAGGGCTTAACATCCCTTGTAAAATGGAAAAGAAATCAAAACATATATGCCATGAATCTAAAAGGATCTCATATCATTTCAAGGCTTAACATACTTTGCAAATGATTGAGAAATAAATTGTGGCTAAATTTTCCACAAAAATAAGTGGTTTGCATTGAGTATCAAATTATCAAATTAAGGAGGAGAAAGAAAAGTCATAATTAATGTTTAGCTTGGTTATCTTTTTGAAATGACAAAGGAGGAGAAATAATATAAAATCAATAACATAAAGTAAAACATGTTTCATAATCTCTCAGCTAGCACATACTCACAATTCAGGAGAATGGCTGGAAAAGGTAAACTTCAGGTATGAAACTCATATGATTTATATTTTGGGAATGTTTGTCATCTTCAAAAAGGGGGAGATTGTTGGCTAAATTGGACATTATTATAATCCCTTTATTTTGATGATGACAAACATTTCTTTCTCGTGGTTTTAACTTGCTATTTGAGTGTTTCAGGGACAAGCATATAAGGTGGTGGATAGAAAGACTTGGAAGATCAATTTGCTAAAATTGCTTTATTTTCATGATTGTAATCGATGTAAAAACTTATACAAGTTTATAATGTACAAGTACTTAGATATCATGTAAATCAAGCATTTTGATCTTCTCTATCCACACACAACACTTATATAGGTTATCTCCTAAGATAGCATCACAATTCCACATTACACACACAATAAATGAATACATTGAATCAGGGATGTTCTCAGTCGACAAAAACTTCGACTCAGACACTCTCGGTTGACAAACTCCTTGACTAAGAACAGACCCTCCTAGGCGTTAGACTGAGTTAGAAAACTAGTTGGGAGTTGAGTTGAACGTTGCAATACACTTACTCCAAACTTACTCTCGGTCGACAAATTCCTCGACTGAGAGGCACACGGTCGACAAACTTCTCGACCAAGAAAGTTTCTGTCTACACTTTTCAGGATTAATTAACTAGCCGTTAAAAATGCAATTAGCGGACACTTAATGACTAGTTGAGCACTACGAATACCCTAGAAGGTGTCTAGAACATTCCCAAACATTAGAAAACCACTCCTATAAATAGAACAGCCATAGGACACCTCATAAAATTACTTGCATACACAATTACACTTGAGATTCAATCCTTGTGAGCAAACAAGTTGAGCTACACTTACAATCTGTTTTTCTTGAGCTCTACATTAGTGTCCTATATGCTGATATCTCCTATCCACTATACATCCACGTCCATCCACTTTGGTTAGGAGATCAAACGCTTGATATAGGATCAAAGTGTTGTACTCAATTGGTGACATTGTTTCCTTCTTCCAATCTTGTTCTTTCTATTGTATTCTATTCTCCTTTACAACTCCTAGGTTGGAGGCTACATAAAGGAGGTTGTTGGAGCTTCTTCAGTGGTGAAGGTAGCTCGGCGGACTTAGGATTACTTCAATAAAGTTGTCTCAACGGGAAGCTACTTCAAGAGGAAGGCTACTTCAAGGGGGAGCTTGGAGTTACTTCAAGGAAGGCTGTTCCAAGGTTGTTGAGACTACTTCTAGGTGAAGGCTATCCTAAGGGTGAAGGTATTTGTATCTTATGTAACATCCTTGCGAGGCAATAAAATACAAGTGCTTTTAAAATCCCAATTGGAAATAATTGGGTAGTGGACTGACTCCCTTAGTTTTTGCTAAGGGAGGAACCACTCTAAATGTCATGTCTCCTTCTCCAAATTTCAATTGTGGTTGATTGGTTGAATTAATTTTAAAATCATCATAAAACCCTATTCACTCCCTCTAGCATTTTTCAATTGGTATCAGAGCAGGCTTCAAGGAGCTCTAATCGAGTCTTGAAGACAGTGGGTGATGGGGAACTAAACAACCTCAACTTGGAAGGAACACTCGTAGCTCGACCTCCACCATTTGATGGCACCAACTATACCTATTAGAAGAGGAGGATGCAATTCTACTTTCAAGGGATAAGCTGGGACCTATGGAGAATGGTCTCAAATGCCTACACTCTTCCTCAAATGGAATATGCTACATGGGATGCTAATACGGTAAAGTTAGCCTAATTAAATGCAAAAGCTATAAGTATCCTTTATAGTTCAATTTCCATAGGTGAGTTCAATAGAATTTCAAATTGTGAAACTACATATGAAATATGGCATAGACTCTCTATTACTTATGAAGGAACTGTTCAAGTTAAAATTTCAAAAATTGGTATGCTTAAATAAAAGATTGAATAGTTTCGTATGGAACCATATGATTCTATTAGTGAAATGTATGTAAAGTTTTCTTCTATTGTTAATAGGTTGAATGCATTAGTTAAAACCGTTAGTGAAGAGGATCAAGTATTAAATATTCTTAGGTGCTTGCCTCCAAAGTACAAACCAAAGGTGACGGCCATTGAAGAAATATTAATACATTAAGGATGGAACAACTCATTGGCAACTTGGAGGCTCATGAAGCCACCCTTGGAGAAGAAGAAATATTGGCGGCTGAACACAAAAGGGATAAAAGAAAGGACATTACATTAAAAGAATCAAACAAGAATAGTCTTAACACAAGAAAAGAAGATAGTGTACAAGAAACACTCATTGTAAATGGTAAGCAGTATAGAAGCTTTAAAACTAACAAAATTCCTAGTGTTTCTTCCTCCAGGTGCTTTGAATGTGGCAACAAGTGACACTTAAAAGGTGATTGTCCCAAACTAAAGAAGGGGAAGAAATCATCTCACAAGAAGAAAGAAAGAGCATATAAAGTTGCATGGGATGATTCAAGTGATGCTAGTGAAGATGGAAAAGAAGTAGATTTTCTTATTGCTACAACAAATGAAGAAGAAGAAGAGGTAAGTCTTTTTGATTTATCTAAAGAAGAGTTAGTTGCTAGCATTGGTGAATTGCATGATAAATATATTGATTGTAAAAAGAAACTAAAGAAAGTTTCTAGAACGAATGAGGATTTATATGCTAAATTAAATAATCTTTCTTTTGAAAAGGACAAAATTATTTCTGAAAACTTACATTGAAATCATCTCTAAATGATTGCAATATGAAGTTGCTTACTTTAGAAACAAACTATGATCTTCTTTCTTAAGAAAAGGTTGAATTTCTTGCAAAACTACTCAACCTATCCTATGTACTAATCTAGATTATGATGCTATTATTAAAGAAAGAGATACTTTATCATCTGATCTAGATCAAGAAAGGTTAGATATCAAAAAGAAAATGGATTATATTGCTAAGTTACAAAGAGAAATTCATAGCTTGAGAAACAATGATGTTCTTGATAAGATTCTAAAAAATTCTTCTAGTTATAATGGAAGGAAAGGTTTAGGATATGTTCCAAAAGACAAATCATATCAACCTAAACCTAGAAGAACACAAGCACCCAATACCATGTATGTACCCAAGAACAAATCAAAGAGAAATGAAATTGATTTCATTTGTTGTCATTACTGCTTACATCTTGGACATCATTTGTTTTCTTGCCCATACAGGAAAATGGATGTTGATCTAGTTTGGGTTCCCAAAACCTAGAGATTTGAATATGATTAGTTGAGATTTGACCTAAAATGTTACTTCGATATTCAAATGTCTTATCTCAACTAAACTGAGCATTAACTTGCATAATTCTATAAAATTGATCTATGTTTTACTTGAAAACAACTATTGAAAATAGTACAGAAACAATCTCAATCGAGAAAGTTGTTGACCGAGACACTGTCGGTCAAGAAATAGTTTGACCGAGCAGGCTACTATTTTTAAGTCTGCAAAAACATGATAAAACCTGTAAAAATAGCTCAAAACTCAGTTGAGAAAATCTTTGACTGAGATATATTCGATTGAGAAATAGTTCTACCGACTCAAGCCCTATTGAACCTGTTTGATTGATTCAATTTGCTATCAATATACCTAACTAAGATTATTAGTAGGATTAAAGGAAACCTTTTAAAGAAAAGAACTTTGAGGCAAATTTGTCAAATCAAAACATATTGATAATCTTGCATCATAAAATTGTGAGATAATGTATATGACGTTCTTACCCAAAATTACTGCAAATAATGTTGCTTTCAAAGATTAATGATGCTGATTGAAAATATATATTCTTGTTGCAATTGGACATGATTTCTGAGTCTTTACCACTATTTCAAGCTCACATACTATCAAAAGTTTGATTAAATATGATCTTTCACATGGTTTACCTAAAATATTCCTTGGTCAATTTGAAATTTATGAATCATGTGCCTTAAGAAAACTTTATTGAAACCTATGAATTTGATTATGTTGGATTGAATAAATATTGCTCTTGTCATCAAGATGATTATAGTAGTTCAGCTCATTTCATATATAGATGATGCTATAAAATTGAAAATGCCATTATTGCATTAAGGTAAATCTCTATGGCACAAATGCATCTTGACATATTATGATTATCTTGTGCTTAGCTTATGGAAAAGGATATCATCTCTATGATGCATGAATATCTTCACTATGGACTTCAAGTTTTATGTTTTGCATATAAACTCTTCTATGAAGAAAAAGGCAAGCAATATTATTTATCTTGCTTAGAACAAGAATATTAA
Source organism: Alisma plantago-aquatica (assembly GCA_963693085.1). Classification (NCBI taxonomy): domain Eukaryota; kingdom Viridiplantae; phylum Streptophyta; class Magnoliopsida; order Alismatales; family Alismataceae; genus Alisma; species Alisma plantago-aquatica. The sequence continues at coordinate 453,133,118 of OY856413.1, read as the reverse complement.
TTTTTGTCTAATTGCTTGTTCTAAGAGAAAAAATGTTACAAGTCATATGATTTTTCTTCAAGTCATTAAATACTATAAGAATCAAACCTATTTTTAAGGTACAAATTTGTCTATATAAAGGCTTAATATTCAATCAAATGTATTATTGTGAATGCATAATTTGGAAATCTGTAGAAATTGCCTCCGGTCAAAATAAAAGTCAACCAAGGGGTGCCCAGGTCGAAGTCAAGGTCCAACTAAAATAAGATTGACAAAATGCTTAATTATAAATCATTTCCTTACACTCAATCTTAGTATATTGAAAATAATATTTTAGTGCATAACTCTCATAAAAGGTTAACTTATTATGATCTAATGCTTATTGTGACCTTAGAATCCTTAAATTATCTTGATTATAAGATTAAGGGGGAGCTCACGAAAACTATCTTGACTATAATATTAAGAAGGAGTTCACAAAACTTTATAAATTTGAAACTAGTTACGACCTTAGTATTTTTAAAGTAATCTTGGTTATGAAAATAAAGGAGTCTACAATATTTATGAATATAACGTATATCTTATCTTGAATGGAATTCTCTAAACAAATCAGGGCTTAACATCCCATGCATTTGGTTAGAGATACATTCATTGATTCTACTATAAGCTTAAAGCAATCTCATATCATTTCAGGGCTTAACATCCCTTGTAAATGATCGAGAAACTATTAAATATATTCATGAGCTTAAAGTATTCTCATGTCATTTTCAGGGCTTAACATCCCTTGTAAAATGGATGAGAAATCAAAACACATATGCCATGAATCTAAAAGGATCTCATATCATTTCAAGGCTTAACATACTTTGCTAATGATTGAGAAATAAATTGTGGCTAAATTTGACATAAAAATAAGTGGTTTGCATTGAGTATCAAATTATCAAATTAAGGGGGAGAAATAAAAGTCATAATTAATGTTTAGCTTGGTTATCTTTTTGAAATGACAAAGGGAGAAATAATATAAAATCAATAACATAAAGTAAAATGAGTTTCATAATCTCTCATCTAGCACATACTCACAATTCAAGAGAATGGCTGCAAAAGGTAAACTTCAGGTATGAAACTCATATGATTTATATTTCCTTGATTTATATTTTGGGAATGTTTGTCATCTTCAAAAAGGGGGAGATTGTTGTATAAATTGGACATTATTATAATCCCTTTATTTTGATGATGACAAACATTTCTTTCTCGTGGTTTTAACTTGCTATTTGAGTGTTTCAGGGACAAGCATATAAGGTGGTAGATAGAGAAGACTTGGAAGATCAATTTGCTAAAATTGCTTTATTTTCATGATTGTAATCAATGTAAAAACTTGTACAAGTTTATAATGTACAAGCACTTAGATATCATGTAAATTAAGCGTTTAGATTTTCCCTATCCACACACAACACTTAGATAGGTCATCTCCTAAGATAACGTCACAATTGCACATTAATACACACACTCAGTAAATGAATATATTGAATCAGGGATGTTCTCGGTCGATAAAAACTTTGACCGAGACACTCTCAGTCGACAAAATCCTTGACCGAGAACAGACCCTCTTAGCTGTTAGACTGAGTTAGAAAAGTAGTTGGTAGTTGATTTGAACGTTGTAATACACTTACCCTAGACTTACTCTCGGTCGACAAACTTCTTGACTGAGAAAGTTTCTGTCTGCACATTTCAGGATTAATTAACTAGCCATTATAAATGCAATTAGTGGACACTTAACAACTAGTTGAGCACTAAGAACACCCTAGAAGGTGTCTAGAATGTCCCCAAGCATTAGAAAACCACTCCTATAAATAGGACAGCCATAGGACACCTCATAACATAACTTGCATACACAATTACACTTGAGATTCAATCCTTGTGTGGAAACAATTTGCAATCTGTTTTTCTTGAGCTCTACATTAGTGTCCTATAGGCTGATATCTCCTATCCACTATACATCCATGTCCATCCACTTTGGTTAAGAGATCAAACACATGATATAGGATCAAAGCGCTGTACTCAATTGGTAATGTTGTTTTCTTCTTCCAATCTTGTTCTTTCTATTGTATTCTATTCTCCTTTGCTACTCCCAGGTTGGAGGCTGCATAAAGGAGGTTGTTGGAGCTTCTTCGGTGGTGAAGGTAGCTTGGAGGACTTAGGATTACATAAAGAAGGCTGTCTCAACAGGAAGCTACTTCAAGAGGAAGGCTACTTCAAGGGGGAGCTTGGAGTTACTTCAAGGAAGGCTGCTTCCAGGTTGGTGAGACTACTTCTAGGTGAAGGCTATCCTGAGGGTGAAGGTATTTGTATCTTATGTAACATCCGTGTGAGGTAATAAAATACAAGTGCTTTCAAAATCCCAATTGGAAACAATTGGGTAGTGGAATGACTCCCTTAGTTTTTGCTAAGGGTGGAACCACTCTAAACGCCATGTCTCCTTCTCCAAATTTCAATTTTGGTTGCTTGGTTGAATTAATTTTAAAATCATCATAAAACCCTCTTCAGCCCCCTCTAGTGTTTTTCAATTGGTATCAGAGCAGGCTTCAAGGAGCTCTAATCAAGTCTTGAATAAAATGGGTGATGGAGTACTAAACAACCTCAACTTGGAAGGAACACTCGTAGCTCGGCCTCCACCGTTTGATGGTACCAACTACACCTATTGGAAGAGGAGGATGCAATTCTACTTTCAAGGGATGAGCTGGGCCCTTTGGAGAATGGTCTCAAATGCCTACATTCTTCCTCAAATGGAGTATGCTACATGGGAGGCTAATAAGATAAAGTTTGCCCAATTAAATGCAAAAGCTGTAAGTATCCTTCATAGTTCAATTTCCATAGGTGAGTTCAATAGAATTTCAAATTGTGAAACTGCATATGAAATACGGCATAGACTCTCTATTACTTATGAAGGAACTGTTCAAGTTAAAAATTCCAAAATTGGTATGCTTAAACAAAAGTTTGAATAGTTTCATATGGAACCATATGAGTCTATTACTGAAATGTATGCAAAGTTTTCTTCTAATGTTAATGGGTTGAATGCATTAGGTAAAACCATTAGTGAAGAGGATCAAGTATCAAAGATTCTTAGGTGCTTGCCTCCAAAGTACAAACCAAAGGTGACGACCATTGAAGAAGCAAATGATCTTACTACATTAAGGATGGAACAACTCATTGGCAACTTGGAGGCTAATGAAGCCACCCTTGAAGAAGAAGAAAGAAAGGCGACCGACCACAAAAAGGAGAAAAGAAAGGACATTGCATTCAAAGCATCAACCAAGAATAGTCATGACATAAGCAAAGAAGATAGTGAAGAAGAAACACTCATTTTAAATGGTAAGCATTATAGAAGTTTTAAAACTAATAAAATTCCTAGTGTTTCTTCCTCCAGGTGCTTTGAATGTGGCAAAAAGGGACACTTAAAAGGTGATTGTCCCAAACTTAAGAAGGGGAAGAAATCATCTCATAAGAAGAAAGAAAGAGCATATAAAGCTGCATGGGATGATTCAAGTGATGATAGTGAAGATGGAAAAGAAGAAGTAGAGTGTCTTATTGCTAGAACAAATGAAGAAGAAGAAGAAGAGGTGAGTCTTTTTTATTTATCTAAAGAAGAGTTAGTTGCTAGCATTGGTGAATTGCATGATAAATATATTGATTGTAAAAAGAAACTATAGAAAGTTACTAGAACTAATGAGAATTTATATGCTAAATTAAATAATCTTTCTTTTGAAAAGGACAAAATTATTTTTGAAAACCTTACTTTGAAATCATCTTTAAATGATTGCAATATGAAGTTGCTTACTTTAGAAACAAACTATGATCTTCTTTCTCAAGAAAAGGTTGAATTGCTTGCAAAACTAAATAATTTTCAGGCTCAACCTATCCTATGTACTCATCTAGATTATGATGCTATTGTTAAATAAAAAGATACTTTATCATCTGATGTAGATCAAGTAAGGTTAGATATTAAAAATAAAATGGATGAGATTGCCAAGTTACAAAGAGAAATTTATAGATTGAGAAACAATAATGTTCTTGATAAGATTCTAAAAAATTCTTCTAGTTATAATCGAAGGAAAGGTTTAGGATATGTTCCAAAAGAGAAATCATATCAACCTAAACCGAGAAGAACACAAGCACCCAAGACCATGTATGTACCCAAGAACAACTCAAAGAGATGAAATTGATTTCATTTGTTGTCATTACTGCTTACGTCTTGGACATTATTTGTTTTCTTGCCCATACAAGAAAAAGGATGTTGATCTAGTTTGGGTTCCCAAAACCTAGAGATTTGAATATGATTAGTTGAGATTTGACCTAAAATTTTAATTTGATATTCAAATGTCTTATCTCAACTAAACTGAGCATTAACTTGCATAATTCTATAAAACTGATCTATGTTTCACTTGAAAATAACTACTGAAAATAGTACAGAAACAATCTCGGTCGAGAAAGTTGTCGACCGAGACACTATCGATTGAGAAATTGTTCGACCGAGCAGGTTACTATTTTTAAGCCTGCAAAAACCTGATAAAACCTGTAAAAACAGCAGAAAACTTGGTCGATAAAATCTTCGATCGAGATATATTCGGTCGAGAAATAGTTCGACTGACTCAAGCCCTGTTGAACCTGTGTGATTGATTCAATTTGCTATCAATATACCTAACTAAGATTATTATTAGGATTAAAGGAAACCTTTTGAAGAAAAGAACTTTGAGACAAATTTGTCAAATCAAAACATATTGATAGTCTTGCATCATAAAATTGTGAGATAATGTATATGATGTTCTTACCCAAAATTACTACAAATAATGTTGCTTACAAAGATTAATGATGTTGATTGAAAATCTATATTCTTAATGCAATTGGACATGCTTTATGAGTCTTTACAACTATTGCAAGCTCACATACTATCAAAAGTTTGATTACATATGATCGTTCACATGGTTTACCTAAAATATTCCTTGGTCAATTTGAAATTTATGAACCATGTTCCTTAAGAAAACTTTATTGAAACCTATGAATTTGATTATGTTGGATTGAATAAATATTGCTCTTGTCATCAAGATGATTATAGTAGTTCAGCTCATTGCATATATAGATGATGCTATAAAATTGAAAATGCCATTATTGCATTAAGGTAAATCTCTATGGCACAAATGCATCTTAACACATTATGATTATCTTGTGCTTAGCTTATGGAAAAGGATATCATCTCTGTTATGCATGAATGTCTTCACTATGGACTTCAAGTTTTATGTTTTTCAATCAAAATCTTCTATGAAGAAAAAGGCAAGCAATATTATTTATCTTGATTAGAACAAGAATATTAATTTTTTATCTAATTGTTTGTTCTAAGAGTAAAAATATTACAAGTCACATGAATTTGCTTCAAGTCATTAAATACTATAAGAATCAAACCTATTTTTAAGGTACAATTTTTTCGACACATAAAGGCTTAATATTCAATCAAATGTATTATTGTGAATGTGTAATTTGGTATCTGCAGAAATTGCCTCTCGGTCGAAATAAAAATCAACCAAGAGGCACCCAGGTCGACCTAAAATAAGCTTGACAAAATGCTTAATTGTAAATCATTTCCTTGCACTCAATCTTAGTATATTGAAAATAAGATTTTAGTGCATAGCTCTCATAAAAGGTTAACTTATTCTGATCTAATGCTTATTGTGACCTTAGAATCCTTAAATTATCTTGATTATAAGATTAAGGGGGGGGGTCACAAAAACTATCTTGACTATAAGATTAAGAAGGAGTTCACAAAACTTTGTAAATTTAAAACTAGTTATGACCTTAGTATTTGTAAAGTAATCTTGGTTATGAAAGTAAAGGAGTCTACAATATTTATGAATATAATATATATATTGTATTTAATGGGATTCTCTAAACAAATTAGGGCTTAACATCTCGTGCATTTGGTTAGAGATACATTCATTGATTCTACTATAAGCTTAAAGGAATCTCAAATCATTTTAGGGCTTAACATCCCTTGTAAATGGTTGAGAAACTATTAAATATATTCATGAGCTTAAAGGATTCTCATGTCATTTTCAGGGCTCAACATCCCTTGTAAAATGGATGAGAAATCAATACACATATGCCATGAATCTAAAAGGATCTCATATCATTTCAAGGCTTAACATACTTTGCAAATGATTGAGAAATAAATTGTGGCTAAATTTGACATAAAAATAAGTGGTTTGCATTGAGTATCAAATTATCAAATTAAGGGGGAGAAATAAAAGTCATAATTAATGTTTAGCTTGGTTATCTTTTTGAAATGACAAAGGGGGAGAAATAATATAAAATCAATAACGCAAAGTAAAATGAGTTTCATAATCTCTCGACTAGCACATACTGACAATTTAAGAGAATGGCCGCAAAAGGTAAACTTCAGGTGTGAAACTCAAATGATTTATATTTCCTTGATTTATATTTTAGGAATGTTTGTCATCTTCAAAAAGGGAGAGATTGTTGGCTAAATTGGGCATTATTATAATCCCTTTATTTTGATGATGACAAACATTTCTTTCTCGTGGTTTTAACTTGCTATTAGAGTGTTCAGGGACAAGCATATAAGGTAGTGGATAGCAAAGACTTGGAAGATCAATTTGCTAAAATTGCTTTATTTTCATGATTGTAATCAATGTAAAAACTTATACAAGTTTATAATGTACAAGTACTTAGATATCATGTAAATCAAGCATTTAGATATTCCCTATCCACACACAACACTTAGATAGTTCTTCTCCTAAGATAGCATCACAATTGTACATTGATACACACACTCAGTAAATGAATACATTGAATCAGGGATGTTCTCGGTCGACAAAAACTTCGACTCAGACACTCTCGGTCGACAAACTCCTCGAATGAGAATAGACACTCCTTTCCATTAGAGTGAGTTAGAAAAGTAGTTGGGAGTTGAGTTGAACGTTGCAATACACTTACTTCAGACTTACTCTCGGTCGAAAAATTCCTCGACCGAGAGGCACTCGGTTGACAAACTTCTCGACTGAGAAAGTTTTTGTCTGCACTTTTCATGATTAATTAACTAGGCGCTACAAATGCAATTAGGGGACACTTAACGGCTATTTGAGCACTAAGAATACCCTAGAAGGTGTCTAGAACTTCCCCAAGCATTAGCAAACCACTCCTATAAATAGGATAGCTATAGGACACCTCATAACATAACTTGCATACACAATTACACTTGAGATTCAATCGTTGTGAGCAAACAAGTTGAGCTACACTTGCAATCTATTTTTCTTGAGCTCTACATTAGTGTCATATAGGCTGATATCTCCTATCCACTATACATCCACGTCCATCCAATTTGGTTAGGAGATCAAATGCTTGATATAGGATCAAAGCACTGTACTCAATTGGTAATATTGTTTCCTTCTTCCAATCTTGTTCTTTCTATTGTATTATGTTCTCCTTTGTTACCCCTAGGTTGGATGTTGCGGAAAGGAGGTTGTTGGAGCTTCTTCGGTGGTGAAGGTAGCTCGGTGGACTTAGGATTACTTCAAGAAGGCTATCTCAACGGGAAGCTACTTCAAGAGGAAGGCTACTTCAAGGGGGAGCTTAGAGTTACTTCTAGGAAGGCTGGTTCAACGTTGGCGAGACTACTTCTAGGTGAAGGCTATCCTAAGGGTGAAGGTATTTGTATCTTATGTAACATCCTTGCGTGGCAATAAAATACAAGTGCTTTCAAAATGCCAATTGGAAACAACAGTGTACTCACTGCCTTAATTTTTACTAAGGGCGGAACCACTCTAAACTTCGTGTCTCCTTCTCCAAATTTCAATTGTGGTTGCTTGGTTGAATTAATTTTAAAATCATCATAAAGCCCTATTCACCCCCTGGTGTTTTTCAATTGGTATCACATCAGGCTTCAAGGAGCTCTAATTGAGACTTGAAGAAAATGGGTCATGGGGTACTAAACAACCTCAACTTGGAAGGAACACTCGTAGCTCGGCCTCCACCATTTGATGGCATCAACTACACCTATTGGAGGAGGATGATGCAATTATACTTTCAAGGGATAAGCTGGGACCTATGGAGAATGATCTCAAATGCCTACACTCTTCCTCAAATAGAGTATGCTACATGGGATGCTAATACAATAAAGTTAGCCCAATTAAATGCAAAAGTTGTAATATCCTTTATAGTTCAATTTCTGTAGGTGAGTTTAATAGAATTTCAAATTGTGAAACTGCATATGAAATATTGCATAGACTCTCTATTACTTATGAAGGAACTGTTCGAGTTAAAAATTCCAAAATTAGTATGCTTAAATAAAAGTTTGAATAGTTTCGTATGGAACCATATGAGTCTATTAGTGAAATGTATGCAAAGTTTTCTTCTATTATTAATGGGTTGAATGCATTAGGTAAAAACATTAGTGAAGAGGATCAAGTATTAAAGATTCTTAGGTGCTTGCCTCCAAAGTACATACCAAATGTGATGGTCATTGAAGAATCAAATGATCTTACTACATTAAGGATGGAACAACTCATTGGCAACTTGGAGGCTCATGAGGCCACCCTTGAAGAAGAAGAAAGATTGGCAGCCAAACACAAAAAGGAGAAAAGAAAGGACATTGCATTCAAAGCATCAACCAAGAATAGTCATGACACAAGCAAAGAAGATAGTGAAGAAGAAACACATTGTAAATGGTAAGCAGTATAGACGTTTTAAAACTAACAAAATTCCTAGTGTTTCTTCCTCCAGGTGATTTGAATGTGGCAAAATGGGACACTTAAAAGGTGATTGTCCCAAACTTAAGAAGGGGAAGAAATCATCTTATAAGAAGAAAGAAAGAGCATATAAAGCTACATGGGATGATTCAAGTGATGATAGTGAAGATGGAAAAGAAGAAGTAGAGTGCCTTATTGCTACAATAAATGAAGAAGAAGAAGAGGCAAGTCTTTTTTATTTATCTAAAGAAGAGTTAGTTTCTAGCATTGGTGAGTTGCATGATAAATATATTGATTGTAAAAAGAAACTAAAGAAAGTTACTAGAACTAATGAGGATTTATATGCTAAATTAAATGATCTTTCTTTTGAAAAGGACAAAATTATTTCTGAAAACCTTACTTTGAAATAATCTTTAAATGATTGCAATATGAAGTTGCTTACTTTAGAAACAAATTATGATCTTCTTTCTCAAGAAAAGGTTGAATTGCTTGCAAAACTAAATAATTTTCAGACTCAACCTATCCTATGTACTCATCTAGATTATGATTCTATTGTGAGAGAAAGAAATACTTTATCATCTGATATAGATCAAGAAAGGTTAGATATCAAAATGAAAATGGATGAGATTGCCAAGTTACAAAGTGAAATTCATAGCTTGAGAAACAATGATGTTCTTGATAAGATTTTGAAAAATTCTTCTAGTTATAATGGAAGGAAAGGTTTAGGATATGTTCCAAAAGAGAAATAATATCAACCTAAACCTAGAAGAACACAAGCACCCAAAACCATGTATGTACCCAAGAACAACTCAAAGAGAAATGAAAGTGATTTCATTTGTTGTCATTACTGCTTACGTCTTGGACATTATTTGTTTTCTTGCCCATACAGGAAAAAGGATGTTGATCTAGTTTGGGTTCCCAAAACCTAGAGATTTGAATATGATTAGTTGAGATTTGACCTAAAAAGTTACTTTGATATTCAAATGTCTTATCTCAACTAAACTGAGCATTAACTTGCATAATTCTATAAAACTGATCTATGTTTTACTTGAAAACAACTACTGAAAACAGTACAGAAACATCGGTCGAGAAAGTTGTCAACCAAGACACTGTCGTTTGAGAAATAGTTTGACCGAGAAGGTTACTATTTTTAAGCCTGCAAAAACCTGATAAAACCTATAAAAATAGCAGAAAACTCAGTCATGAAAATCTTCGACTGAGATATATTCGATCGAGAAATAGTTCGACTGACTCAAGCCCTGTTGAACCTATTTGATTGATTCAATTTGCTATCAATATACCTAACTAAGATTATTAGTAGGATTAAAGGAAATCTTTTAAAGAAAAGAACTTTGTGACAAATTTGTCAAATCAAAGCATATTGATGGTCTTGCATCATAAAATTGTGAGATAATGTATATGATGTTCTTACCCAAAATTACTGCAAATAATGTTGCTTACAAAGATTAATGATGCTGATTGAAAATCTATATTCTTACTGCAATTGGACATGCTTTATGAGTCTTTACAACTATTCCAAGCTAACATACTATCAAAAGTTTGATTAAATATGATCTTTCACATGGTTTACCTAAAATATTTCTTGTTCTATTTGAAATTTATGAACCATGTGCCTTAAGAAAACTTTATTGAAACCTATGAATTTGATTCTGTTGGATTGAATAAATATTTCTCTTGTCATCAAGATGATTATCGTAGTTCTGCTCATTGCATATATAGATGATGCTATAAAATTGAAAATGCCATTATTGCATTAAGGTAAATCTCTATGGCATAAATGTATCTTGACATATTGGGTATTGGACTGACTCCCTTAGTTTTTTCTAAGGGTGGTACCACTCTAAACGCCGTGTCTCCTTCTCCAAATTTCAATTGTGGTTGCTTGCTTGAATTAATTTTAAAATCATCATAAAACCCTATTCACCCCCCTCCAGTGTTTTTCATGCCACACTCTTCAGGAGAAAGTGGAACCAAACTTCTCATGGAAAAACCTCGAAGCAACAAGCTAGTAAACTTTTCATTAGGAAAACCATATTCATTTTGTTACTACATACACCAAGCTCCCATACTAAGACAAAGTTCTCAAAATAAAAAAAAGCTATCCAAAATCTCTACCATGTAGGAACCTAAAACCAACATTTCAAAGATATACCATGCATGGGCATGACTCAAAACTTATAATCAAACAAACAAAATGACACTCTAAAATCAGATACATGCCTTTTATAGATTAACACACTAAACAATGTCAAATATTGAGCAGGGCATCTCTAGCACTTAGCACCAAAACCCAACTAGATAGGGAGTTTGTACTTGCACTCGTACGACATGACATAACCTTTATCCCTAATGAGACATCTAGGCAGTCTCAAATCCATATTCCAACCTATATAAAGGTTCTTCTTGTGGCAGAACATGCTACCTACATCCAAGTGAGGAACATCATATGAGTAGTAGGGTGAACCATTTGACAAACTTAAGTATGCTTAGGATCCCAAGCTCAACTCCAGATTTGAATTAGGACAAAAAGGATGACCCATACACATGTCATTCTCAATCTCTCTAGATTACATACTTACACAAACAAACTTTACACCTCAAATGTGCAAGTCTGGAGATCTCAACCAACCTAGGTCACATGACTCCCAAAAGGGACATGAACATCAAATACCTCAATATTGAATGATTTTTTAGTAACCATAATAAGGGTTAAATATGATGAGTATCATGAAGGAAGTGCCCCAAATCATATGTCACATGATAAAACATCCCTTTTTAGAATTTGCTTTTTATTAGTTTTAATATGATTCTTTAGTATAAAACCAAAATTGCACATTGTGCTAGCAAAAAATATAAAACATAAAAATCCTAAAAGTTGATATAAGTGAGAAAAATCATGTAGGAGTACTCATGTACCCATCAAATTTGTAGGTTACCACTATTGAAGGAAACACAATTATCAACTCTAAGCATTTAGGAGTGCAATCCTTACTACCAAGAAATGCATGTTGAGTCATCTTCTAACGTTCAAGCTACTTTCATGCAACTGTCTCCTTAATATTGTGAGAACCCTAGTGAAGCTTCTAGTTGAAGGTCAGAAACTCCTCAAAATCATATATGCATTGTCTAAGTCTGGACTGCCTAAGTACAGACATTGGGTTAAGAAATGCACTGCTCTAGCCCAGAATAATGATCATCCGCTAAATTTTAGTCATTGCTATCGTGAAACTTGAAGTGTTGAGACAGAACCACACCTAGCCCCAACACACATCCTTATGTTTTAGATGAGAAATCAATTGGACTAGATGACCACTTAGCTAAACAAGATTACTAATCTTGGTATACTTCAACATATAATCATGGGCAAAGATATAAATCTAAAAGACCTTGAAAGGTCCACACATCCTCCCAACAAGCTTGTCCTTATCCAAGCATTGATATTGCTTCATCATGATCAAGGTAATTGGTCTCACTGGTCCTCACAACTACCATGACACTTGCAATTTATGATGACACATAACAAATTGTCTCTCCACAGAACAATTTTGCAAAAAGGGCTAAGGTATAACCTCGAAGACAATGTATATTAGAGATAGTGCACCCTTTCATTCCTCACTCTTGAATGACTCCCTAAACATATCCAACTTGATGAAGTGACCATCAACAAAAAAACCACTTAGTAGATCTAGAATTTTCATGCCAAATAGGTTATCCAACTCAATAACACAACTTCACTTTTACATGAATGTAATCCACTAGCCATGAAGATTCATATGATTTATCTAGGACACATCCTCTAGAATAGGAATCAACATAGACCACCTAGAGAAGAATGTCCAAATAATCAACAATAGTTGTCATTAGATCCCTAATGATGGGTATATATGAAAGATGACAAAGGTGTTGAGTCACACACAAGTAGGCCAACTCCACCTCTTCCAACTCAGACATGTTTCTGATTTAGCACCAGGCAAAGGAAAAAAGATAGTAGAAGAACTCTCAAATAATAAATTGCACCGATCACACATGACTCCATAAAGATCAAATTCTCAAAAATCTAAGGTTTGTAGAAAAATAAGGCAATCATGACATATTTATAGCCAACTTAAGACAATAAAATCCATAAATATATGCTCCTTGAGGAGATTCATATTCTAAATATGTAGGGTATCCGTTCTTCTACTAAGTAGTTGTGGCAAAATGAAGCATTTTGTGAAGCCTATTGTGGTGCTTACAATCATATGACCGGTTAAATCCAAAATCCTTCCCAACATGGAAATTAGAATACAAAAAGGGATTTCTAAATCCTAGTATAGGATTGACTCAAACTTAAACTTCAAATTTAAGTGTTTAGATAAACTTTTATTATTGCCAAATCTTTCTAAAAAATTGATACATAGTTTCTTAAAGAAAAATAAATAGAAAATAATGCTAATAGGAATATGTATAACCATAAAATAAAAATACAACTACTTTTTGTGCTTCTTCTTCAATCATCCTATTAAACACTTTGCCAGTGGATACTGCCCAAAAGAAAACACTAAATATCCATGCTCCAGGTTCATATTTGGATCCACTACATTGATTGACAACTGCTAACTAGAAGATAGACTGGTGACTTTCTCCTTACCACCCAAACAAGTGTCCCTATGATGGATTGTTTCTACATAAAAATCCACAAAAGCTGACTCCATGGTGACCACACAACTTTGTGTCTCTAGAAAAAGATTGGATCCTTAGTGGAAAAGTCACCCATACTTGAACTATAGCCATGGTGGATCTATGGCTCCATGAACTACTAACTCTACTCATATTATATAGGGAAACTTGAGCCTAAGAAGTTTCCAACTACATTAGTTCCAAAATCAGCCTCTGGGTGGGATTAAGTCCATCTAAAGTTCATCAATGAAAAATGATCCACGGGCTCTTATGGTAGGAAATTGACTCAAAGATCCACCACTATAGTCACAATGAGGTCACAACCTTGGAAAGCCATCAAACCCATGAGTAACATATCTAGAAGACTCACATAGAGGTGGAGGAGAAGTCGTCTCATATTCTCTACTCGATGAGGATGAGGACACTAAGTGTTGTGTGCTTTCCACATAAACTTCTTATATGATTTCACACACAAATTCAGTTCATTTTGTTTTCATTTAGCCTCTATTCATATTATTCTTTCCACCTTTTTGTTATTTTGCTTATCACCTAATATGTATTGCAGATATGCTTAATAAGGATCAAATTGGAGATAGCCCAACCCAACTCCGACATCATTGGGGCTTCTCCACGCCTTACAAACATTCTAAATTTCATTTCTGCTGAAATAGAATCGCACACGGCGTGTCTGAATTAAGACATGTCATGCGCGACTCCAGTTGGCCATACTTCCTGCTGAAAAGAAATAGTTCACGCGTGTTCACAAAGGACATGACGTGTACCTAGGAATTCAGAGTCAATTTTATGTTTCTGGTAACGTACATGGTGTGTTTTAATTTAGACACGCTGTGTGCCTTATACTTGGAGCAACTGTCAAAGACCTGAACACAACGTGTCCAAAGAAAGAGACACCGTGTCTCTGTCAGTTTTAGCAAATTTGAAATACAACGTCTCTCATTTTTAAAGACAAAAACTAACTTATGGAGCGGCTATCAAGGGTCATAACTCGAAAGTCTTTCATCCAAGAGCAATTCTAGAGCAAAGGAGGGTGATTTTGGGTGGAAGAAGGTGATTTCTTGCCAAAGAACCACCATTCTTCTTCTCTTCTCCATTTTCTTCTATGAAGGTGCATCAGAGCTTCTACTCTCCACCAAGCTTCTCGGGAGGGAATTGTGTTCGGTTTGAAGCAGTTGTAGGAGTGGGAATTTCATCCCCAAGATGGAATTCTACTTTTCTTGGGTTACATCTTTGGATTCTCTTAGCTTTTCCTTCTCTAAACCATGTTAAACTCTAAAAATTCTACATATTTTCTGTTGTACATCATCATGGATGAGTAGACTCTTTTTCTTGGACATGGGAGAGTAACTTCCATGTCATAGCATGTATGGAACATGATAATTTCGTACTAAATGCTAAGTTGCTTGTTTTTCTACTTTATGAGTACCGATTTCTTACTTCTTGCATGTATGATTGACCACTATGTATGCATGTTTTATGCTTTCTTGCTTGATTTGAGAAGATAGGTAGGAGAATAAGGAGGTACTCTCTCAACAACTCCTCTTTTACCATGAGAGTGGAAGATATGGAGTTGAGGAGTAGGTTTGTGATCTAGAATAAAATACATACATGAGAGTGTTATATGGAGTTAGGATCATTGTATTTGCACCAGGAGGTGAAGTATGACATACAACTCTCCTTTAAATCAAGTGGTTAGTATGTTTAAATTTTGTGCTCCGTTCTTCATGCTATGTTATGTTAGTGAAATCCTAAGTCCAAGATCATTTCATATCTGAAATCAAACCCCTTTCAATAATCCTTTTACTATTTAGTTAAATTTTGAAAATTTAGTTTAATCGACTAAATCATTCTTGAAAAAGATCTAGATGGTTGAAACTTAGCGTTTTTGCATTTAATTGGTTACCAAGCTCCCTGTGTTCGATCTCGACTACAAATACTCCCATATACTTACATGAATTAGCTAGTTGAGTAAAAGATCATTTATATGATCGAAACTCATTAGTGTAATAACTGAACAAGTTTTTGGCACTGTTGTTGGGGAACTATGGTTAATCTAATTAGAGTAAAAAGTGCTAACAAGTACTCAAGACTAGATCACCACTTCCATTTTTGAATTTTCATATACCTTTTAGTTGTGTTCTCAGTACCTTTTAGTTGTGTCACTCGCAGAGGGGTCTTCAACCATCTGCATTTCTAGATCCCAAAATTGTGCACACTCTTTCATGATTAAGAAGAGCAAGAAGAGTAGAGCAACCACTACTATAGGGTATTCCATCATCACCGTCACCATCTTCTTCATCCTTTAAAGAAAGTGCACAAGAATATCCAACCATGGAGGATGATCGTCCTTTGAAAGATTTTGCCATGCCGGTTGCCACAAACATTTGTAGATCCATTGATCTACTTGCAATGGAAGCAAACAATTTCTCTATTGCTCCTTCAATGACACATATGATCCAATAGAACCGTTTTGGAGGTACCGTTAATAAAGATCCAAATCGTCATGTAGCTGAATTCTTAGAGTATATGAACACTTTCAAAATAAATGGTGTATCCACCGACGGAATAAGGCTACTACTTTTCCCTTTCACCTTGAGAGATAGAGCCAAGGCGTGGCTTTTATCTCTTCCAAAGAAGTCCATCAAAAGCTGGGACCAACTATTAAATGCATTTCTTGCAAAGTATTTCCCCCCAAGTAAGACAACTCAACTGAGAAATCAACTTACAAACTTTTCTCAGTTGGATGGAGAGACTCTGTATGACACATAGGAGAGGTTAAAAGACCTGCAATGCCTTTTCCCTCACCATGGATTGACCAATTGGCTGCTACTTCAAACATTTTACAATGAACTTATTCTACAACACATGTATGACATTGGATGTTGCAGCTAATGGAGATTTAATGAATAAGTCTTACAGGGAGGCTTATGATATCATTGAAGATATAGCACTCAACCACTACCAATGGGGGTTAGATAGAAAAGCACAATCATCTTCTACACTGGGTTCTTCAACCGGAAAGCAAGGAGGAAAGCACAGTGTTGATGCAGTTGATTTGATTGTAGCCAATCTTGATGTCCTTACACAAAAGTTCGAGAAGATGACTACCATGTAGATCCAAGTAGCTGAGGTAATATGTAAAGCTTGCGGATTTGTTGGACATACTTATTCTACTTTTTTTTCTCCTAATGTGAATCAAGACAACCAAGAGCAAGTGAATGCCATTGGAATACAGGGGAACAAGCAATGCAATCCCTATTCTAGCACCTACAATCTGAGATGGAGAGATCATCCTAATTTCTCTTACCAGAACACAAGCAATGCTCATAAATTTCCACAAGGACAACAACAACTGCAGTAGCAACAACACTTCAACCGGCAAAACAATGGGAATCCACCGGGTTTCAGCAACAATAGGGGTTACCAATAGCAACAACAACCCCAAAGTTCTTCCTTGGAGATCATGATGGAGAAATTAATTTCCACTTAGGCAAAACACAATGAAGAGTTTAGGGGTAATGACAAGCTTTTGAAGGATGCATTTGCCCAACTATCCACAGAATTGGATGGCATTTCCACTCATACAAGGATTTTAGAGAATCAAATTACCCAACAGGCCTTAGCACAGCAAAAGAACACACAATTCGTTTCTCTTCCAAGCCAACCGAAGGTGAATCCAAGACAGCAAGTGAATGCTATCACCTTGAGGAGTGGAGCTAAAATCCAAAGACCTTCTCTACCAAAGGAGAAGACTGTCGAGTTCACTGATGAAGATAAGTTTGACACCCCTATTGGTTACAAAGAAAAAGGTACAACTGAAGTACCACCTTCTTATAAAGAAAATGCACCTTTTTGTAAATACTTGCAAACAAGAAGGAGGATTCAAAGTTTAGGAAATTCATGGATATCCTAAACAAAATCCATGTCAACCTTCCACTGGCCGAGGTTATAGATGAGATGCCATCATACGCCAAGTTTCTAAAAGACATACTCACTAAGAGGAGAAAGGTGGATTAGGTTGAAACCATCATTCTTTCTAAGAGAATAACTTGAATCATTCAAAACAGACTTCCCAAAAAGCTAGATGACTTGGGAGATTTCACTCTACCATGTAAGATTAGCAACACCATGTTTACCAAAGGTCTTGTAGACCTTGGAGCTAGCATTAGTCTCATTCTATCTACCTTGTGGCAAGAGCTAGATCTTGGAGATCTAAAACCTACAAAGATGGCCATTGAACTAGCTGATCATTCCATCAAATATCCCAAAGGTATTGTGGAGGATGTGTTAGTGCAAATTGGTAAATTCTACATTCATTGTGATTTTATTGTGTTAGACATGGTAGAAGCTCCTTCCAATCCCATTCTTTTTGGGAGACCTTTCTTGAGAAATGTTGGATGCCTTGTTGATGTCCTAGAAGGCAAAGTTACACTCTGGGTTGGTGAAGAAGCCATGGAGTTTTCTATATATGATGCCATGAAGGCACCTTCAAGAGTAGAATAGATTTGTTTTATAGACTCCATTGATTTTTGTTACATCCCTGACCTGGGTTATATTCTAACCTTAGATGTTTTTCCTAATAAGGTTGAGTAAATGCTTAATCTTATCTTGGGAAAAGTAATTAGGGCTCATGAGAAGCTTATGCTTCAATTTTGGTCCTGTTGGAGCAATGTTGAAGCAATGTTTGCTTATTTTGGACTAAAGTGCAAATTACCCAAGTTGAGGGGTTAACTTACAAATTGCACATGATAAAATGTTCCTCTGATGATGAGACATCATAATAATGAATATGATGTAGTTTTATGGTTTTCATAAGCTTGGGCACCAAGACTAAGCTTGTAAAGCAATCCTTGTGCATTAAAACCCAGTTTTGGTGTAAAGTGCAATTTACCCAAAACCTAGGGTTCAATATGCAAATTACCACTTCAATAAGGTCCCTAATGTTTCTTTCCATCATATAGAGCAAAGGAAATGAGAGGGGCGCCTCATTTGAATTAAGTTGGAGGAGAGAGAATCTTGATATTAAAATAATCAAGATTTAATCCTAAGTGAAACCCTAATTCAATTTAGGGCAAAAATGAATGTATTAATTAAAGGGCCTTCAACCAAAATTAAAATGTTTGGATTCAGATGTGTGTGGATGAGCTTAAATCCTTGCAAAGGCACGATCATATCCTAAGGAGGTAAAATTCCACTCACCATTATTATAAGAAAAAGAAATATCCACTCACATATGGATATTAATATAATATGATTTAAGGTGCTTGATTTGCTTTTCTTTAAATCATGGATAATTGAGAGTAATAAGAGGCAAACAAGATAGCCTCGTCCCTAAGGAAGATGAGGGGGAAGAGGCGACACCATTTTTGGGATTAAATGAATTTTTATAAGGTACTTTCTCTCTCCTTGAATTTCTTATAAAAAGACCCTTTACAAGCCAAATGAAAGGCTTTTTCGTTTGCACTTCTTCTCCTTGCTTGGGAGGACTTGTAGGACGACTCCCTACCTGTTGGTAAGGTTCTTGACCTCCTTTCACCTTGAATCCATGGTGAAAATCGAAAATCAATGCATGAATTCTTCATATCTCGATCCCCTCTTCAATTCTAACCAATTCTTTTCACTCAAAGCTTGAGGACGACCCTTGGAATAGTGAAAGGAGTTGCATACACCATTGTTTCCGTGAGATTGGAGATTTTGAGCTCAATTGGAGGCAGTTTTTATAACTTGAAACCCTAACTTTGTTATTGCATTCAATTCTCCATCAAATAATGATCATTTCTATATTTACAATTAATGATTTGGTTGATTGATGCAATTTCCATGGAAATCATAGCAGGTTTCGTGGTTCTAGAGCTTGATGATGATGACATCATCATAAGCACACACCTCCCAAAATATCTAGACCAAACGGTTTCAATCAAATGTCCAAACGGTTTGTGTTTTGCGGAGCAAACGGTTTCAAACCGTTTGGTATGAAACGGTTTCACTAAACCGCATAGAAGCAAATGATTTAAGACCGTTTGGTGATGTTGACCAGGGTTGACCATTTGGGGACTTGTTCATAATTATCTAGGTTAATGGCCCATCAATTATTATTGATTAACTCCAATTGGTTCATGAGTTGAAGGTCCATCAATCACCTAAACCCTAATCGGGTTGAATGTTGATTTCATAAGTGATTGAGTTTGGAAACTTGGGTTGATTGACCCAAACGGTTTCAAAACCATTTGGGAATCACCCAAACGGTATAAAGACCGTTTGGAGGTCAAACAAGACCGTTTGGAGGTCTAGGGTTGAGTATGGTTAGGTATTTGAAGATTCAAACATATGGTATATACCCTAATCGGCTAAGTGCTGATTTTGCAATTGAATGAGTTGATGCTTTGGGTTGATTGACCCAAACGGTTTCAAAACCGTTTGGGGATCACCCAAACGGTCTCAAGACCGTTTGGGGGTCACCCAAGACTGTTTGGAGGTCTAGGGTTAAGTTTGGTCAAGTGTTTGAAGGTCCAAAGATACCAAATTAATATACAATTGAGTGCTGATTTGGTGACCAATCCTAGGATCCAAACCCTAATTGAACGACATGGATAATGATGATATGATGGGAAAACGGTCTCAATACCATTTGGAGGTCATCCAAATGATCCCAATACCGTTTGGGGGTCACCCAAGACCGTTTGGAGGTCTAGGGTTGACTATGGTTAGGTGTTTGAAGATCTAAAGGTACTAAGTTGAAGTGCAATCAAATGCTGACTTGTTGATCAATCCAATGATCCAAACTTTGATTGATTGACTTAGAATTTGATGTTGACATGGGAAAACGGTCTCAAGACCGTTTGTAGGTCATCCAAACGACCTCAAGACCGTTTGGGGTCAAGACATGTTCAATTTGAATGATGGTCCAATAGTTTGAAAGCAACTAGACTCACATTAGTTAATGTTGAAGGATCATCGATTCCAAGCCCTAATTCAGTTGATTCAAACCCTAATTGATGATCAATTGAAGGTCAATTGAGGTTCAAATAAGTTGAAGGATGACCTAATTGACTCAATTGAAGTATGGTGATGGGTCCAATTGAAGATTGGTTACATGAATTCAATGATTGAAGGAATCAACATTGAGAACCCAAACCGATTTGATAGGTTGAGACCATAATTGGTCCATGCGGTTTTGAGGAGGTTTGGACCAAATGGTCTCAAGACCGTTTGGGACCAAATGATCTCAAACCGTTTGGAGACCCAAAGTGCAAACGGTTTCAATACCTACTTTATCCAATTGGTTTCAAGTATAACTTGTTCAAATGGTTTTCAATCAATTGATTTATGAGAACTAAGATCATTGAGGGTCTAAGTAATTAATATTGTGAAGATCAACATGGTTAATCCATTTTAGTATCTCATGTAATTGAAGGTCCAATATGGTGAACCCATTTGGATACTTAATGCAATTGAAGATTTCAATGGTTAACTCAGTTGATCACTTTGTGGAATTGAAAGTTCAATTTGTCAATTCTTTTGAATTCCTTATATAATTGATGGTTTAATTGATTAGACCATTTGGAAATCTAATATGATCAAAGGTCAATTAGCTATGTGATTATTAATGATGTAGACCCATGATGATTATAAAGGTTAACCCTAGCTTTGTGTATTCAAGTAAAGAGTCGACCTAGATTAATCTTGGAATAGTTAACACCCTAGTGAGGATGAGAGGGAGAGTAAATGGGAGAGATGATTGCTTACTTAATAAGCCCTAATCCTCTCATTGTGAATAAATGTGTAATCACGGTTTGATTCATATTATGAGATCATGAAATCTTCATTGAAAAGATTGATGCACCTTGATCCTAAATTAGAGCAAGGTTATGTGAAACCTTAATTTAAGGGCAAAGCTCAGTGAAACCATAACCTAGGGTGATGATATAACCCTAACTTAGTGTCACAATGCAAGAAACCCTAATTTAATGAGAATTGTATATCCTAACCCTAATTTGGGTATGAGGAAAGAGAAACCTCACTTGGATGTGAATGGTAAACCCTAATTCCCTAAAATGGGATAAAGGTATATGAAACCCTAATATAGGGTAGTGCCAATAATACTAATGTGAAGCCTTAACACTGGGTAATGTGTTGTGAAATCTTAATTTCACATAATACTAGGTGAAACCCTGATATAGAAGGATGTTATGTGAAACCCAAAAGAAGAGTGATTCTAGGTGAAATCTATATATGTTTATGAGATGCTAAGTGAACCTCAATTATCAGGATGGAAATCTTATTCCTATTAATGGAATAGTGATTAATGTATTAACAAATGAAATATATAAAGGGGTTGATTATGGACATCCTTACATTAATAGTCCCTGACTCAAGGGTGAGTCCATATCTTTGATAATGGTTGTATTTTCTAAATAGATGATTCATGATCAATACATTGCATAATGAATGTAATGATCTAGTGCATAAGTATTAGGATGGGAAATACCCTAATACAAGCCAAGTGAATAACTCAAGTAAGATGAAGGTGTTGAGGGAATTAATACATCAAGATATGATATGTATCACATCCAACACCCCAATTCTGATATACTGTGATGTGTTATAAGTTCATTATAATTGGAATATATGACACATGAAATGTGTCATGGCAATTGTTACATTGAGATGTAATGCACTTTGATAAGTGTATGCTAACATGCCTTATGAAAAGGTTAATCCAAATCAATATACTATGATTCAATCATAGACTGATAAAGATAAGAATGAAACTCATACTTTGTGTTGATAATACTTTCAATGATGAATGATGAGGATATATATAAGTATGTTTGAATACTTATGATATCCATTTTGGTCTCTAGCTTTGAGAAGCAATGGAATAGGGCTGATCATTAATAATATGATCTTAAGAACCCAAGTGGTTATTTATGGAACACCCTAATGAAGGGTGCTGATAAAAAAGAGAAACCATGAACCCTAAAGAGGGAACAATGGTATTACTTAGTGTTGTATGGTACTGATGTGAAAGAGAAATCATGAACCCTAAAAAAGGATGATACTACTTAGTGTTGTATGATACTGATATGAAAGCATTATAATTGTTACCATGAATACTAATCATGCAGGGATGATGAGATGAGAAGCATATCCAGGTATGGGCTATGATGCTTGTTTATTGAGAAAGTTTTATAGGCTTTATAAGCCTTCATATGCTTTGTGTAGTAAGAATCAATGAGCTTTGTGTACTATGTAAAATAACATTGTATAGTAAGAATTATGGTGTCTTTGGTCAGATGATCTGAAAGTAAAAAGTTACCTAACAAGTGGTAAAAAGTATCCTATGGTGAGTTATGGGTTCAAATACCCCGATGTTATAATCATGATGATGAACTTGTTAAGAAGAGGAAATGTACTTGGTGAGTTGAGGGATTAAGATCCCAACACTTTGTGAAAAGAGTATGGCACAGGCCATGACTCCACAATAACAATGCCAGGTAGTAGATATATGATCTAAGCCTGAAGATAGTTAATGTTGTGGTAATGATGCTGTAGTGAATAAATGTTATACATGTTCTTCATATTCCTTAAAGGATAAGTGACATGTTGTTCTATCAAATTATAGTTGTACTGCTTTTGATAAGAATGATGTTCTAATCTGTTAGACATTGAATTAACTGCTACAAAACAAATATAATTCCTTTTTGTATATTTATCTCCTTAAGATGCAATAATAATGTTACTGGCGGAGAGTTATATCTCTCGCTGGGGCAATATACAATTGTCTCACCCCCGTGGGAATCACATTTTTAGGTGGACGCTGACGAGGAGGCAGGAATCCTTCAGTAGGTGAAGGACAGCAGCAGCAGCAGGGATAACAGTGAAGTCTCAGGTGGAGACACTGGCTGTTATGCCTTGTATAGATGTAGATAGAGTCCTATGTGTCATCTTTGTACTCTCAGGTCCTTGGAGTAATAGTTAGTGCTTTCGAGATTTTGGCTCAGTGCCTCGGGATTTTATATTGCATGTGTTTAGCTTGACAGGATAGTTAATGCTTGTAATTCTCCAAAAGGAGATGATACAGAATATGTACCTTTAAACAAGAATGTAAATGTGTTACTTTGGTTCTTTGTGAGAAAGTTTTCCTTTGATGGATCTCTTGATAAAAAAGTTTTAATTTTTAGCGATTTTTGGTAATCCGCTTCTTAGTGAACGCTTCTGCATTAGTTAATTATGTTTTCATGAGTTGTATGCCACAATTAAGTGGTATCAGAGCTCTAGGTTCGCTGAGTCTACAGAGACATATGACTAAGGTTGTAGAGTCTATTCTAAGTGTCTTCCAGTTTATCTGATAGTATCTTCTGCTCACATAGGAGAAGAAGAACTTGAAAATGACTGGAGAACATGAGGAACACATTGCTAAGGGCAATGTTGTTGCACCAGGAGAGGGTGCATGGGACCAGGCAAGAGCAGAACAAGTGCCTGAGAATTCCCACCTTGACATAATCAGGATAGAGAATCCTATGTTATGCTCTTGAAGGGCAGGATAGGACAATAGTGATGCATATAGAAGACTGGATACTAGTATTACAATCTAAGTTACCAGTCTTTAATGCATAAACTTTGGGCTTTGAAAGGATTCCTGAGTGACATGGTCATGTTAAAAAAGTGGAAATGTGGGAAAGATTAATATATTGTGAGAAAGTACACTCTGCCATAAGTTTGGACAAATAGTACATTTGTGATGGTAGTGCCCAAGGAGGGGCAATAAGTTGAGAATTAAGGTAAGGTCTCTATAATTTTAGAGACATTTGCCTAAATATTTTGAAAAGCCAAAGTTTTTGGTGTCACCAGTGCAATAAATGCCTAGTGCACCTAGGCAGTATTCACTAAGAGAAGGCAAAAGAAGCAACATGAGATAACTGGACACTATGTGATGAAATCAACCTAACGTGGTAGGTGACCTTGAGGGGTAATACTTAGATGAAATATATTCATCCTGATACTTCATTTCATGTTTCTATGTGTTAAAGATATGAAAATAGTTGTTTTTGAATTCCTTTGACTAGTCCTATAAGGACATAAGGGAAAGGAGAATTTATATCTTACTCAGTGTTCCTTAAAATGTTTTATAATCTCCCTTATCTGTGTGTTGAAAGATGAGATATAGAAATGATTCCTGAAGAAAATTCAAGAATGGAAAATCATGTGTGTATAATGATATGAAAAGTGAGGAATATGATAGTAAATAAATTGCATACTACCTAATCTCAATACTTGTATACCCTGGACAGGTATATGATTATTGTAGATAAGGCAAGTATGAAACTCTTATATTGTTATCTTTTTTATTACTCTGATCAAGTGGTCATTCTGAAACAATCTAGAGAGTATAACAAAATTATATAAGAAGAGCTAAGTTGTTACAACCCCAAATTTTGGGTTCATCTGGTGAGAAATGTAATTTCTCATATTAAAGATAATTGAACAAAGAATGGTATAAGTTGTTTTGAATACATGGATTTGTTTACAATAGCCTTGATGTTTGTGTTGTGGGCTTTATTGGCTATTGGGCCCAAATAACAAAGAAAATTCAATTAGTAATTGAATAATTGAATATGTGAAAAAAAGGGAAATATGGAAACCTCTAGAAGGCACATCCAAAGAGGATTTCGTGCCTCTTGGGTTCCTTGGGTACCAAGGAGTCCAAAGTTGCATAGAGAAGGCAATAAGAAAAGAATAGTTTAATTAAGTATTTCTTTATTAAGAAATAAATTGGAAATAATGATAAAATGTGGAAAATGAGTGGAAAGAGGCATAAATGAGATTTCTTGGTGAAATTTCGTATCCATGAGGTTGCTAATATTAAAATAAATGCCAATGAGGAAAATAAAAGAGAAATAAAGAGAAATCCTCAAAAAGAGTTATTTTAATAAGAAATAAACAAGATAATGTGAAATAATGCATTTAGATGCATCTAGAAGGATAATGAGTATCCAATAAAAATAATTTCGAAATAATAGAGTTTCTTGGGATCCAAGGAGTCCCAATAAAGAGATAAGAGAGAGAGAAAATACCAAATTTGCAAAATAAAAGATAATATGATACATTATTAATGAATTTGGTGATATTGATAAAAATGAAGTATTTTCTATTAAAAGAAAATAGAATTTCATCCCAATGGATTAAAAGGGCAAGAATAATGATAATAAGAGAAAGGATTTTCGTTTTTATAATTATCCATGCAATAAAGAATATCAAGAGGTAAGTAGGAGTGAGAATCTTGCTTCTCATTGAAGGAATAGGAGTCCTAATGGGAGTGGGACTTGTTCCCTCTTAGAGGGGGCACGTTAGGGCGTGTATGACCTCCCCTATTTAAGGGGTAGACCCTCTGGGTCGAGTTCCATAGAGATCCCACGTCTCCCATCCTCTTCCTTATCTTCTTCTTGCTTCCTTACGTTCAAAACCCTAATCAAGGAAAAACGGTACAATCAAAGCGCAATGAGGAGCCATGGAGGGTTCGTGACAGAAGCTTAATACCCCACGTTGCTGAGGGGAAAGCAAGCCCTCGCCCCCAGGCCCTAGCTGAGGTGCAGTAGCGACCGAGCGACCTGTAAAGGCAGTCGCACGTCGCAGGTCTGAGGGGCGTGAAGATGACCCTGATGGCTGAGACCGGGCGGCGCCCCAGGTGCGTCCGAAGGTGGCGGAGGCTGTCTATGTGAAGAGAGTTGTTGCTGGTCACCGTAGGGGACCAGGGGAGGAGCCGGAGTCATGCCTTGCAGCCGTTAGGGCGGCAGCAGGCCGCTGCCCAAGGTTGAAGAAGAGTGTTTACGCGTTGGACAATTATGCCCTCCGCGCACCAAAGTAACCAATCACTTAACCAAGGGTATAACCATAATTCGGTTATGTTTCCTAAAGCAACAACGTTGCATGGAGCAGGTGACGTGGTGCTCCCAGATTGGCTCAAGTAAGTCTAAATTTGCAAAATTCATATCTAACAATCGGTAGTTTGGATGCATACAAATAATATATGCGTTTTGCTCAGAAAAACAAGAGGAATCCAATAAAAATATCATTAGAAGCCAATTCCTATTTCAATTCGAAAAGTAGTGTAAATTATCATCTTTAATGAATTAAAGATTAAGAAATCCTATTTTGAAATGAATAAAGTGTTTAATAGGGTTTAATGGATCATTAGAGTTGATTTTAGCCTGTTAAATGTAAAAAGGTACATTATGTTCAAAAAGGAAGAACTTTTCACATGATTAGTCTAATTTAGAATTTATGTGCGTAAATATGTTTGAAATTTGAAAAGGACATAAAGTTATCATCTTTAATGATTTAAAATAAAGGAAAACCCCTTAGATTTGATGATAGATGGACTTAATGACGTTATTTGGATAATTCAAGCTGATATTAACCTGTTATTAATAGAAGTGAAAATAGGATCTAAAAAGATGGTCTTTTTATATAATTGGCTTAACTTAGGGTTTCATGCATGATTATGCATTAATGAGCTTGAAAACCCTAATTTAAGAGAATACATCTTTTAATTGGTTTAATTGTTCAAAATCCATGAATAAATAGGGATGTGATGATCCTAAGTCAATTTGGGTATAAAAGACTATTAAAATGGATAGTTGAGCAATTAAGGTTCATATAAATGGAAAAGAGTATTTTAGGGTTTGTTAACCTAAAAGGGATAAAGTTTGAGAAATTGATCTAAGAAACCCTAATAAATATTAATGAAACCTTAATGCAGATTAGAAACCCTAGAAAGAGAATCCAAGTCAATAAAGTAGATTCTTGATAAAGTGTGTAATAAATAGAGTACATATTCTTTTCAGGAATTATGTGATGATTGAATTACTTGCTTGGATCTGTTGATTGGCTTGATTGTATGAAGTATATGTTGAATAATCCGCATGACTCATCAAATCAGGTATGTGGTTACGCTTATGAATAATCGCTCTAGTTTCACGGCGATTCCCGAAGTTTTAATCGATTGCTTGAAAATAACTATTGGATATCTATTTATTTCATGCAACTATAAAGAGACTATGATTATCACTATAAATGTGCGTATATAACTGACTAGATCCGGGTCCACCTCTATTACTTTGAAAATGCTAAAAAAAGGGGGTAATCCTAGATCAAGGTCTAGGTTATCGAGAGTTAGAAATTGGGCTACCTACGTGTAGTGCCATGAGACTCATTAGCCTGCCCTGAGTTAAGGAGTGAGCTACTTATGAGTAGTGTCATGTGACTCAACCCTAGAAACTGGTTCACCTATAGATGGGACCATGAGGGGTTTAATGGGGATCTACCATAAGGAAGGTAGTATCCAGGTCCACTGTAGGGTTAGCACAGAGGATAGGGTACTCATGGATCACAGAGTTATATTTAAAATGTAATCTTGATTGTTAAATGATTAATTGAATGATTACATTGTTATCATAGTTGCACGTTTATTGTTTTCCCCACATACCAGCTTCAGATGACCGACGTTTTGTTTGTCGGCGTTTTAGGAACAAGCCAAAAGGACAAATAGTAAATCGTCATATTATGAAATACATGAAGAAAAATACAAGGAGGATTAGTTAGAGTAGAATTCTTAAGTGGATAGAAGTTTAGAGATCCAAGTTTTCAAAAAGGTATGCAAAAATTTATTTTCTTACAACTTTTAAGTATAGTCTGTTAAAATTTGATAATTATTCTTGGTTAATTGTCGAACCTTTGATCTGGAAGTTATGGGTGCGGCTTCGACCTCTCGGTCTCCCTTAATTGGGGGTTATCGGGAGGTGGGGTCGTAACATTTGGTATCAGAGCTTAGGTTCCTCTGTTAACCAGTAATAATTATTAAATTTTACAAACTCCATAGAACCCAAGGGAGTTATTAGAGGATTATTCGAAAGACGGAGGTGTCTAGAAAAGGATCACGACCGGGGGCTGGCAATATTTTCCTCCGCACCGCTAGTAGGAACACGAGGACTCCCGGATCCGTGTGACTGCCTGGCCAAAGTCTTAGGGTATGAATCGAAATAAGATACCTTTAGGACTTTCTCATCTTATTCATCCATTCTCATCACAAAATTCTGTTTAGGACCTGAAGGATTAGGGTTTTCTTTCTTCTCCTCACCCTCTTGAGGTATGGGTAAGGTTAATAAGGTTTAAGGAATCCTCCACCAAATTAATGAAAAGCATGTAAATAAGATGTCATGGACATAAGCTTAATAGATTAAGCGCAAATTAAAGAATAGATACATGCTTAGGTCATATGACATAAGTTGTTATGTCCTCAGAAGAGACCTGAGGCTAGACCTTCATGTCAGGAGGGTAAGTTAGTCTTGGAGATAGAGATCTCTATTGCAAGTAGAGACCTGGCACATCCTCTGAGGATGATGCTAACCCTAACCCTAAGTAAAGTTTAGAGAGAGATGAGTTAGACCAGGTGTTTGAAAGGACAAGCCTTTGGGATTCCATATGATCCATGGGTGACCTAGCACCTTTGGCAACCCAACCCTGGGAAGGGTCGTGCATGTTAGGGTAAAGATAGCTCCTTAGATGATAATGTTAGTAAAGGACCTTAGAAACCCTATGGGCTTATGCAAGTAGGGCATAGCATACAGGGTACGTTAGTAGTGTGAGCAAAGGGTTGAAACCCTGACTATGAGAGTATGAAGGATGGCTTATGAAATAAGCATAAAGAACTATGGATAACCTTGAGCGAACATAAGTTGAACATAGGATTCATCCAGGTAAGGGCATGCTTTCGAGGTTGATCCTTCATGAAGAAAGGACCTTTAATGGTGAGGTTGGTTGTAGGGTTAGAGAGAGAGAGCAGGACACCAAGCAAGAAGGTCATAAACCTAGACCCCGTGATATGAGGAATAGTGGGGAGTTGAGGATGATGCGACCTAAGTGAATGATAGAGGTTACCTCATGCATGATCCGTTAAGGCTGTTGATATCTTGGTTGCCTTTATAGGAACCAAACCCTAGAGAGAGGATGATGCTCCTGGTACCTATGTGCCTGTGGACTGAAAGAGGTTTAGTAACAGGTTGCGAGGCCTTGTACCTTGTTGGTTGTCCTTGGGGAGGACTCAACCCTGATGTGTTGCTCGAGTAGAAGGATGACAAGAAGTGCATGTCATACCCTGTATACGTTTGGTTCGTGGTTAATAGGATGAGCATGTAGTTGGTCATCAAGAAGTGAACCTAGGGTTCCTAGGCCTAAGAGGGGAAGTGGTGTACCTAATGCTCATGATGAGAATTAATTTGCTATAGATACGAGCATGGTACTTCTTCGGTCGAGAAGAAAGGAAAACCCCTTAAGTTTAAGGTATGTTTAGTTAACCCCTCACAACTAGGTTGATGATAAAGGAAGGTATGATCTTGATCCAGCATCGAGGAAAGAGGACAAGTATGACCTAGCATGGTTCAGTAGGTGATTTTCTTGTGCTTTAATAGCTTGCTAGGGTTAAGTAGGCTCATATGGATGTAAACCCTAGACCTAAGAGCTTTTGTGACCTTGTTGTCAAGAGATAGTTTTCCTCCCATCTGGGGAGAGGCACCCTTTGGTAGGGTGTATACCAGTTTTGTGGGTTTTGAGCAAACCTAGAGAGGTCTCATAGGATCTTGAGAAGCTAAGTGAAAGGTACATGGTATGAGAATGAACCTACAGACCCATAGATATCCATTTCTAAGTGCATGTGGATGTGTTACCATGGAGGAAACCACTAAGGGGGCCTGACCAAGGTAGGCAGGTCACCATGACCCCTATGAAAGGATGGATGTCAGCCCATGTATACAAAGAGAGGTGATGAAGGCCTGGGCAAGGTTCTAAGTTGGACATGTACTATAAATGGAGAATCCTATGTCTATCCTAGGGTCAGGTAGGGATAAGACAAATGGAAGTAGGAGTTTCCTAATTCCCCAGTTGCACATGACCATAGGGTCGGGAGGTAACAACTATCATTGTTTGAGGGCCATGGGTTAGGAGATTGATCTCCTTCATGAACTCATGGGACCCAAAGGGCAGATGAGTAGGGCACTCTCTTGATGCATGAGGGAAGAGGGATGACCCCAAAAGAGCCGACACCCTATAGACCTAGAGGAGATGACCAAGGATATAAACCTCAGTAGGTTCGAGACCAGTTTTCCATGGAAGTAACTTTGATATCGAAATGATTGTGATGAAGTGACATATGAGGCATGTTTCAACTAAGATTTAAAGGTGTACTGACAAGGTGGGATGTACCATCTCTACTTTTGGAATAGGAAGAACTCTGTATTTGGACTGCAACCAAATGCTTATTTCCTCTTGTTATGGGAGTGAGAGATAGGACAATGTGCATGCCATACACCAAGGATAAAAGATGATGTGGTTTGGAATGTTTCCATGAGATATGGGGACAAAGAAGATAACATGCCCTGGTAAAGTGAATGATACATGGATGGTTTGCAAACACCAAAGAGGAATAAGGTAGTCACCTTATGAGGATGTTTTTATCATGAGCTATGCAAAACCTACAAGTTATACCAGGTTGAGTTTGATCACCATGATGATGAAATCAGAGAGTGTTCTTAATGAAGATAGATAGAGAGTTTAAGGTGAGACAATAAGTGAAATACATGGAAGTGTATGTCTTCAATGTTACCTAATACCTAAGGATGTGAAGTGGTAATGGATGCTCTGGTTGAGATACATCTAACTTGTTTGACTAGAAGCTAGAAGAGGTTGTTTGGCTAACCCTAAGTTTGAAAAGGAGAGATGTTTGGATAACACTCAGATGTAACAAGATACGTTGAAAAGTTAAGGGTTGTTTGCATTGGTTAGCCAGTCTAGTCCTTGATGCAATGAAAGGATGGTGGTAGAACCTCAGATGCACTTCTTTGGAAAAGAAGGTGATGAAACCCCGACTAGAGTGGTTTAGGGTTTCGGAGGAATCGATCTTGAGGAATCATGACATACATGAGATCATGATTTTAAGATCACCATACACCGTACCACAACGATAATAAGTGACAGTAGCACTTTGGATGCTTAATATGAGGTTGTAGGTGGTATGTGGCCATGCATGACAGAGGGTGAAGGATGAGCATCGGTAACCCAGTGCATTGATATAGAGGATAAATAGTTCCCGAGAGGGAATGGGAGTTCATCACTACAGATGTTGTGATAGGTCTCCCCTGGACCAAGGAAGGTCGAGATGCAATATGGGTTATGGTAGATCGCCTTACCTAGTTGACATGAGAAAGAAAGAGTTCTATCAAGGGATAGATCTGGTTGAACTACCAATGAGAGAGATGGTTCAACTACACCATGAAGTGAGTACAAAGGTTCTTGAGTTTGACCGAAAGGTTCCCTTCCAGAAGGTGGAAGTAGGTACATGGAGAACTCAATGTTAGTACAGTTTATCACCCCTAACTAATGGTTAGTATGATCTAGACTAAAGGGTCTGATGAGAGCATATGTGCTCGTTTAGGGTGATGGCTAGAGACACTTCTTTTCCTATGAAAGATGTAATGATGACCACCATAGCCAGTATTGGGATTTAAAGAAGCTCTGTAAGGGAGGTTGTGTAGGTCACCACTTCAGTAAGGTGATGTTGGTGAAAGGACCACAATGTGTGTAGATGAAGTCACTTTGATCGTGCAATGGATGAAAGGAGCCTAGATATGAAAAGAGTCATGAGCGGATGCAAAGTAGTCTGACATGCAGTTCACTGTGGGAAATATGTGACATGAAAAATCCGACCCCTCTGAGCTACAGCTAAGGAAGTTGGGTCCCCGATACATGGGTCCACTTGAGATGGATTTGTGGAGAAGGTTATGGTTGACTTTACCCCTCAGGATAAAGTAATGTGTGATGAATTCCAGGTGTCCAATTTAGAGCACTATGTGAGGTACCCCGATCATGTGTTGAGCAATGAACCTAGTGAGCCCCAAGGGAGGCTGAAATGGCCGGAGTCCACCTGTACAGTTTATAGACGCCAGGATGAAAGAACTCAGAGAAAAGAATATGTGTTGAAAAAGGTTCTTTGGAGATGCCATGAGTATGGTAAAGCCACATAGGGGCCAAAGATGGACATGGAAACGTCTTATCCTAAATTGTTTGCTTGCTTGATAGAATTTTGAGGACAAAATTCCTATAAGAGGGGAAGGATGTTACAACCCCAATTTTTGGGTTCATCTGGTGAGAAATGTAATTTCTCATATTAAAGATAATTGAACAAAGAATGGTATAAGTTGTTTTGAATACATGGATTTGTTTACAATAGCCTTGATGTTTGTGTTGTGGGCTTTATTGGCTATTGGGCCCAAATAACAAAGAAAATTCAATTAGTAATTGAATAATTGAATATGTGAAAAAAGGGAAATATGGAAACCTCTAGAAGGAACATCCAAAGAGGATTTCATGCCTCTTGGGTTCCTTGGGTACTAAGGAGTCCAAAGTTGCATAGAGAAGGCAATAAGAAAAGAATAGTTTAATTAAGTATTTCTTTATTAAGAAATAAATTGGAAATAATGATAAAATGTGGAAAATGAGTGGAAAGAGGCATAAATGAGATTTCTTGGTGAAATTTCGTATCCATGAGGTTGCTAATATTAAAAGAAATGCCAATGAGGAAAATAAAAGAGAAATAAAGAGAAATCCTCAAAAAGAGTTATTTTAATAAGAAATAAACAAGATAATGTGAAATAATGCATTTAGATGCATCTGGAAAAATAATGAGTATCCAATAAAAAGGATTTAGAAATAATAGAGTTTCTTGGGATTCAAGGAGTCCCAATAAAGAGATAAGAGAGAGAAAATACCAAATTTGCAAAATAAAGGATAATATGATACATTATTAATGAATTTGGTGATATTGATAAAAATGAAGTATTTTCTATTAAAAGAAAATAGAATTTTGTGCCAATGGATTAAAAGGGCAAGAATAATGATAATAAGAGAAAGGATTTTCGTTTTTCTAATTATCCATGCAATAAAGAATATCATGAGGTAAGTAGGAGTGAGAAACTTGCTTCTCATTGAAGGAATAGGAGTCCTAATGGGAGTGGGACTTGTTCCCTCTTAGAGGGGGCACGTTAGGGCGTGTATGACCTCCCATATTTAAGGGGTAGACCCTCTGGGTCGAGTTCCAGAGAGATCCCACGTCTCCCACCCTCTTCCTTATCTTCTTCTTGCTTCCTTACATTCAAAACCCTAATCAAGGAAAAACGGTACAATCAAAGCGCAACGAGGAGCCATGGAGGGTTCGTGATGGAAACTTAATACCCCAAGTTGCTGAGGGGAAAGCAAGCCCTCGCCCCCAGGCCCTAGCCGAGGTGCAGAAGTGACCGAGCGACCTGTAAAGGCAGTCGCACATCGCATGTCTGAGGGGCATGAAGACGGCCCTACGGCCGGAGGTGGCGGAGGCTGTCTATGTGAAGAGAGATGTTGTTGGTTGCCGTAGGGGACCAGGGGAGGAGCCGGAGTTGCGCCTTGCAGCCGTTAGGGCGGCAGCAAGCCGCTGCCCAAGGTTGAAGAAGAGTGTTTACGCGTTGGACAATTCTGCCCTCCGCGCACCAAAGTAACCAATCACTTAACCAAGGGTATAACTGTAATTCGGTTATGTTTCCTAAAGCAACAACGTTGCATGGAGCAGGTGACGTGGCGCTCCCAGATTGGCTCAAGTAAGTCTAAATTTGCAAAATTCATATCTAACAATCGGTAGTTCGGATGCATACAAATAATATATGCGTTTTGCTCAAAAAAATGAGAGGAATCCAATAAAAATATCATTAGAAGCTAATTCCTCTTTCTATTCAAAAAGTAGTGTAAATTATCATCTTTAATTAATTAAAGATTAAGAAACCCTATTTTGAAATGAATAAAGTGTTTAATAGGGTTTAATGGATCATTAGAGTTGATGTTAACCTGTTAAATGTAAAAAGGTACATTATGTTCAAAAAGGAAGAACTTTGCACATGATTAGTCTAATTTAGAATTTATGTGCGTAAATATGTTTGAAATTTGAAAAGGACATAAAGTTATCATCTTTTATGATTTAAAATAAAGGAAAAACCCTTAGATTTGATGATAGATGGACTTAATGACGTTATTTGGATAATTCAAGTTGATATTAACTTGTTGTTAATAGAAGTGAAAATAGGATCTAAAAAGATGGTCTTTTATATAATTGGGTTAACTTAGGGTTTCATGCATGATTATGCATTAATGAGCTTGAAAACCCTAATTTAAAAGAATACATCTTTTAATTGGTTTAATTGTTCAAAATCCATGAATAAATAGGGATGTGATGATCCTAAGTCAATTTAGGTATAAAAGACTATTAAAATAGATAGTTGAGCAATTAAGGTTCAGATAAATGGAAAAGAGTATTTTAGGGTTTGTTAACCTAAAAGGGATAAAGTTTGAGAAATTGATCTAAGAAACCCTAATGAATATTAATGAAACCTTAATGCATATTAGAAACCCTAGAAAGAGAATCCAAGTCAATAAAGTAGATTCTTGGTAAAGTGTGTAATAAATAGAGTACATATTCTTTTCAGGAATTATGTGATGATTGAATTACTTGCTTGGATCTGTTGATTGGCTTGATTGTATGAAGTATATGTTGAATAATCTGCATTACTCATCAAATCAGGTATGTGGTTACGCTTATGAATAATCGCTCTAGTTTCACGGCGACTCCCGAAGTTTTAATCGGTTGCTTGAAAATAACTGTTGGATGTCTATTTATTTCATGCAACTATAAAGAGACTATGATTATCACTATAAATGTGTGTATATAACTGATTAGATCCAGGTCCACCTCTATTGCTTTGAAAAGGCTAAAAAAAGGGGGTAATCCTAGAGCAAGGTCTAGGTTATTGAGAGTTAGAAATTGGGCTACCTACATGTAGTGCCATGAAACTCATTATCCTGCCCTGAGTTAAGGAGTGAGCTACTTACGAGTAGTGCCATGTGACTCAACCCTAGAAACTGGTTCACCTATAGATGGGACCATGAGGGGTTTAATGGGGATCTACCATAAGGAAGGTAGTATCCAGGTCCACAGCAGGGTTAGCACAAAGGATAGGGTACTCATGGATCGTGAAGTTATATTTAAAACGTAATCTTGATTGTTAAATGATTAATTGAATGATTACATTGATATCATAGTTGCACATTTATTGTTTTCCCCACATACTAGCTTCGGGTGACCGACGTTTTGTTTGTCGGTGTTTTAGGAACAAGCCAAAAGGACAAACAGTAAATTGTAATATTGTGGAATACATGAAGAAAAATACAAGGAGGATTAGTTAGAGTAGAATCCTTAAGTGGATAGAAGTTTAGAGATCCAAGTTTTCAAAAAGGTATGCAAAATTTATTTTCTTACAGCTTCTAAGTATAGTCTTTTAAAATTTGATAATTATTCTTGGTTAATTGCCAAACCTTTGATCCAGAAGTTATGGGTGCGGCTTCGACCTCTCGGTCTTCCTTAATTAGGGGTTATCGGGAGGTGGGGTCGTAACATAAGTGAAATTTCCAAATAAACTACTTAGTGAACATACTCAGTGAATTTTCTCAGTGAATTTTTCCAAAACAAACTACTTAGTGAGCATACTTAGTGAATATTCTCAGTGAACTTCCTCAGTGAATACTTTCAAACAACATACTTAGTGAACATACTCAGTGAACTTCTTTAGTGATTACTTTCAAAACAACATACTTAGTGAACATACTCAGTGAACTTCCTCAGTGAATACTTTCGAACAACATACTTAGTGAACATACTCAGTGAACTTCCTCAGTGAATACTTTCAAAACAACATACTTTGTGAACATACTCAGTGAACTTCCTCAGTGAATACTTTCAAACAACATACTTAGTGAACATACTCAGTGAACTTCCTCAGTGAATACTTTCAAAACAACATACTCAGTGAACTTCCTCAGTGAATACTTTCAAACAACATACTTAGTGAACATACTCAGTGAACTTCCTCAGTGAATACTTTCAAACAACATACTTAGTGAACATACTCAGTGAACATCCTCAGTGAATACTTTCAAAACAACATACTTAGTGAACATACTCAGTGAACTTCCTCAGTGAATACTTTCAAACAACATACTTAGTGAACATACTCAGTGAATACTTTCAAACAACATACCATGTCACACAGCCGACGTGTTAGAAAAAGACACACCATGTCACTGTCCAGTAGATTCAAAGTGTTACTCGATCTAAAAAAGAACATGTTGTGTCCTCATTTAGACACGGTGTGTACCACAATAGAA
Source organism: Alisma plantago-aquatica (assembly GCA_963693085.1). Taxonomy (NCBI): domain Eukaryota; kingdom Viridiplantae; phylum Streptophyta; class Magnoliopsida; order Alismatales; family Alismataceae; genus Alisma; species Alisma plantago-aquatica. The sequence continues at coordinate 453,096,399 of OY856413.1, read as the reverse complement.
AGGGAAGCATAAGTTATTTGGAATATAATACGACATGTCTTTATTTGAAAATGTCATGTAGTTATCAGTGAAAAGGGTCACAATTTGAATTTCTGGATTGTGACACGTCGTGTACTTATTGGAACATGACGTGTCTTGTAACGCAAAAAGGTATTCTGTCAAGAGACACGTTGTGTCTTAAAAAAGACACAACATGTTTTTTGTCGAGGACATGGGTTTTTAATCTAGCACACAGCCGCCTCTCTCACTCATGCCTCTCTTTCAAGCTGTGTGATACCTCTATAGCCACCGTGTGCCCTAGCACCTTTTCCTCCTCGCTCCCTAGCCGTTGTGCACCTTAGCACACCTTCCAGCCTCCACCGTGTTTTTCGGAGGTGTCTTCTTTGAGAAGTAGCTAGGCACTGTCTCCTTATTCAAACTCAAGCAAAGTACGACCTACTCTAACCGCTGTCATTCTCCACCATTCAAAATGCCATCAAGTCATCTTCTTCAAGCTGTAGCTACTCATCGTCATCTACACCGTGCCAAGCCGTCGTCACCTCACTCAATCTCCATCCCCCCTTCTCCAAAATGTCGTCGTCTCCATCTTCAGAATGCAAAAATTCTCTAGTCACATGACATGTTAAGCAAAGCACACATCGTGTGTTTCACTCATTTAGTCAAAGTTCTACATCCGCACATGATGTGTTCCTTATCGCACACGTTGTGTCTCAGCCTGTCAGCAACATTGGCACTTGTTAAGCAAACCTCCAACTGCAAGCATGGTGCTAGCTCCTCCCAAGCACCAGCATACATCTCTACGGCTCAATTTTGGGTCACTCCTGTGGAAGACCCGACATACCAGTTTCTTATAGCAAGGAGGGTGCTTCCTATGTGGTTCTCTTGTGAGCAAACTCTCACGACTCTCAGCTTCAAGGATGAAGTCTTCATGCACCTGCAAGATTTGGGTCTAAGCTACATTTGATGCATGGTATCAAACACTTACGCCCGCTTGGTTTATGAATTTTTGACGATGCTCACTACAGAGCAAGACCCACAAAAGAAGTTGGAACCTTATGGTATTATTCATTTCTGGCTTTTGGGTCGTGGTTTTAAGCTTACCTTCAGGCGTTTCTGTGAGTTGTTAGAGTGCCACTATGACGGGGCAATTAATTATCCACCTATTTTTCATAGTTACAAATTCTGGTTTGAAATATCAGATGAGGAACACCATGAAGCTAAGCAAGCTAGAGTGTCTTCTATCCACAACCTTATTTTCCAGTACATGCACTACCTTCTTAGTACCAGAGTGTTTGCTAAGAAAGAAACCCAAGGGGTTGTTGGAAAATAGGATCTTTTCTTATTGTGGGGAATGATGTATGATTATCATATCAATGTTGCTTACTATATTCTTACATGTTTCCTAGACATTAAGAAAGTGAAGAAGAGGCATTCTGGTGACATAATGTGTGGTGGTTTGATTACTTTGATAGCATAGAAGCTGGATGTTGATCTGACAAGTCTTGAGGCTGCACTAGGTACAAACCTGGTATACATTCAGTACCTTCTTTCTGTAGGGTTGATCTCAAGATTTTCCAACAAAGATACCAAATTTCAGCAATTCTTTGATGATGATCAATACATTGACATTCCAGATCCCGAGTGTATCACATTAGAGAACAAATACAACTGGAAGGTCATACTGAACATTGAGGAAGAAGTTGATGCAGCTAGAGCTACTGATGATACTGAGGCACCCCCTTCTGCTCCACCACATCCCTCGACTAGAACACAGATAGAGTACTCCTGGGACATGCCTGATGTCAACCATCTATATGGCTATGTGCAGCAGCATTTTGATCACATTGATGACCGCCTAGATCAGCTGGGTACGCAGTATACTACGATGTACGACATGGTCCACCGCATGGATTCGTGGCACATTTCATAGGGTCACTACTCCATCCCGCATCCGTATCAGCCACCACTGCCTCAACAGCCCGAGTTCATCCCATAGACCACACCAATGGACGTCCCTGATGATGAGTTTGTCAGCCAATTCTTTCCGCCAGACCATGGGGGCGCTGGTCCATCTTTTTAATGTTATCCATGATGGGTATCTGGTTGTTCCCTCCACAAGTTTGATTGATGTAGTGAGGACACTACTGATTTCAAGCTTAGGGGGGACGCAATTAGCCCACAATGTAGTTTTTGCTTTCATTTACTTTGGTTAGTCATGTTAGTCTTTTATTTCATCCTATTTCATGTTCTGTATTTCTTTTCATGGCAAGTTTAATATGAAATGAGTCTATTGTGATGAAGTGAACTCTTTTACCTTGTACTCTTGAACCATCTCATCCCTTATAATTCATTTAGCCATATGAAAGAATTAGTAAAGAGCATGCATGAGTCAAATGAAAAATGAAATTCCCCATGTACATGATCTTGGTTTATAATTGTAGCTTGAACTTTCAATTTTCACATCTTTGATTGCTCAATACATGTAACCGTCTCAAATATTAGCAAATAAATCAACTCTACAACACTATTTAGAATACGGGATACTCTTGCCAAACCCTTAGTGCATATACAATCGATTTTTCAATGAAAATTTTGCAAAACAATGAATGGAATCTTGTTAACTTAACTTTCTAGTTGACTCTCTTGTGTTGTGCAAAAATTTCTTTTATCCTTTTCTCCCTTTACCCAATAAAAGGTGGCTTATAGCCCACTATCATGCTAGCCTAGTGTGAGTTCAATCTGACAATGATGGTTATGTATGAAATCAAAAGAGGGTAAAAATAACACCCCAACCGACACTCCACATGCGCATAAGCCTAAATTAGCAGCTGAGTGTCGGAATCCCAAAAATCCATTGTCATATCTTTTTGTGAAGAGAGCACAACTGAGATTGTTAAAGTTAGCTAAGATTTCATCATTTGTATCCATAATAGCTAAAAAAATTGTGTTGTACATCCACTAGTTGCTTGGCTTGATTATCCAAATTCTGTCTAGTGTTGTTTAGTTGATTGATTCACTTAATTTGTGACCACCCATGCTGAACTAAAACCTTTCTCCCTTGGATGTTTAGATTGAAGTGATGGGTATGAATATAAACTTAACATACATGGGAGGTTGAGTTTATTGTACATTTTCATTTCATTTAATCCATGCATGAACTTGAATATTCTTCATTTGTGTGGTTGTGCTTGTTTTGCTTGAGGACAAGAAATGGTTCAAGCTTAGGGGGATTTGTTGTCTGCTTTCCACATCAACTTCTTATATGATTTCAAACACAAATTTAGTTCATTTTGTTTTCATTTAGCCTCTATTCATATTATTCTTGCCACTTTTTTGTTATTTTTCTTATCGCCTGATGTGTATTGCAGATATGCTTAATAAGGATCAAATTATAGATAGCCCAACTCAACTCCGACATCATTGGGGCTTCTCCACGCCTTGTAGACATTTGAATTTTATTTCTGCTAAAATAGCATCGCATACAGTGTGTCTGAATTAAGACAAGTTGTGCACGACTCCAGTTGTCCATACTTCCTGCTGAAAAGAAATAGTACACGGCGTGTTCACAAAGGACACGACGTACCTGGGAATTCAAAGTCGATTTTATGTTTCTGGTAACGTACATGATGTGTTTTAATTCAGATACACCATGTGCCTTACACTTGGAGCAACTGTCAAAGACCAGAACACGGCGTGTCCAAAGAAAGACATGTCGTGTCTCTGTCAGTTTCAGAAAATTTGAAATACGACGTCTCTCATTTTTAAAGACAAAAACCAACTTATGGAGCAGTTATCAAGGGTCATGACTTGAAAGTCTTTCACCCAAGAGCAGTTCTAGAGAAAAGGTGGGCAATTTTGGGTGGTAGAAGGTGGTTTCTTGCCAAAGAACCTCCATTCTTCTTCTCTTCTTCTCCATTTTCTTCTCCGAAGGTGCAACAGAGATTATACTCTCCACAAAGCTTCTTGGGAGGGAATTTTATCCGGTTTGAAGCAGTTGTAGGAGTGGAATTTCATCCCCAAGCCAGAATTCTACTTTTCTTGGGTTACATCTTTGGATTCTCTTAGCTTTTCCTTCTCTAAACCATGTTAAACTCTGAAAATTCTACATATTTTCTATGGTACATCATCATGGACGAGTAGACACTTTTTCTTGGACATGGGAGAGTAACTCCCATGGAATAGCATGTATGGAACATGATAATTTCGTACTAAATGCTAAGTTGCTTGTTTTTGTACCTTGTGAGTACTGATTTCTTGCTTCTTGCATGTGTGGCTGGCCACTATGTATGCATGTTTTATGCTTTCTTGCTTGATTTGAGAAGATAGGTAGGAGAGTATAGAGGTACTCTCTTAGCAACTCCTCTTTTACCATGAGAGTGCAAGATATGGAGTTGAGGAGTAGGTTTGTGATCCAGAACGAAATACATACACAAGAGTGTTGTATGAAGTGAGGATCATTGTATTTGCATCAGGAGGTGAAGTATGACATACAACTCTCCTTTAAATCAAGTGCTTAGTATGTTTAAATTTCGTGCTCCGTTCATCATGCTATGTTATGTTAGTGAAATCCTAAGTCCAAGATCATTTCATATCTGAAATCAAACCCCTTTTAGTAATCCTTGTATTGTTTAGTTAAATTCTGAAAATTTAGTTTAATCAACCAAATCATTCTTGAAAAAGATCTAGATTGTTGAAACTTAGCATTTTAGCATTTAATTGGTTACCAAGCTCCTTGTGTTCAATCTTGACTTCAACTACTCCTATATACTTTCAGGAATTGGCTAGTTGAGTAAAAGATCATATATATGATTGAAACTCATTAGTGGAATAACTGAACACTAAGCCTAGATAATAGTGTCATCTGGTCTGTCAATTGAACCATATTAAATCATTTATAGTCTGTCAATTGAACCATATTAAATCAGTTGCACAAACAAAAACATATTATCAATTTAAAACTTCTCTAAAGAAGTAAAAAAGTGTAAACTACAACTACAAAAAACATATATTTCCAGTGGAGGACACATCAAAAGATAATGATATCCTTGACATAATAGTAGTTATTGATTGTACTAGTGAAACAACTCTAAATGCAACACAACTTTCCAAGCTTCACACTAGGATTCACATTGATTGATCAATCCCAATGCTAGACTAAATTAATCCTATAAGAGGGTTCAAAGCAATGTGTCAACCTCCTACCAAGTTTTATGATATGAGCCCACCCATATATAGTTGATTCATTGAAGGTGACTTAACCTGGATCCTGCATACATCCAAGTCTAAGGAATGGTAGAAGGAAGAATAAAATGTGACACAAAACTAAGTTGAAATCTATAGAAAATCATGAATTTGACCTAGAAAACATAAACAAGAAGATAATTAGCTAAAGGACAAGAATAAGAATCTTACAGTATTAAAAGGCTCAATGCTTACTTATCTCACTGACATCCTACGAAGATTGTCTATCTACCATTGCACATGAGGACATGCTACTATATACATGTCAATAATGGCAAGCATGTAGAGGAGAATGCAATTAACCCTAAGGATCACTCTACATCCTAGGTCTACTAAGAAAAATCTCTCAAACCCCCCAATAAGCATGGATAAGATCATTAAAATAAGTCACAAAACATCAAATTTAGATATAAGGGTAAGTCATCAAAGCTAGAAAATATACCAATAGAACATCAGCAAAACCTCCACATCTTTTTCAAGATCATACACATCCCTTTGCAGAAAAGTAAACAATGATACATATCCTAAAGCAATTCAACAATTGGACTTACATTCCTTCACCCTAATCAAAGATATAAATGTCAATCACATCTATCAGAAAGGAGAATCAGCTAATTTCCCCTATTCTTAGCGTTGTTGGTGAAGAAACAATTTGTAACCAAGAAGAAAAGGACCATTGAGACACATTGAGGAGTGAAATGAGGACCACACACACCTCTCACTTCACCTTTCTCAAAGAAGACCTAGTGTAACCAAGTGTACTTGACCTCATCCACAGAGTCCATGCCTTCCACATATAGGTGTGTTCCAACAACTGTAAATAATCTGCACATTCCCATCCTCTCTAGAGAACTACTAATTGGGACTCTTCCAAAATCCAAATTGGTAGTCCTAGTGAATTCAATTAGGGTGATGTCAAGCTCACCAATCATGGAATGGCATGAATTGGTCACTAGATGAAATCACTCAATCAATGGGATGATTTAGTTCCTATAAACAACCCACAAATAATGTTCTCAAATCCAATCCTTTCTATGAGATCTAGTTTTTTTTAGCAATAGAGTTGTTTACAAACATCCAAGATCATCCCATCGAGCTCTTAAGGAAACACTTTGAACCCCAAGTCAATAAAGTTCATAGGTGAAACACAATAGAAGTGTCAAAATCACCAAAGAAGCATTCAAATACCTATATGGAATTGGCATTTAATGTAATTAACAAGAATGAAAAGCTTCATGTAATACCTCATAGATCCCTCAACATCCTCGATGATGGAAGTTCATCTGCAATGGACTTGGTTGGCCACATCAAAAATTATCATGTGGAATAATCTCCCCATGCATCTTCTTCATACATGTGCCTCGACTTCCTAGAGCACAAAACTTATTGTATACAATCAAAAAATAAGATTTAGGGCTCACCTAGGATATCCTCATCTCCCACTCCTTCATTAGTATACTCATTCTCATCCATGATGGGATCCTCTTAAGGGACATCTATGTAATCCAGCTTCTCCCAATCACATAGTTAATCGTGTGTGACAAAAAACTAAAGCCACAATGACATCAAATTTGTAGGGCAAGTTGAATTATCACAATCAAGCATTTAACACTCATAGAAATGAAAAATAGAAAAAAGGGAAATTCACAATTGAAAAAAGTGAGTAAAATGATAAAATTGGAAATCACAATTGAGCTTGAGCTACTCGCACCACAAAAGTCACTTTTGAAAATTGGAAATGAAGAGAACGCATGAATCCCTATAAATAAATTTTAGGACATTGTAAATCGGTCCTTACATTATGGAAAATTTTCAAAGATATTCAAAAATCCATTAGAATTTACAAAACAAATAAGAAAAATGCAAATCAAATATTGGAAACTTTGTGAAAAAATCTAAAGATCTAAAATATTACTTTAAACCTTGAAAAAAATGTCTTTGTTAATAGGAAGATAAATCCCTTGATCACCCTTGAGATTTAATCATCTTTTGGATCCCAAATCATAGACCATGGTCCACACTACTTAATTACCATACTTTAGTCTCAACTAGGGACTAAGGTTTGATCTTCATAAATCACATAACCCAATACGACCTTAAATCATTTTAAATGTAAATCCTTATCACAAGTAGGATTCATCCTTTTATCCAGGATCCTAGATCCAGACTTTAAATTATACAGTCGTCCCTATCCTCAAAAGGCACTTCATTTTCAAATCCTACATGTGGTAGGTACCTTTAGAGAGTCCTAGATCATAACATTTAACTTAACCACTTGCATGTATAAATCCCTATCCTACATAGGACTTCATTTAACATGAATAGATATCCCCTATACACACCTCAATTGAAAAAGGCCTTAACCAGAGTAGGTAAACTATGCCATATCATAAGTAGGTAATGCTACATTTTTATTTAGAATTCAATCCTCTCCTAAGTAGGAAAACTCTGCATTATCATTGATCTTTTAAGCCCTAACCCAAGTAGGAAAAACCTCACATTTTTTTTGCATTCAAAATCCCTATCCTATATAGGAAATCATTACATCCAAATACATATCATATGAAAGCCAATCATTTCACAATCAAACCCTACATCTAGTGGGTACCTCAATTCAATTTAAAACCCTACATCTTATAGGAATTGTATATCTCATTTGAATCTCTATCCTAAGTAGGCACTTTGTATTTTAGGAAGCCCTATCCTACATAGGTGGATCTCACAGTTATCCATCTTGTGTTTATGACTCTATTCCTAAATAGGATCATTCATTATGTCTTTTTGATTGGCCTAATTCATTTAGAATTCTAATCACTTTATTTTAGAGAGAGAGAATAACATTTCAAAACCAATCACTTTTTAAGGCCTCTCATTATCAGACTCATGATTCAATAGTAATTCCCTTGAGTAATCTCACCATTTTGGCCCTTTATGATCAAATATTAGGGTAATACTTGGCCCATACTTACGATTATCACCCTTACCTAAAACCTTTTCTTGATATGGGCATATTGCAGACATTCCATATTTTTCATTTAAATCGATGATCAAAACCAATTTTGCTCTTCGTCTACTAATAAAATATCCCATTTATTCCACCTTTTTTCATATTTTCCCCCTTTTTTGGATAATACCAGTTCAGTTGATTATAGAAAAGCCTCATGGGCTGAGTTTTCACTAGGAATGGATTGAAACATCAAAGGAAATTTATCAAAATAATCTAGATAAATAGAAAGTAGAAATATGGGAATAAACTCCAGGAGGTTTGTGGATCCGGTTACTTAAGACAATGTCTAGAAAGTTGATCACCGAGGTTATTCTGGTTGTGCTTTGATGAATAATCTCCTTTATGGTTGAATCACTCCAGAGGTGTTAGATCACTTGCACTAGGATTTAATACTTAATAGGAGTGTCACTGATGTTATTTATCCAATGAACCACATTACTTGAGTCACTAATAATGATTCCAGGTGATGTCGTGCTGTTCTTGGCATACAATAGCCCATCCAGTATAGCAAGGAGCCCCCTTCCATTGGGTCCAAACCTCTAATGATTTTGGCTTCTCCACCTAGCCATTGTCCCTTAGTATCTTATAAGACTAGGCAAGTAGTTTTGAGGTTCTCATTCTAGATCAAAATAGTGTCCACGTGCATCAAGGCTATATTTAAAGGTAAAGGGGGCATGTGTATACTGATGGAGCATTGGAAATCAGAGGTTCGGATGCAATCTAGAACACGAGTCTGAGGGAAGCCACTTTAGCATGGCATGTTACCTACATGATAGCCAGAGGTCTAGAGTAATTTTCAAATATGGAGAGGTTTATGTTCTTCCATAGAAACCAACATGTTGTTGCAAAAAGACTTGCCGAATCTATGATCTTATTCAAGGATTTCAGGTTGTAACCAATCCACTCTGATGGTGAATCGAGGTCAAAGAAGTTGGAATCTTTCCATAGTAATAGCCTCCTCCAAGTTTGTTTAGCTTATGGGTGATCTCGTAGTACATGGAGGATCACTTGTCCACTTCTTGGAATCTTGAGAAAGAGTTGTCTGGGGTGAGTTTCCTCTTGAATCTCAGATTGTTCGTGAGAAGGTGATTCCTATGAATAAGCCATAGGTGAGTTTATATCGGGGGTCCAAATTGTAGCAAAGTCATCGAGGTTGACATTGTTTAGAGAGTTGGTGAGAACCATGTAGGCAGAGTTATTCTTGAAGTTTTCATTGCTTCTATGAAGCCAGACCAATCCATCCTCCCCATATGATGCTCTAGGGGGAGGCATTCATATAATGTCTTTGATATTAGCACTAGTGAACCGGTATTATAGGGACTTCTTGTCCTAGGCGCCTTCATCAGAAACTAGGATGGACACTTTCAAGTCTTTGATATCTTCTGGTATAGTGAGTTGAGGTTTAAGGACATGAGAATATCCTTTGACCACCCAGGCCTCCAGCCATACATTTGTCCTCCATCCTGAGACCACTCTTTTCTTAGAATTGTCTGGTAAGAAAGGTATGGAACTCTTGATACTATGCCAAGTATGAGACATGACATCTTTCTACCACCTTGCCCAGTGTATTTTACCTTCATGAGTTCAACCCAAGGCACTGCCCACTCTTAGATAAAACTCCACATCATTTTCTTGATTTGTGCTTTATTGAAATCTCTTGTCATTTTGACATCCATTCCTCCCCGATGAAGTGGTTTGGTGAGGTGCTTCCAGGTGACCAAATTCAGGTGTCTAGTGAATGTTGACCCATTCTAGATGAAGTTTCTCATTAGTTGGTAAATTCTATCACTAATGGATGTCATTAGTTAGTGCATGGTGTATCAAGTCTGAGAGAGTAGCACCAATTTAGCCAGTGTAACTCGAATTACCAAGCATAGGATTTTGTGCTTCTAGATGTTGATCTGGTGCTGGATCTTCTTGAGTAGGTAATGGATATTCTCTTTCCCTTTCCTTTTGTGGATGATTGGAATGCCTAGGTGGTTCCTCAGATTAGTAGTTTCTTGGATGTTCAATTTCAAACTGATTTGATATCTTAGCGCTCTCAGGATTTTGGAAGAGAAGAAGACATATGACTTTTCATGTGAAAGGAATTGGCCTAAAGTCGAAGTGAATAGTTGTAAGCAATGATGGATTGTGTTTTCTTACTAGATGGAGGCGTCTATGAATAGTTTGGTATCATCAGAAAACTGACACGTGCAAATTTCAATTTCTGCCTAGTGAACACCACTAGTTTCCAAGAATCCTAGATAATTTCCACATTGATCGGCTGGTTGAACCTCTCGAGACAAAGAACAAAGACGTAGGGGGATAAGGGGCCCTTTGTTTAACACCACATGAAAGCTTAAAGGTCCCAATGACTTCACCATTCCATAGGATGGTTGTCTTCCTAGAGTTCTAATTAGTATGACGATGTCGATGATATTGTACATGATTGGTGATTTGAGAAGGGTGTCCTAGATGAATGGCTAACTCATTTTCTCAAATGCCTTCATTAAAGATAGTGTTTTTTGTTGGGCTTAGACTCCATGGAATGTATGATTTCTTGAATAAGGGCAATTTCGTCACCTATATTGCAACCTAAAATGAAGCTAGACACAATGTGTAATGATCCCCTCCTTCTGTTACTCCTATTCAGGCAGACCAAGAGGGCAAGGGCCATTACCATATATACACGACCAATGGTTTATCAAATAACTAGAAATAATTGATAAATTTTCACTAAATTGAAAAGAGTTTAGTAACAAGATAATCTCTCCTCAAGGGAATTTGCATGGAATGTAAATCTAATGGTTACAATAGAAATAAATTCTATCTAACTATCTATATCATCCAGGATTATGTTGAATCTTTTCTTTTGGTACCTTCTTCTTTGGATGTCCATTTCTCATCATATTTGTAGAATAATGGGAAATTATCTTAAAACACTGTGAAATAAAAAACAGTCATTATAACAAGTTATACTAGTATGTGGGGGAAACAAAATATTTGCATTTAAATGTAACAACATATTCATAGCATTTTTTGTTACATAATCAAAATTAACATTTTCATCATAACTTCTCAACTCATTTTTACCCAACCTCTGGGATACTCTTCCTTAGTGTCTTGTCCCAGCAGTGGACGTTAGGCCACCTTCTCAATGTATAGCTAGGTTCCATGTTGGTCTTCCAAATCTAGGACCTGACCTCATATGACCTTCTCAATCTGGGTCTTGGTCCAAGTCATCTCTATGACTCTCTATTTCTTTCTATTCTCAAACTTCCAGAGTTGGTATGAGGGGTTCAAGCAAGTGATATGCATTATAATGTGATATACATACTGACTTTATAGATTGCGGGAAATAAATAAACAAGTAAGCATTTATTTGCAATTCATTCAGGAAAAACTCTGAGAAATCCAGAGAAGTCAGTTAAGTCCATTAGTCTTAGGCATAACCACATACCTTTCTCAGATGCAACTTGATGTCCAAGTAAAAAGATAACAAGAGTAACCAATCAAGAAGCTAACCTAAAATTAAAGCATAATACCCATGTATTATTATTTTATCTAAAATCTACCTTTAACACCGACTTGGGTTCCAAGTTAGGGTCTTGGGGTCAACTTAAGGTCTCATTCGAGTTTTAGATTCTCCAACCCTAATTATCACCTATCATTCTCTTTTGATTTACATACCCTAATCTCATCATCATATACATTTTAAACTCAAGGAAGCCTTAATTCATCAATTTATGGGTTGTTGATCTTAAATTAGATCCAAATTGTCCTTTTTATCCAAAAAGATCAATCTTTGATTATTAAGATCCATTGAACATATTAATATCATCAAAACCTATAAATTTGGGTTCACAAGCATTAAAAACATTAAAGATAGAAACTTTGGGTACTTCTAAAATAGAGATAGAATTAGGTCTTCATTATTTTTTTATTGCATTCCTCGTATTTGTTTGAGTAATGTTCATATATTACTAGTCTTCATTTGACCACCCTACGATTTAGTACAAATTTTGCAAATTTAATTATCTCAACCAATCATAGGACGCCACCTAGGCAATGCACCCCGGTCCTGACCTTGCCAACTAGGATCATATGACCAGTGGGCTCGCACCACCAAGACTAGGTGAGCCTATGTGGCATCATGCTAGCCGAACCGAAAAAGGAGAGAAAAGACCATACTAGCCTTACCTATTCTGAAGAGGAGGTGGGGTAGAAGGGTAATTTCCACCGGGGTTATCTTCTACCTCAGTTCTTCCTTCTCGTACAAGTAGTTGGCCAATGAGTAGTTGACTTTGAGGCCAAGCCTTCTTGAGTGATGAATGAAGGTGCCAAAATCTTCACTTGTCCATGAGAACTCATTAAGGGTCTTAATCTCCTCGGTGGTAGTCGGAGTCGTCCGGACGACAAGGGAGTTCTTTGGTGAGATCACATCGAGTTGCAGATGGCAAAGATGATACCATAGGAAGAATTGAGGGTAGGGAGAGAGACACACAGTCAATTGGAGTCTTGGCAGAGGATTTGTGATATTGTTGAGGGTATATGGTCCTCTATTTATACTCATCCATATCGGTTGGATTGATGTTGGGCTCATAAATTGGGAAAAAATGCTAGGGTCCTCTAAATTAAGGAAAACTTGGGAGGTAGGTTCGTATTGACTTCACAAACCCAAAGGGCATGTTTCCCAGTTTTTTCATGCATTGAATTGCGAGAGATTTGATCCAGAGAGTTTCTATAATCGAGCACCTATTTCCTTTTCTGATCCAAGTAGACGATGACCGCGATCCTTTGGATTTGGGATCCCACAACTCAGATCGCATGTGCCAACTCAAGGGGGCCGGATTATTTCTATTTCCAAAAAAGGTTAAATCATGACATTTATGATATATCCTTGGCAATTGAGTCACTTAAGGATATCTAAAAAAGTCCATATCTCCTATTTTGTTAATCCTTTCAATCCCAAATTTTAAGGGAAAGTCTTTAATGACTTTATCTAATCACGAGAAATGTTTTAGACTAAAACTCGAAGGGAAAAGATGCTTTTCTTAATATCTAGGTCTACTCCTTATAAGGCACACTTTAGGCATTAATTCAATCCTTTTCTCTTTCTATCTTTTCTATGTTTTTATTTTGATGATTTTTCTCATTAGGTACCATGTGAAACTGAAATCAAACCATTAGGGTTCATCCAAACTATTTTCTAGAGATTTTCACACATTTCTCACAAGTATATTATTTATTATCTATTATCTTTTGCCTTTTTCTTAGTATTGTATTTCCTTCTCTTCCCTTTCCCTTATTTCCATTACCAGATTAATAAAATCAGTAGAAATTACAAAATCCATAGAAAAGGGGAATTTTGCAAAGAAAATCATTCTTTTAAAACAAAGCACAAAAATTTCCAATATGTCCTTTTTATTGAAATAATTGCATTTCAACTAAGTAAAATACAAGTAAAAACTAAGTTACAACATCTTCCCCTCCAATAGGAATTTTATCCTCAAAATTAGACTAATCATATAAACAATTCAGGATGGGACTTTTCCATGTTTTTCTTCAGCTCCCATCTTCTTCATCCTTTCCATGGTGCTTCTAAAGAACATTTACCATCTCTATCTTTTTATTCCTGAGCTCTTTCACCTTGGTATCCAATAGCCTCATAGGTGACTCGGGGTATGTCAGCCTCTCTTGGAGTTCAACAGGCTCAATGCTCAACACATGGCTAGGATCCTTCACATAAAGCTTCAGATTGGACACATGGAACACATCATGCATCATACTACATTGTGGGGGTAAATCTAGACGATAAGAAGCTTCAACAATTCATTATAGAATCTCAAACAAACCCACGTTTCAGGCACTCAATTTTCCTCTTCTCTTAGGTATAGCTCATAGGGGGCGGATTTTCAGAAACACATAGTCACATACAGTAAGTGCAAACTTATCTACTTTGCATCAGCATACAACTTCTATCGATCATGGGCTCTCTTTAGTATCTACTTGATCAAAGAGACCTTGTTAGCATAAAACTATAGTTCCTCTAACCTCAGCAACATCCTCTCATTAACATCATCCCAATGAAGCGATGACCGACACGACCTCCCATAAAGAGCTTCATAAAGAGGCATCTTGATATTGGCTTGGTAGATATTATTCTAGGCACACTCAGCTAAGGGAAAGTACTTCTCCCATGATCCACCCCAATCAAGCACACATGCTCTCAAGATGACTTCTAATGTCTGAATTATTATTTCTGATTGTCCAATGGTTTGAAGCTGATAGACTATGCTAAATTTCAACCTCGTACTGAGTTCTTCATTCACTTTCTTCCATAACTTCAAAGTGAACCTAGGGTCATGATCAAAGATAAATGAACTTAGAACCCCGTGCAAATGAACTGTTTCCCTAACATATAGTTCAGCTAAGTCTGACACCTTGGCAGTGATCTTTAGGTTGAGGAAGTGTGCTGACTTGGTTAGGCGGTACCCATATTGCATCATGACCTTTCTTTATCTTGGGGATACACACTACAAAATTCATAGTGATCTGATCCCATTTCCACTCAAGAATTTCAATTGATTGCAGTAATCTACCGGGTCGCTAGTGTTCAAACTCCACCATCTGGCATGTGATACAACTGGCTACATATGAGGCTATGTCTCTCTTCATTCCAAACCATTAAAAGTGTTGTTGCAAGTCTTTATACATCTTTGTGGTACTAGGGTGTACTGTATACTTAGACCAATGAACTTCTAAATCCTTAAGGGTGAAACTTCAGGAACCCAAATAACGATATTTATTTCAGATTCCACCATCCACACCACCAAGATACGTGTCTGGTACTTTTCCGTCAAACCTTTCATCGAATCTAACTGGGACTGGTACAAGCTTAGTCAATAGGTCAGACTTGATTGGTACCTTAGCACACAGTTATATAATTACTCTTATTTTATTCATCAAATTAATTCTTACATCTATAGAATTCAACTTGTACTTTTTGATTATATTCTCATTTGAAAATTTACTTTGACGATTACCTCATATACCTAGGTTTCAAAACCATTTATTCAATATTTTCATAAGGGTGAGGTAACACCTCAAACCCTTGATTATGCTAAATGGATTTCAACTTAACTATTCATTTCTCATATCATTTCCCTTTTTATATGATGCATTTGTCCCATATCTCACACTCATAACAAGGTGAAATTATCATTTGGTCACAGTCCAAATACAAAGCTCATCCCATTACAAGAGCAATGATGGTATATCATCACATTATCCTTTAATTTCAGACTTAGGTTGAACATTCTCCACATGAATCCAAACCATGAATACCACCATCCCCTTAATTCTATGCACACATATAGGAAAAACTTTTCTCATAACCTTTGAGTCTTAAGCATAACTCATTTTAAGATTATTATTCAAACATTATCACATGTCATCATGTACATATCTCATGTCTCATCAGCCTTAATCATTCCCTCAAGATCTCTAGGGAATAGGTACCTTTAGAATGATATCCTCTTGACCCCCAAGGGCCTTATGCTCTAAGCACGTAATCATTCAAGTCCTCATAAACTTCATGTTCCTTTAATCATCCTACAAGATCATAGGGTTGACTTGTGACCCTAACCTTTCCAAGGGTTTCATTGAGACGTCATAACTTTAGTCTATTCCACTACACATTTTACTTGAGGCTGCTCTAGTAATATCCATTCTCATCATATCATTTAAAATTCTTTCACTCAAATCTCCTTTATCTCTTAGGGTACATGTAGATTACTTTATGTCCCTTTATTGTGCTTATGGCAACCTCCTTGCTCCCATTATATCGGTCACTTCCATAGAAACTTTTCCTCATGTCCCTTAGAGATGTCTTATATGGGTCCAAATAATCATACTAAATATATGTTCTTACGTGCAATACTCACTTAATCTCTAATCTTTAAGTGACTTTTAAGGTTATATCAAATCTTAAAATAATTTGTGAACTTACCCTTCTAGGAAAGGTCATATCACATGATAAGATAGAACTGATACTTGACAATACCAAGGATCACAAGAACATACTTGAATCAAAGTTTATATCATTACAAGGGAAAATTTCATGTAGGGGTATATCTCATTATACCATCTATGCACTTTCTATCGGTGAGCTTTATTATAATACTGTGTGAGTTACCATTCAAGAATTGGATCATTATCAACTGCTTCATTTCTAGTTTGGTTACACAAGAACGGGTACATCCTTTCCACATGCTTAGAACTATATTATTTCATTAAGTCATACATTTTCTGATACAAGGTGTACTACAACATCTTATGGATGGCCACTTTCCATAAGTCAATTTGCATTGACCTGGGCTTCCTTATCATCAGTGGCAAAGACATGAGCATGTTGGCATCCTTCAACAATTGGACTGCCCCATATGGTGTTGTAGCCACTGGCTGAGCTACTACTAGACTTGGACCATGATGGTCAAGGAGAGGGTAGTCAGCCAGGATATTTCCTTCTTGCTGACAGTGATAGCATACTTTATTCTCATAGTTGTATCTTCCGGGGTGCTTCTTTCCTCAGGTGCAGTAGGTGGGTTTGGGATTCTTATAATGGGTTTGTCCCTTTTCCCATTCCTACGATTACAGCTGTAACACCCCAATTTTCATATTACATGAGAGGAAGCATTCTTACTCAATGTGGGTGTCAAAATATGTTGATCATGCAATTAAAGTAAATGAAACACTTTGCATTGATTTAAAACGGATTCATACATAGTTATTGACAAAAGAATACTGCATAATGTTCATCTATGAAATCTAGTCTACTTGGTGACATGGCTAAACATAATATACATGACATCTAAGTCTCTAGATTGGTTTGGTAAATGGTACCCCCACCAAGAAAACCTTCAAGATCTCTTAGTCTTGATTTTTCCTTTTTATCCTTCACTTGCTCCAAGTCTTGTAGACATCTCATCTCTGACCATCTAAAACAAACATCACACCAGTAAGTGATATTTGGCACTTTATAAGACATAAAATTAAATATAACTTGACTTAAGATAAATTGACATAAACTTGAACATGGATTTTCTTAAGCATCCATGAGTCATTAATAACATGAAGAAGTGAATAGTAGATATATGCATCTCTCAGTGATGCCCACTTAAGAGAACATGATGCTAGGGAAGACCTTGAGACCTCTTGAGGTCCATGATTTGAGAAGCAAATAAAAACTAATTCAATTCCATTTATCTTAACATTAACATTAACATTAACATTATCATGATCCTTGAACTTTAAGATGATGGGATTTCTCCCCTTGAATCATAATTGGGATTTCTCCCTCTTAATGTTAATGGTATTTCTCCCATATAAACCATAATAGGGTTTCCCTTTTTTAGCATGCTTCCTTAATCTTAATTCATAATCATAGTTAGGGTTTTACCATAGACCATAAATAAACAACCAATCAAACAATGATAACTATACATGATGTCTTTTGATAAAGCATTAATAATTCATGGAGAATACTAATTTTCATAATCATAAATAAACAACCAATAAACCAAAATTACTTATGCCAAATATGCATTGCCCGCTTACCTAGAATAGTCCACCTTAGGTCAAGACTTTTGACTTGATTGAGTCCTGTAATCGCCTATAATTTGATTAAAACCATAAGATGTACATAAATTCATAATCCTTTAACCCTAATTTTGTTAGTTGGATAGTTGAGGAGATGTAATGTGAAAACAAAATTAAAAAAACACCATTCAATAGAAAATCCAAACTCATTTTGAAGGAATATTTTTGCTCATTTTTTAGAGTATCTAATGATTTATTGTGATTTTTGGAAGATCTATCCAATTAGAAATCGTCAAAATTCCATGTAGGCACTATTATCTGACTCAACGGATATTGGACCCGACTCCAAGCCCTCATGGACCAATGGGGAACCACCACATTGGCATCATGTTTTGTAGCAAAATAAGAGGGTGGTGATAGTTAAGAACTCAAAATTTCCCTTGTAAAATTAATTGTCCAATTAAACACGTGGGGATACCAAGGTCAATACATGAACATGTTTGTTCCCAACCGGCTCTGTCATGAGTACAACATCTTGGATCCTGAAGCTCGATCCTATAAGAGGAACCCAACGAGGATCATGGCCGTTTCAAGGGAACTTAGATTTTCATTGCCCTCCTCCCATCAACCCAAGGTCAATGGGGCTTCAATGAGGCTGGGAGGTGCACTAAAGTGCATTAATTACTCCGACTATGATCGAGGAGCACCTAGAGAATAGAATTTATGAAAAATTCCATGAAGGCGGCATAAAATTGGGATGCAAACCT
The DNA here is from genome assembly GCA_963693085.1 of Alisma plantago-aquatica. Lineage (NCBI taxonomy): Eukaryota > Viridiplantae > Streptophyta > Magnoliopsida > Alismatales > Alismataceae > Alisma > Alisma plantago-aquatica. Next base: position 453,077,802 of record OY856413.1, on the reverse strand, counting down.
CCATGAGGCCAAGCCAGTGTCGGGTGAGCTATCAGGGGAAGCATAAGACAAGTGAGTCACTGGTTGGCCGAAAGACAATGAGAAATAGGGGAAATCGTCAGAAGATGAAGCCATCATCAGAAATCCAAAGGAGCTCATTGGGGTTAGTGAAAGCTTTGTGAAGATCAAACAAGGGTTGAGGATTAATTGCCTCAGCTAGAGGGTCCATGAGTCACCATGGTATCAAGCGTCAAGGATAACACGTATCAGTCCTTATAGGATACAACAACTGGAGCTCATCCAGAGTGACGAAACTATTCAAAAGCATAAAAGAGGCATCCATAATGCTTATGGGAGTGGAAATTTCACCGAAGGTGGTAGATGGTGATGAGGTAAGAAGATCTTTACTGAACAGTACAAATGAGTACAACAGGGAGTTCAAGGGAACATGGGGCTCAAATGATAGAGGAGGAGGAGGAGAAGGCGACAGGCGGTGGTGCTTTTGGGATCCTTGAAAAGACTAGGGGAGGCTCTGTGATGGTGGTTGTAACCTCCGATTGAGGGGGTGAAACCCTAAAATAAGTGTTTCTTCTATAGAGAGGGGGGATGAATGAGGAATCATCATGTTTAGGGTGATGAGAGGAAACCAGTGGAGAATAAATTGTTTGTAACGACAAAGAGATGAGGGATAGAGAGATCAAGGAAGGCATGATGTGAAATAGCTCCCTAACCTGCGAAAGAGTCGGAGGAAGGTGATAATGTCGCCACTGTTATATTTGTGAGAAATAAAGTCTTGGTCATTAGATGGGCGCGCAGAAAGGAAAAGTAATGAGTGTTACGCTTGACATATTAAATGACCTGGGACTGTAGGGAAATGGTTTATTAAATGCATATTGAATAATTTTCCTATTAAATAATATTCAAATGTTTCCTAATTGATATGGAGGGTCAAAGATAGTCAAAATACACCCAAATTTGGACCACATCTCCAATAAGGTGTCTAGATTATTCCTGTGCACTTAGATTTTCATTTTTTACATTGTTTACCCATAATTTCTATAAATGGCATTTTACTTGGTTTTAATGTATTAAAAGGTGTAATGTGATACCTTTTCCCCTTAATTTCTTTCTTTGAGTAAAAAACGAGATAAGAACTTATTTCACACTCACGAGATGTGTCATCTTTGAATTTCAAGTATTTTATCTTTATCTTTTATTTCTTTTAAAAACATTTTCATGAATAGGAGAGAGAAAAGGGGAAATGGAAGCTAATGTTCATCAGATTGACTTAATTGCAATACATATTGCATAGATGGATGAGAAAAACATATTCACTTTATTCTTCTCACTTTATTATCCTTAAAAAAATTTCATTTAATGGTCTTTTTGCATTAAGACCCTCAACTATAATTATTTAAGGAAAAACACTTTTAAGGCTTAAATTAGTCTAGAAAATTTGGGATGTTACAATTCTACCACCTTGAATAAATTTTGTCCTCGAAATTTTCTAGGGTAGTACCCATCTTAAGGTTTTTCTTACTTCTTCATTTAATAAAAATTAACATTTCAATGTCCATTTATGTCAAAAGCTTTGCATTGAAAGATAAATATGACATCCAGATTTCATAAAAGACTCATGTGAACATGGATCAACTATTACACTGGTCTTATTCTCAGTTCATACTTTGGTTTTATGAAACCAACTCATAATTAGACTTACGACATCTACCTCAACCTTGTCATGGATTTCTATCCTTAGGTGTGGGTGACTATCTAACCTTTTGTGTTTAGATACCTCCCACATTCCTAGATATGTGGTGATCAAGCACATACCTAGAGATGTGGGATCTTATCATGCTACCTCTCACTAACCTAGTAATACACAAGTCCCATACCAATACACTAGTAAGTAAGGAGAAATGCATCAAATGTCTAATAATTGTGACATCCCCCTTAAATTCTCAATTGGGTGGTCATGACCATTGAGAATGGAGAGGCTATCTCCTTAGCTAGGGTTAGAGTTATACTTAATATCTAAACTGGGTAAGCACCTACCTTTGTCATCTCTATCTCTTATAGGGTGAAACTCTAGTCATTATAGGTCATAACATATTTTATTGGGATTCCCTTCTTAAACCCTAATCTTAAATCTTCATTATATGGTGACTATGAGAATCATCTTTGCCTAATGGCCATTTACCAAATTATTCTGATACCATAGTGTAACTCCCCAATTTTCATATTATATGAGAGGAAGAAGTATTACTCAATGGGGGTGTCACAATATGTGAATCATGCAATTAAAGTAAATCAAACACTTTGCATGGATTTAAAATCGATTCATACATAGTTATTGACAAAAGAACACTATGTAATGTTCATCTATGAAATCTAGTCTATTGGGTGACATGGCTAAACTTGATATACATGACATCTAAATCTCTGGATCAGTTTGGTAAATGGCACCCCACCAAGCAAACCTTAAAAATCTTCTAGTCTTGATTTTTCCTTTTTATCCTTCACTTGCTCCAAGTCTTGTGGACATCTCATCCCCAACCATGCAAATAAAACATCAAATCAGTAAGCAGTATTTGGCACTTTACAATACATAAATATAAATTGACATTAGATAAACTGACTTAAACTTGAACATGGATTTTCTTAATCATTCATGAGTCATGAATAACATGAATAATTGAATAGTAGATGTATGCATCTCTCTATGACGCCCACTTAAGAGCACATGATTGCTAAGAAAGTCCTTGATGCTTAGAAAGACCTTGATGACTTCTTTAGGTCCATGATTTGAGAAGCATATAAAAACCAATTCAATTTCATTCATCTTAACATTAACATTATCATGATCCTTGAACTTTAACATAATGGGATTTATCCCCTTGAATCATAATTGGGATTTCTCCCTCTTAATATATTAATGTGATTTCTCCCTCATAAACCAAATAGGATTTCCCCTTCTTGAGCATGATTCCTTAATCTTAATTCATAATCATAGTTAGGGTTTTAACTAGACCATAAATAAATAGCCAATCAAATAGTGATAACTATACATGATGTCTTTTGATAAAGCATTCATAATTCATGGAGAATACTAATTTGCATAATCAGAAATAAACAACCAATAAACCAAATTTACTTATACCAGATATGCATGGCCCAATTACCTAGAATAGCCCACCTTAGGCCAAGTCTTCTTACCTGATTGAGAGATCTCATCACTTGTAATTTGATTGAAACCATAAGATGTACATAAGTTCATAACCCTTTAATGCTATTTTTGTTAATTGGATAGTTGAGGAGATGTATTTGGAAAATAGCCTTTGAGAACAACACCATTCGATAGAAAATCAACAATCCTTTACAATGAATATTTTTGCTCATTTTTCAAAGTATCCTATGATTTACTGTAATTTTTGGAAGATCTAGCCTAGCAAAACTCGTCAAAATTCCATGTAGGAACTATTGTCTGACTCAGTGGATATTGGACCGGAGTCTAAGCCCTCATGTCCCAATGGGGAACCCCCACATTAGAATCGTGTTACATAGCAAAACAAGCGGGTGGCGATAGTTAAAAACCCAAAATTTCCCTTGTAAAATTAATTATCCAATTAAACATTTGGGGATACCAAAGTAAATTCATGACCTAGATTGTTCCTAGCCTACTCCTTCATGAGTACAATGAATTAGAGCCAGAATCTCCATCTTATACAAGGAACCTAGCAAAGATCATGTCTATTTCAAGGAAACTTAGATTTCCATTGCCCTCCTCCCATCAACCTGAGGTCAATGGTGCTTCATTGAGACTGGGAGGTGCACCAAAGTGCGGTCATTCCTATGGATATGGTTGAAGAGCACCTAGAGAACAGAATCTAGGAAAGATGCCACAAAGGCAGAATGAAAGTAGGATGGAAAACTCTGTGAGGACAAGCTAGAGTGAGCTATTAGGGAAGCATAAGACAAGTGAGTCATTGGTTGGCTGAAAGACAATGAGAAACATGGGAAATCATTGGAAGATGAAGCCATCATCAGAAATCAAAAGGGGCTTGTTGGGGTCAGAGAAAGTTTTACAAAGATCAAATGAGGGTCAAGGATTAATTGCCTTGGCTAGAGGGTCCCTGAGTCGTGATGGCGTCAAGCGCCAGTAAGAGCATGTATCAGTCCTAATAGGATATAACAGTTGGAACTCACCCAGAGTGAGGAAACTATTCAAAATCACAAAACAGACATCTAGTATGCTTATGGGAGTGCTAATTTCACAAAAGGTGTTGAAGGGTGATGAGGTGAGAAGATCCTTATCGGAGAGAAAAAATGAGTACAATAGGGAGTTTAGGGGCAAATGGCGCTCAATTGACAGAGGAAGGAGAAGGCAAGGGGTGGTAGTGCTTTTGGGATCCTTGAAAAGGCTAGGAGAGGCTCTTTGATGGTACTTGTAACCTTCTACTTAGAGGGGATGAGGCCCTAAAATAGGTGTTTCTTCTGTAGAGCCAGAGAGGGGATGAATGATTGAACATCATGTTTGGGTGATGAGAGGAAACTAGTGGAGAAGAAATCGTTCGTAATGGCAGAGGATGAGGGAGAGATAACTCAAAGAAGGCATGTTGTGAAACAACTCTCTGGCTCATGAAAGAGTTAGAGGAAGGTGATATAGTGGCGACCATTAGATTTGTGAGAAATATATTCATAGTCATTGGATGGGTGTGTGAGAAAGGAAAACTAATGAATGCAATGCGTGACAGATTAAATGACCCAAAACTATAGGGAAATGTCGTATTAAATGCATATTTGAATAATTTTCCTACTAAACCATATTCAAATGTTTCCTAATTGATTTGGAGGGTCAAGCATAGTCAAAATGAAACCAAATTTGCACCACATGTCCAATAAGGTGTCTAGATTATTCCTATGCACTTAGAATTTTGTTTTTCACATGTTTTACCCATAATTTCCATAAATGTCATTTTACTTGTTAATGCATTAAAAGGTGTAATGTGATACATTTTTCCCTTAATTGCTTTCTTTAAGTAAAAAAATGAGAATAACTTATTGCTCACTCACTAGTTATGCCATCTTTAAATTTAAGGTTTTTCTCTTTCTCTTTTATTTCTTTTAAAAACATCTCCAAGAATAGGAGAGAAAAAAAGGAAAGGAAAACTGATGTTCATCAAATTGACTTAATTGAAATACTTATTGCATAGATGGATGAGAAAAACATATTTACTTCATTCTTCTAACTTTATTATCCTTAAAGAAATTTCATTTCATGGTCTTTTTGCATTAAGACCCTCAACTATAATCATGTAAGGAAAAACATATTTTAAGGATTAAATTAGCCTAGAAAATTTGGGATGTTAAAATGGTATTGCCATCTTCCATTATCATTCCTCGGAGCAGAAGTGCCTTCACAAACCCTAGATATCCCTTAGGCAG